>OW052184.1:102306616-102887540 GCA_932526625.1 Rhingia campestris
ATAAGGCCTATATTTTGAGGATATTAATTTAAGGGATGGGATGGGATAGGGTATTCAACGATCCGCATAGCGGATTGTAGCCTCTCATATGTTTATACCCTATCCCATAGGGGTATATTAGTTTTGATACTTAGTTTGTAACATAGAGAAATAATTTTGCTACATATACCTCAAAGTATATGGATCGACTCAGAATCGCTAGCTGAGTCGATTAAGCCATGTCTGTCTGTCCGTCCGTCCGTCCGTCCGTCCGTCCGTCCGTCTGTACGTCACCGATTTTTAGGCCTTAAATTTTGAGCTAGGATAATGAAATTTGGTATATAGGATCCTCGTCTCTGCCTACAGAACAAGTGTAAACATTTTTGAAATCCGCCCACTGCCACGCCCCCTTTTAAGAAAAACTCAGTTTTTGACCAAACCGTAAGGAATTTTAAAAAAGTTTCTGAACAACATATTTAGACAATATTAATATCTATATTTCGTCTATATAAAAATTTTTGCCACGCCCACTTTTTGGGGGCGTTTTCAATAAAAAACTGTTTTCGGTCAAATTTTAAATTTTTCGAAAAAAATTTTGATGCAGAATCATTAACATTATTAATATGAACATTTCTTCTATATACCATTTTAACCCACGCCCACTTTTTGACGGCGTTTTTATATAAAAACCATTTTTATACACTACCCCATAACATATGCAGGAGAAAACCTTGTCTTTTGTAGAACCGTAAAAGTGTTTGTAAGCAGTCTGAAGAATTTGTTGTCACTATATCATTTTTTCTATTTTATCCACATCGTGTTTTTAGCCATGGCCACTTTTTTGGGGATTTTAGTTTTATGGATAGGATGGGATAGGGTATTCAACGATCCGCACAGCGGATTGTAGCCTCTCATATGTTTTTTGTTTAGTATTGTTTGGCATTTCATAATGAAAAGACTTACGCGCGAACAACGTTTACAATTTTTCAACTTTGTTATGAAAATTCACGTTCTGTGAGGAATGTGTTTCGTGCACTTCGCTCAACTTATGGTCAACACAATCGACCTACTGACGTACTATTCGCAAGACCATCACCCATTTTGAGACCCAGCATTCATTATTGGATAATATTCGACCGAATAGACCACGTCCAGCACGCTGTGAAGAAAATATAGCGGCCGTAGCTGAGAGTTTAAAATTATGCCGGTGCGAACGTAACCGTCAATGGCGACCGTTATCGTGCCATGATAATCGACTATTTGATGCCTGAAATTGAAGCTCGTGATCTCGGCGACATTTGGTTTCAGCAAGCCACTTCCCACACATCGCATCAATCAATGGACTTATTGAGAGAACATTTCGGTGAGCACATAATTTCACGTTTTGGGCCGGTCGATTGGCCACAAAGACCGTGTGATATCACACCGTTAGACTTTTTCCTGTGGGGATATGTAAAGTCAAAAGCTTATGCCGACAAACCCACTTCTATTCAGGCCCTGGAGGAAAACATCACGCGTGTCATTCGCCAGTTACCAGTCGAAATGCTCGAACGAGTGATCGAAAATTGGACTCAACGAATGGACCATCTGCGACGTAGCAACGGCCAACATTTGATAGACATAATCTTCAAAAAATAAATGCCAAAGAATGTTCTTTCAAATGATAATAAACATTCTCCATTAAAATTGAATTTTCTGTGTTTTTTTCTTTAAAAAAGTAGGGAACCTCGAAATGGATCACCCTTTACTAGCAAAATGCTGCTACATTGATGTTTGATGGCTGACAATGTCAAATGTATTATTTTCAATTTGTATTTTATGTATTTAAAAATTCAATTTTAAATGGAGTATGAAAATATACTCGATCACTGATTACAAAATACCAAAAATCCGATACTCGATACTTGAATCCCGTATGCGATCATACCGAATCAACATTTTTAAGGCATGCGGTATAACTCGATAACTGATGTGGTAATTCGACCCCAGTTTCACTTCTACCACGTGTGAACTCAGCCTCGATTTTTGTTTGCTATCGAATGTGTCGGCGCGATCGTTTCCGACCCTGATGTAGCAGCGATAATTCCCCATATTCATCCTTCACAAAAGGACAAGTTTGGACGGTAAACCAAAACTAGACATTATTCGTTATAGTTCGATTTTTATCGATTTGGACTTCTTAAGTTGTGCAGTAATTGCTCCTCCCTAAAATTCAAAATACATATATAGGATTGTTTCATCCAATATCATTGAAGTCGTCGACGCTGAAGCCTCAAACGGCTGCGGGTTCATCCAAACCATTTGACCAACAGGATCGAGATTATAAAGTGTTTAAATGGAATTACCTTTACAATTAATTATTAGGGATTCGTTTTAAAACATTCAACTGTTGCCACCACTTAATAATAATTTCCATCCATCGAATTAATTCACCCATTTAGCAGATCAGTGATTCTCTGATTCATTAATTCCTTCATTGTCCTTACAATAATGAAACTCCATAAAGAATCAAAACCAACATTCACACCCATCTATAAATTACCTCTGCAGTGTATTGTTTCCAGGATGTATACACAAAATTCAAACCGAGCCAAACTAAAATATTTATATCTCTTCATATCCTTTTGTGTGGTTTATCCTGCCGCCGCTGGCCAACCACAATCAATGATAAATGTCCAACATTTTCAGGTCATCATCATTCCCAAGGAGTTTTGGTTATTTATGTCTAACACTACATACACACATTCGAAATGACTAATCAGAAGACCCGTAGCACACAATGAGACGAATCCTTAACAGGATAACCCTAATTTCATTATTCGAGTCCTTTTTCCAACTGTCTGTCTGTGTGTATACCAATACCAAACACTATCTAGTGTAGTAAGTCTTTGCTCGCATAGGAATTGGGCTAACTTTGGCATAATTTCTCTGGCAAATGTGATTAATTATGTGTGTCCGTCCGGTATGGTCCTGGTTCGATGTTGGTTTTGGGGTTTTGTTGCCGGATGAGGATAAAGTTTCTATCTAACACTAATTCACGGACAGTCACATATTGGCTGAAGGAATTTAATTAAACGTTTTGTAAACCAACACACATACATAGCCACACAGTCACACACACTCGATGGTGATGGAAATCCCTTTAACTTTTAAACTCTTTCCCTTGTCCATGGTGGCAGGGGTGTATGATGAGTATAAGGACATGGCATTACAACTATGTTTATCACGTTTTGTGTTTACCGTTTTTTTTTTCGTATATTTTTCCACATTGATTGTGAATAGATGTTGAGTTACTGTCTGAGGAAAATTGTGTGATCCTTTTATGTTGGCGGTGGAAGGATAATCAGATTTACTTAGTCCTAGTTATTACAAAAAGCGAACATAACATAGAGTGCGAAGAAAACTAACTTCAAAGTATGTCTGAGGTTGTAAGAGTGAGTGCATGTACAAACTTTAGAAAATGGCGGGACCTATGAGATGATTTAAAAGCTCGAACGAGCTCAGATACAGTGGGTATGGAAAGTAGGTAAACGGATACATTTTGAGAGGGTATACAAGAAGGGGAAATTGAAGGGAAACACTGTTAAAAAGAATCATGTGGGTGGATGTTTAGTATTACGGATGACAGTCCTTTGATGGACACTAGAACAAACAACACACCAATCTTGCACAGAAGTTCTGAAGAAATGAGCATCAATATCCATACTAAAGGATAATTGTGTAGGTAGTACATTTAGCACTCTTGTGGCGGATAGAATTCTACTTGCGAATGGCACAACCGGGAACGTGCATCATACGTTGATACAACCAATGTTGCTCCAGCCTTTCCCGTAGGTACAAATGTCAATCTGATTTGGTTGTGTCCACCAGGCAGTCTAAATAAAATAATTCCATCATTACCAGGAATCCAGGATAATTGGCACGTTGCGTCATTTGTCCGTCTACAGTTTGCTTTCTGGATCGCATTAGAGTGGTAGTACTTTGACTTTAAGTGGCTCTACAGTCCGGGATGAACCTGGGCCTCAACCAACATGCCTCTCCAATTAGCCCGGTCCTTATCTAACTGCCTCCAGTTGCGCACTCCAAGTTGGTTGAGGTCGGTTTCTACTTGTGCGTGCCACTTAAGTCGAGGTCTTCCTCTACTGCGTCCGTCGTCTGGCTGGGAATAGAAGACTCGCGACCCGGAGTATTGGTGTTCATTCGTTCTACATGTCCTAGCCACATTAAACGTACAATGCGGAGTTTTTTTTTGACAAGGGGTATATCGCTATACAGCTCGTGTAGTTCGTGGTTAAATCTTCGTCTCCATAGCCCGTCAACGTAAACGGTACCGAAGATTTTTTCTCTCGAATCGACCAAGGATTTCTTCATCCGCTTTTGATACGGTTCATGCTTCAGCGCCGGCCGTAGAGCAGTACTGCGATGATCAGGGTCTTCTATAGGATCTCCTTAGTAGTTCAAGTGAGGGCTTTACTACTTAATTGCCTTCTAAGCCCAATGAAACAGCGGTTGGCAAGAGTAATTCTGCGTTTGATTTCTGACGTTGTTGTCAGAGTTAATAGCGAAGCCGAGGAGGACAAAGTCCCGTACTACCTCAAAGTTATATCTGTCAATGGTGACGTTATGTCCAATTCGCCGATGTTGTGTGTCCTTTCGTGTTGACAGCATATACTTTGTCTTACCGTCATTTACCGCTAAACCCATTTTTGCCGCTTCTTTCTCTATACCAGCAAACGTGGCTATTGCATCACGTTGAGTCCTACCAATGATGCGTATGCTAGTAGTTGCACCGATTATTGGAAAATTGTGCCTCTGGTGTTGGCTCGGAAGTTTTGCACAATCCTCTCAAGAATCAAATTGATGACGTCACATGAAAGAGCGTCGCCTTGCCTTAATCCTTTTTTGGTATCGAATGAGTCGTTTCCGACCCTGATGGAGCAGCGAGAATTCTTCATCGTCATCCTGCACAAAAAGACCAGGTTTGGGCGGTATACCAGAACTAGGATCTGTATAGTTCGTCTCTATAAATGCTGTGGTATTCGGCTTTGAAATCGATAAATAGGTGGTTGGTATCGATTTGAACTTCTTGGGTTTTTTCCAGGATCTGCCGAAGTGTGAAAATTTGGTCGGTTGTGGACTTTCCTGGCCTAAAACCACACTGATAAGGGCCGATCAGGTTGTAGGTAAACGGTTTCAGGTGTTCACATATTACGACAGATAGGATCTTGTAGGCGATGTTGAGGAGACTTATGCCTCTGTAGTTGGAGCAGTTCAGAGGGTCTCCTTTTTTGTGGATCAGGCAAATTATGCTGAGGTTCCATTCTTCATCCGACCAGATTTGGCTTATGAGTTGGTGGATGTCTTACCAAGTCATCTCCGCCAGCTTTATAAAGCTCAGCTGGAAGGCCGTCATTTCCGGGGGCCGGGTGGTTGGCAGTTTTCGCTGCCGTTGCCAATATTAAATGGCTCGTTCTGCCTGACAGCGGAATATTGTTCGTCATCGCCGTTTAACAGTCTGCAGAAGTGGTTCTTCTATATCGTCAGCATTGACTGTGTCACAACTACGATATTTCCTTGTTCATCTCGACAGGATTCTGTTCGGGCCTTGTATCTTTGGCTTTGACGTTTTACACGTTGGTAAAACTTGCGAACATCGTTCCTGGAGTGGCACCTCATTATATCCTCGATCGTAAGACTTAAGGACATACCTCTGGAAGAATGAACCTGGCCCTTAGCCAATATGGGGAGGTATATAAGTTAAGGGCTAGGTATTGGTATTTGGTACTGGCTCGGGAGTTTTACAGAATCCTCTTAAGAGAAAATATCTCACTTTGCCCAAATCCTTTTGTGGGATCGAATGTTTCGGTGAAGTCATTGCCGACTCTGTTAGAGCCATCCTGCAGAGACGATCAACTTTGGACGGTATACAATAACTTTATAGTTCGTCTCTATAAATGATGTCCTATACGGATCTAAAATCGATGAATAGGTGGTTGGGTATTGATTCGGACTTACTGGGTTTACTTTCTAAGATCTGCCGAAGTGGGGAAGCGAGTTAGTGTCTAAAATGAAGACTTCTTGTGTATAGTCCCTTATAGCCACTCCTTCTAGTAAATGAAATACAAGGTGGCTCAAAAGAAAGTTTATATTTCTTTAGCTTCCTAGCTTCCTACGGAACTCAGTCGCTTAGGAACACGGTAGCAGACGAGAGTTTTACGAAAACGGTGATTCAGCGACTGCAGTGCGTAAAAGATCTGCAATATTAGAGGTTTTCGCCACTCAAAAGATGCGCTGAGCGTACCTTTCGTTCGAATAGGTCCAAACATTTGAAGGGAAGAGAGATTGACGTTTCGAACCTTTTAATTTGTATAAGCGAAGCCTTTCAAATATGCATATGACATCATTACACCCTATGTCACCAAGACCTAAAGCTGCTGCCTTCTAAAATTCAATTGGTGCAAGAAGTAAAGCCACAGAATGTCAGTCAGAGTCTTGAGCGTTTTTAACGCTTCCAAATTGGAGAAGCTTCTTATGACAGTGGGGAACATTTGTCAGCCTTACACTTCCCTTCCGATTTCAGTCCAGGGCTTTCCTTTTATTATTCGCAGCATATCCGTGTATCACATTGTTCAGCTATCCGACACTTGATGAAACCCACCGACTTTACTTAGCATAATCTAGCTAAGTAAAGTCAGAGGGAAATAAGATGCTCGACACGGAGAAGTGGGTCTTTCTGTTTCGTTCGGACGTCAAGTCAGGTCTCACAGTAACAGTAGCAGCAAATGAAAACTCAGTGAAGGCGATACTATGACAGCTGGGCGACAAAACCATTAATTACTGCGAAAGCGATAAAATCAAAGGCCATGTAGCACGATGCTTAGCGCGATGAACAGCCAAGTAGATGGTATAGGTTTGATTCTCCGTCGTTGCGGCACCAAAAATGTGTCAATGGACCTCCTCTGACGAAGATCTGAAAAATAATTCTTGCAGTATCAATTGCCATGAAGTAAGCTTACTTACTTCTGGTTACCCTTTAGATTCGGCATAAAACTGCAAGTCCCGCCATCTTGCAAGAAATAAATAAAATACAAATGTTTGGCGCAACAGGTCCATTAGTACCCTGGGGCTTGCACTTCCCTCACAACCATTCATGTTTGTGGGTGTACTGCATGATGGCAGGACCTACTGCTTTATGCCAAATCCGAAAGGCTAATTTCAAATAAGCTTTTCTTGACAATTGATACTATTCGGATGATTTGTCAGATCATCAGGAGAGGAGTGCCAGTGAAAAATCATTTAGGTGTTGCAACTGCTGGGATTCGAACTCAAACCTTCATCGCACGTACAATCGCGCCACTGAGCCGGTTTGAAAGGGATAAATGCTTGTGAGGAAAAAGTCAGACCCTGGGTATTAACGAGAATATGTACCATTTGTAAAGTTATAAAATCAAGCCTTGCAAAGTGCCAAGATCTATAGGCAACACTTGTATCATTCTAACCATCATTCTAGATGTAATTTCTTAGATTCCAGTTCTTAATTTCATCTCAGTTGATCTAGAAGCTATCATCTGACATTTTTTGACAAAGTTCTCCTATTTCTGTGTGTTGCTTTAGGACATCTTCACTATCGCAGGTAATGCCCAAATTTGGTCAACCTTGGAAAGACAAATTCTGATATTCGTGATCGTGATCCCAGTTGATCTGGATCTTGACCTTGGAATATCTGTCACCAACTACCCATGCAGTGCCTCAAATGTGGCTTCTCCATTCATTTGTTTGTGGGAAGTTGTATTTTTCCCACAAATAATGCTCCCTCCTCTCGATGTCGATTCAGAACGGTACATTTCAGAGGCTTCTCATGGCTCTCGGAAGTTTGTCAAAATTTTTAAAGCTTTTAATGACTCTTGAATTTTTAGCAAAAGGTGGCGTTGAGAACTATGTAGGTGTTGTTACTTTCGGAATTTGAACTAGAAACCCCGCGCTTAGTAGTAAAACGCACTTACCACTAGCTCACTGGACTATCAACAAGTTTAAAAGGTTAAGGGACTATTTTAGGGACACTGACATGACACGGACATGTAGTGGACATGAAAGTCTCTGGCCCTAAAAGCAGGCTATTTATTACTCAAAAATTATTTCCAACCTCACTGTATACTGACAGAAAAAAATACCCTTTTCCCAAGCCTTACTGTGTAAGGCTGTACATCACCGTTATTCAATTACCATGCACCGCCGACAACGTGGTTGACGGGAATTTATTATTAATTTCCCTTCCAGCTGAATGGCGATTGTGTAAAGGAACGAGTTAAATTGATTTTAAAAAGATTTATCCTGTCATGCGGCACACTGTTGATGCTTGCATAATGCGATGGAACAAAGGTGTCGACTGGAAGCTGGGAGTGATGTTGATAAAGGAATTCCCAACACCAGCTCTCTGCCAATATCTATAGAAATAGTTTCTGACAGGAGCTTCGATAACACTTGATCCTCTGCCTCTCTTCCTCTCTTTGTAATGCCGGCCTCGAGATAATGCCATTTATCGATTAAAACTATTTCCTCTCCTAATAATGAGCGCAGGAATAAAAAGGACTTTTACTCCAAAAAAGGTGGAAAGAAATGGTTTGCCTCCACTTTTTTGTCGGTATGATAGGGGGTAGAAAATAATTCTTATAAAGTTAACAATAACGATGGCTACCTAAATTGTTCACAGGATTATTCTGGGAAACTTTCTCAAAACACGAGAACGCGATAACGGGTGCTCACAGCGCCCAAGCAGCTATAGCAGCAGTACCACTACCTCCAGCTTCGGCAAAAGAAGATGAAGAAGAAAAAAAGTTTAATTGAGAAAGTTGAGGAATTTCAATTAATCCCGGACAATTTCAATTTTGTTTTCAGTTATCTTCCTCCTGCTGCTTGTGCGTTCGTCTTTCGCGTTCAGTTCTTGTGTTTTCTAAAGGACTGTTTCTTTTTTGCTGTGTATGGCTCATTGTATTGTGTTTGGTAGCGGTACGGAAAGGAGTGCGCTGAGAATTCTAGCGAGGACTTAAAGCAAATTGCAAGGATACGTAGGCAGAGGGAATTAGTTTGCTTTTCAAGTTTTTTTATTTTGCCTTTTCTATTTGCACTTTGCCTGAGGTATGACTTTTCTTTTGAATGATCATAGAATGGGGTAGAGGTCGGGAGAGGTGTTGCTTCCTGCGTTGTGGAAAAAAAAACGGAATTGGTTCTTTTGAAAATTGTTGCGTAGCACATTCTTCTTTGGGGGCAAATTTCAATCAAAAAAGGAAATTTATTTTCTTTTATCGTTAAGCGATTCAGGAAGCTTATGAGGAGTGCCTTTTGCAACTATTGGGATGGCAATTGAGGATGTAATTGGAACAGGCTAAAAAATACACAAAGAATTAGAACTTTCGATTTTTTTTAAGTGTAACTATTCTTTTGGGACTTTGAATTGGATTTTATGAAACGAAAAAGATATAAAAGAAATATCGGTTCTCGTCTGATCACCGAAATGAAGGAACATCTGGCGTGGTTATATTAGGGACCCCTTGTCGCCGAACACGAGAAGAGTTCAATTGGCATAAAACCGTTTTTTTTTTAGGCCAGGTGTTAGCGGTAAGAAAAAGTTGAAATTTTAAACTGAAACTTATTTTAGGATGCTGAATTGAATTTTATATATACACTGCGGTTCATATGATTAGAAGCAGAAGATTATTATAACTGAAACTGACCTCTCTCCCCCTACATGGCAGTCAAAAAAAAAAAAAATTATAGACAATGAGAGAGTGGTTTGTGTTTAATTAGTCAGCAAATATAAAAACCACAAGAGAACAAACTAACGGTACCGTTGCGATTATTTTGCTGAATGGGTGAAAATTGCATGCATTTAAACTGGTTCATAAGATTAGAAGCAGTCGAAGAACATCCATTGTTGCTGAGGTTATAAAGTGGTCATTAGTTTTCTTCTATTAAAAATTAAATTTTGGGGAAAAAAAGTGTTGTGGGGAAAAAAAAGTGTTTGACATTGTCAGAGAGGGCAAAAATAGATGTTTATCTTTCCGAAAGTTTATCTAAGCGTGCTATTGCCCGTAAAATAAATAGGAGTGATCATGCTGTCGGCAATTATTTACAGGACCCAGAAATGTACGGGAAAAAATACAAAGGGAATGTTTCAACGGCCCTTACAGTGCGGGAAAAACGAAAAATTTTAAGACTAGCTTCCAATTCAGCTTTTTCGACAGCTAAAATAAGAGATGCAGCTGGTGTAACTGCAAGTAAATCCACAGTTCGTCGTGTGCTCCGTAGTGCTAAATATCTTAAGCTTAAAAAAAAACCACCACTGAATGCTTCGCGCAAATGCCAACGCCTGCGATTCGCGAAAGATCACATGACTTGGAATGTGCAACAAGGAGCAAGTTTGAATGACTGGAAAAATGTAGTCTTTTCTGACGAGAAGAAATTTAATTTAGACGGACCGGATGGCTACAACTATTACTTCCACGATCTGAGAAAAGATGAGGTTTTCCTAAACCGCCATCATAGTAGAGAAGGGGGCGTAATGGTCTGGGCCGCAATATCTTTTTATGGCACTATCGACTTGGTTGTTCAAACCACAAAAATGACAGGAAATATCTACAAGGCGGTGTTGGAATCAGTTTTTCCAAAAATCCACGATCAGTTTGGGTCAATCTCATGGATATTTCAACACGACAACGCTCCTATACACACCGCACGCGTTGTTAAATCGTTCATTGCCGGCCAGAATGTTGAACTACTGTCATGGCCACCATATTCTCCAGATCTCAACATTATAGAAAATGTCTGGGGCTGGCTTTCACGGAAAATATACGAAGGTGGAAAGCAATACGATGATCAAGCAACGCTGATCGATGCCGTTAAACTTAGGCTATGGGGGAATGAGATTTAACGCGTTTCTATGTGGTTACAACATCCTTCGCCTCCTCTTTGTGCTATGATTCGTAGGGTCGTATACAGTTTCACTTCTACCGCGTGTGAACTCACACTCGATTGTTTTAAATTCTAAAGATCCATTCTCTGAATGTGCTGCCTTGGCAACTCTAATGATCATTAAAGTTCATGATATCCACATTGTGGGTATAAAATAAATGCGAAAATTGCGTACGGATTTTGGAAGAAGAGAAGCACCGTCAGCTCCGTATGTTCGTTATCTTGTGAAAAAAGTGAAAGAAACTCCTCATCGATAAACCAAAGCGTGAAAAGCCAAAAACAGTGCGTACACCCGAGAATATTGCTGCTGTGGCAGAAAGTGTGCGTGAAGCACCATCAACATCAATTCACCGTCGTTCTCAACAATTGAACATTTCGGAGACATCATTGAGACGAATTTTGCATAAAGACCTTAGTATGACGCCATACAAAGTCCAATTGGTTCAGGAGTTGAAGCCAACTGACCATCCAATGCGTTTTCGCTTCGCTAAGTGGGCCTGCGATCGACTTTGAGAAGATGCCGATTTTGCCAAAAAAATCATCCTTTCAGATGAAGCTCATTTTGATCTTGGCGGGTACGTAAACAAGCAAAATTGTCGCATTTGGGGCACAGAAAACCCGCACGCATATAGTGAAAAGCCGATACACCCAAAACGAGTCACTGTTTGGTGCGGATTTTGGTCCAGAGGCATGATTGGGGCATTTTTCTTCGAAAATGAACAAGGAGTGGCCGTTACAGTCGATGGCGATCGTTATCGGGCCATGTTGAACGAATTTTTGTTCACAAAAATTGAAAAGGGAGGATATTGGCAACATTTGGTTTCAACAGGACGCCGCTACGTGCCACACAGCCGAAGCTACACTCGATGTTTTGCGCCCTGTTTTTGAAGATCGCATTATCAGCCGCAGAGCTGATGTCGTTTGGCCACCTCGGAGCTGTGATTTGACACCGTTGGACTATTATTTGTGGGGTGCCGTAAAAGATAAGTGTTACGCCCACAAGCCAGAGACAATTGACGCTTTAAAGGGCAATATTCGTGAAGCCATTGGCTGCACACAATCGATAATGTGCTTAAAAATTGAACCGATCGTGTAGCCTACTGCATGGCCAGCCGAGGCAGCCATTTGAATGAAATTATTTTCCATTATTAACCGGAAAGATTGTTCTTTTAAATAAAAAAAGAAATTTGAGAAAATATTCAGTAGTTTTTTTTTTATAGCATTTTCAAAAAAAAGTTATTTGGCGGACCCTTTATATCTCCAGTCAGTTCGATCCCTAGAAAGTGGTTTCCACATTCACACAACTGATTGATTACGCTATTTTTGAGTGCTATTTTAGGGTTTATGAACAGATCAATATGATGTGTTTGACTTTCCTTGGTGATTTAGAAAAACCAGCAAAAACTTTTAATCGAACAATGAGTACCATTTTGCTTTTACCTTTTGCTTGACATATTCCGTCTGTCATTGCATATCATACCATCATTCGAAATGTTCTTTTTCTTTTCACAGGAATTTGAGAAACAGAATAAGTGTCAAGTTGTCATTTGAATGAAGCTTCTACATTTTTTTATATGTTTGTCAAAAAATGTTAATATTTACTATTTCGAAGAAAATAATTTTTTTTTTCTCTGATAAAGCCTATTACGCTGATCAAGACAAATTTAAGCGTCACAACTGGCGTCAAATGCTTGCATTTATACACCACATAGATGGGCCAATGAAATGTCATACATTTGCAGATGTCAACATATGCCATTGTTTAAATCGTGAAATTAATATCGTTATATCCTACCTATATTTTGAATGACCCATCTGTATGAAGTTAAGAATTAATGTAGTAAGATTTAAGGGTATCTATCATTAAAAACCATCATTCGAAAATTTCTTTACTTTTTTTTAAAAAAAGCGAAGCAAAAAGAACTTTTTGTTTCAATAATCAAGTTTTTCAATAATTTATTTTTAGATGTAATACTGTCATTCTTTTTCCAATGGTGCAGTGAATAACTTCACTGGTAATAACTTGACGTAGGAAATAATTTAGGGTTACAGGGGGCAGCATCCTCCCATATGCATTTTACAGTTAAATCGCTTAAATTGTTAACTACTGCTTTATCTAAAAATCAAACTATGGGTGGGAAATAATTCACAAAATTTTCGGTGAAAATATTGCCTACTTTTAGAGGGAAATAACTTTATAAAAAATGTGAAATAATTTCACACTCGAGGTGAAGTTACTTCCCTTGTGACGTTTTTTCACTACACAGTTCCAATGATGTGTGTTTAGGTTTACGTCTTCGCTTGTTGCAATCTGGCATTAATCTTTTGTATGATCCCTAACCTTATGACTGGTGTTCCCTTACAGTGGTGGAGTAATTGACAGAAATTTCAACTTATTGGTATTGCTGAATAAAATGTCACTTCCATCCTTCATATAATACATATGAAAAATAAATTGCTGATTAGTCTAACGACTAGGTGCGATTCCTTGAAGACTTACAAAAGTCAGTCTTCGGGAGGTTTTTTAGATCGGGTTAAAGTCCCTCACTATTGCAGAAGGTTCCCTCGCGATAAAACCTCTGCAATGTCTTTCGATGATTTTTCCTTCCAGCGAAAAAAAAAACGTCCATCTTGTTCTGTGTTCCAATGATCATTTTCAAAGGACAGCTATAGCCTAAAGCTCCAAAGTACCCAAATATATTGCTTCCATACTGCTTCATTGTTTGACTGAAATGACATATCTTGAAATGACTGACACGTCACCTATTATGCGTAAGTAGTACTACTTGATACACCTTTTTGGTCTTGTAATCAATAGCTTGCTAACGTCAATTGCAATAGCAATCTGTTGAGCGACCAGTTTTCCCGCCTGTAAGCAAACGCAACTTATTCTTTCACATCGAGTTATGCGTTAGATCAAATACCAAGCATGCGAGATTTTAACGATTTTCATAGGTAATTTGGCCAAAATACGAATATTTTTTAGAGAAAGCTAAAAATAAACAACCGGATATGCCTACATTCGGTTTTATACATAATGCCAAATTTATTTACAACGATAACCCTATATTTAATAACCTATTTCATTAAAACACCAATTTCATATAATTTCTTGAAAATCTCCTAATAAGTTGAAACCTACCACAAAAACCCACCTCATTATCACCTCATGACCACCCTGCTTCCGGCTGTCATCGAATAAATTATTTTCTGTGAAATTTGTTGAGTGGACGTCAGGTGAAACAGATTTCGGTAATTTCTTGCAAAATTATTGTTAAAAATGCTAATTAAAGTTTTATTTTCAGCCAGGAATTATATAAAATTGAGAATATTCTGTGAAAATGTTGTTTTTTGCTATCGGGAATAGTTTTTTTTTGAGCTGGGTGGCGTGCAATTCCAGTGGTATGGAAATGGCAAAGTGCGCTTCGGGGGAAAGAAATGTCGGTGTTTTTCGCAAAATAATTGTCTAAAAGGTAATTTGAAGTAATTTTAAGCAGAAAGTTCATAAAAATGGTTTTTTCCTATATAAATATCATTATTTTTGCAATTTCGGATATTTTTTTGTACCGGATGGAGTGCGATTCTCGAATGTAAAATTTGTTGAGTGCACGTCGGATAGAATATATTTCGGTTATTTTATTTTTTTGCAAAATTATCTTCCAAAAAGTCGATCCAAGTTTTGTTTTTAAATGGGAATGCTCCCTTTTCTGTTAATTTAAAGTTTTCTGCTTTCGCAAGTAGTTTTTTGGTGCGGGTGGCGTGCAATTTCAGTGGTTCTATAAAAATTGCAATGTCCGTGTCGGTGGGGGGTATGAAATTTCAGTGTTTTTCGCCAAATAATCGTCACAAAAAAATTGAAGATATATTTTCAGCCGGGAATTACATAAAATTATTAATATTCTGTGAAAATATTGAGATCGCGGATAATTTTGTAAGAATTGCGTGCAGTTCTCTTGTATGAAGTCAAGTCGGATCAAGTGCGCGTCGGGTTAAATAAATTTCTGTGTTTTCTTGGGCAAGTTTTCTTTTTACCCGGAAATTATATAAAAATGTTTATATCATGTGAAAATGTCGTTTTATCCGATCACGAATAGTGGTTTGTGCGGAAGCCACGCAAATAAAAAAAATCGGCGGCTAAAAATTCAGTTAAATCCAAAAAATCGGTGGTTTAGTGCAAAAAATTCAGTTGAATCCGATCGCGAATAGTGGTTTGTGCGGAAGCCATGCAAATCCAAAAAAAAAAATCGGCGGTTTAGTGCAAAAAAGTCAGTTGAATCCGATCGCGAATAGTGGTTTGTGCGGAAGCCATGCAAATCCAAAAAAAAAATCGGTGGTTTAGTGCAAAAAAGTCAGTTGAATCCGGTCGCGGTTTGTGCGGAAGCCATGCAAATCCAAAAAAAATCGGCGGTTTAGTGCAAAAAAGTCAGTTGAATCCGATCGCGAATAGTGGTTTGTGCGGAAACCATGCAAATCCAAAAAAAAAATCGGTGGTTTAGTGCAAAAAAGTAAGTTGAAGTTTTTTTTTTAAAAGCTCGTTCCTTTGTAAATTTTACTGCTTGTCGAGATCCAAAAATTGAAAAAATAATATAAAATCGTTTCGAGTGCCTTACTACGTCCATATCGCCTAAAAATTAAGAGTAATGTTTCAAGCCTCGTGGCAATTGCGTTGGAAGTGTAACGCTTTTGTTAAATAAAGTTCCATTTTGTCTGAATATGGAATATGTGTTCTATCCTTATTGCTTAAATATTCGAAAAATAAGTTTCATCATTTAAATCTAGAGTTTCTACATCCCTTAAGTGCTTTTAAATACGGGTGTGCGGTCATTAAATTAAAATAGGGATTTTGCGAAACAGAATCCTTGTGAAAAAGTTTTTTTTTTTATAAAATTTGCAATTGTGTCATTATGTCAGAAAATCGCATAAATGTGTCTGTCGACCAACCATTAAATGGTTTTTCGAAATTTCGACTGCGGAACTAAAACGAAGCAGGTAGGTCATCATGACCGAACGAGATTTTGGGAGGATATCAACAATGTGAGTAATTGTTTTGATTCCTTTATATTTATATTTTCGTTCCACCAAAGGCTAAGGCCACATTCATTGTGAAAAGGTTAAATTAATCCAAAAAAATTAAATATCACCTTTCGTAATTAACAAAGACAAAACTGGGTCATGGTTCATTTTCTCTAGTATGCGAAGGTCCTCTGTGGTTTTCACAAATCATTTCGTTCTGGTTTGGGCTTTTGGGATAGGCTTCTTTGAATTTATATGATTTAACTTTCAACTTGACGCCATAATCCGCTCGCCGATATTGACGAAATTACAATCTGTATAAAAAGATATAATCTTAATCGTTCCAATTAACTGCGCCTCCTGTACATATCATTTTTTGTATAAGTAAGTCCTTCTCTTATTATTTCCTCTTATAAATCACATAAAGGACATACAAACCGCCATTAACAAAATGTTCTAGGTTTCATTCGTCCCTTGATGGTTGATGCAAACAATGAGGCATACAAGCCAACGCTACAAGCGTCGTCTTAGCCATTTTGTTGCGTGTCGTAAGGGGACTCTACTGTCATGCTGAAAACCGCCTTCCTTGCTTGCCGGATGCCTAAGGATCTTCGCCCAAAATCACGTCTACAAAACAAAAGTCACACAAAGTCGAAGTACACCTTCGGTGCCCCTAACCACCCTACCTAGTCTATCATTTGTCTGCTTTGTGCCTATATTGGCTTTTCATTCTTTATTTCTTATTTATCCTTTCTTTACCGATTTTACCGATTATGTTTTCTTTTACGTTTAGAAGCAAAGTCAGGGTTTCTTTCGTCCATCAACAATGAACCCTTGTTTGAAGAGTTAGTCACAGCCATACATTTTTTTAAAGTTGAGGTCTACAAGCCAACACTGCAGCTGAAGACTAGAGCTGCTGACAAATTTGCCGCTTAGGTCTAGAAGCAAAGGATAAAAAAATGATATCTTCCGTCCACCAAGAAGAAACTCATAGTTTGACGAAAAGTGTTGACAGATCCTCACAGCCAAGAACAAGGCCTATAAAAGCTTGCAGTTACAGGCGAGATCTGCTGAGAAAGTTTCCTGAGAAAACCATAATTAAAGAACACCAGAGTTTCAGAAAATGAAAAGAGAACAAGAAAAACTCTTCATGAAGGAAATAGAAAGATTGATCTTCAAAAGTCAAAAAACATTCACAGGGATAAGTCGGGATAAAAAAGAACAGAATGTAATTGAAGTCAGTGCCAATCAAAATGGATGAATAAAATCTTCAAGCTCTTAAACAGCGATGTTGCCATAGAACCAGCTGTTAGGAAGAACGAAGCATTTGTAATGACGCTGACAGTTTCAGGATAACTGGAGGCATCATTCTGGTAATGATGATTGAAAATCTTACCAAAAAAAAAAAAAAAATAAAAGACAAGGGTAGGCTCAAGTTCCAAGCAGAATTCTGTCGAGAAAACTAAGAAACAAATTTTGCTGTTGGTGCTAACAAAATGGAAGAACAATTACTACAAGCGATTATCCCAAATAACCCGAAGTTATGAAAAACGTACCATTTATATTGACGATTACAAAAATAATTGTCTTACCACCACTCCTTAATGAAATGAGGATAACAAGTCCCAAACCAAAGCTTAAAAAGGTCTCCGACAATGTCAGCCTTCATCATCTTTGTAATTCCGCAGATCCAACAAAAAAAAAGTTGTTCATTGTTTTTGCGCTGTGCTGGCGTGAAGGAAGTCAAGGATAACAAAGAGGGACCGGTGGACATTGGTTTCAACTGACTGTTCACTATTCTTGAATGTGCTGAATGCACCCGTGTTTCATGTTCGAGCGAAACTGGGGAGTTCGCTATGCTTATGCCTCCTATAATCGTTTTTTCAAGCGTTTGAGTTCTGTATAAAATGCGTGATTGTTTTTAATGCACTCGACCATAAATGAGTCTTAAACACAAGAAGGGATGAAATATTTCGTACTTCGATTTCGGAAACGAAGAGGTTTTGGTGATTCCAACGGAGCTCGTTAGACACTTCGAGGAAATTGCCGTTTTTGATGGAATCATTGTTATAGATTTTCTTTTCGCTTTGTTGGCAAAAGACAGCGTTGTGTTTGAGAAGTATTACGGTCATTTTAAGTCGACGGTCGAATAAAATGAAACGTGAATTAGGAAACGAATGTGAGAAGCTGAGATAACTGCCAGAATTGAATGAGTGGATAAGATGTTGCAGAAAGGTAATAACTTTTAAAAATTATAAATAGAGTGATTGAGAGCCATTGAGAGCCATTGTTGTGAGTCATAGCTAGGCCACGGAGGAATCTTCGATGCTGGAGGGATGGGCACGGCACGCTCTCAACAGACATCGCAGCTCAACAAACATTTTTGTTTCGTGCCAGAAAATAAAAAAGGCAAAAAAGAAAAGAAAAAAGAAAGCTACTCTACTCATACCTCGGATGGACTAAAAGGACCCTAAAAGGAAAGTGACAGAAAATAGAAAAAGCGGAAAAGAAAATATCAAAGCCTATGCCAATACCACTGTTAAAGACCATGATGATGAAGTATTTGGTGCGTGGTTTTATAGATCATGGAATCTTTTGCAAAAAATATAAATTCGCACACATAAAATTAACTAAGCAGCTAGGAATGGGGGACTTATTTGGGACGGTTTGTTAGATATTTAATTTGTCAGATCATCGACTGACCAGTGAAACTACAGGAATAGAATAGGAAACAAAGTAGAAACTTGAATTGCGTTAATGAAGGAATTTATTTAAGTACCGTCCGAATTAGACAGTCATTTTGGCTGAGGCCCAGTTTGATACTCGACTATAAAGCCACTTCAGTAACAAGTAAGTAACCAAGTTTGTGAATAAGGTAAATTAAGGGAATTAAATTGGTTTAGTAATAAAGTAGTATTGGGCTTTTTGGTACTTAAAGTCATTGAAGAAGTATTTAAGGTTCATCTTTCAATGAGAACGCTACTCTCTTCTAGCAAATAGCTAAGTTTTCTGAAAACCTTCCTCCTACTACTACTACTGAAATTGTTCAGTTCAACGGGTGTTTAACGGGTTTTAAGGGTTGTTGGCGCTATGATAAGGCGACAAATTCACATAGGCCTGTGTGGGCCCTTATAAAACGAACATACCTAATTTTTTTTTGCTATCCCTTGCCACATTTTTCTAAATTAGCAAGCAATTTATTGCTAACGAAGCAAAATTGTCGAAAATAGCTGTCAACTTATGAATTCATGAGGTGTATGTACATACGCAGTCCAGTCAACCAATCTTAGGAAAGTGCTCACAACCAAAATCATTTCTTACCTCGGTGATAACTTAAGATTTACTAACCTGTCCCTGATTTTTTTTTCTTCTACTCCATTGAATTATTCTTGCTGCTTCTGCAGAAATTCCAATGTCCATTCATCCATCCAGCTGCCATTTCGGCAGACATCTCTCCCCAATGGACATTGATGATAGCACGCTGGAAGATCGTGTCGTTCATCCATCAATCAATGGAGCAAAATAAAAACAAAAAGGTGTCAGCTTCTTTCATCGGCCACAGTTGCATGCCAAAAAGTAGCTGTCACTCATTTTTCTTCTGTCCACCCCAGCACGTCTCTGGTTCTCTACATGCCATGTCAATGGCGATGGAAAAGTCAATGAAAAGAGGAAAATCTCGAGATTTTCATTGAAACTATGGGTGACTGGTTTGAAGGTGCAAAAGATGAACGAGCAAAACCATCCAGTGTGACAGTTTTTCTGTGTGATGTAGGTATTTTTCTCTAAAAATGGATCGAGTGACACTGCGAATGGATGCGAAAATACTTAGATTTGAGTTCGTCCTTTCACTTAGTTGCTATCATCCGCAGAGGCTAGCTGAATATATTCCGTCACCGGTGTGTGGCACATAGAGGGTGGTAAGCCAGGTTGGGATCGGTCATTTGAACTCCAATTCCATTATTCAAATTGAATTAATTCAATTGGCTGATGGAATGGTAAACCTGAACAAGGATTCTCAAAATGCAGGGACTGGGAAGCGTTTTGAAGTAATTGATTTGCTTCCTTGAAAGTTTTCTGTGATTCCTTATCGTTTTATTCCTTACTGGATGTACTTTAACATTGGGAAGGTCTACCAACTCCGAATGTAATATTCTATGTTGGTCTTCGGTGTCCCCCAACCGAGGCCATACTCTTCGTAACCAATTCCTGTGTAATATATCGGTGGCATCACTTGAAAGCGGGGGCAATTTACTCTTTCAGCTAGGGATCTTTTCCGATATGAAGACAACGCAACGGTGGCAGTCACTCGAATCTGTAATTCATTTTCTATAGATTAGTCAGGATCCTTGAATGGAGATGAAGTCGTATGAGAATGGGAGGTTAATCGATAAACAAAAATCCCAGTTTCCAGGATATATGGAAAGTACAAACATGACCAAAGGTTTTTGTGAATGGGTCAGGAGCGCCGGCTTCGGTCAAAAGTGATGCAGTTATTACTGAGATGGTTCCAGGTTTGATTCCTGCCAAAGCACTAAGGAAACGAAAAAATAAGGAGATAATCTACAACAAGAACACCAACATTCATATAAGATTTAGCTAATCATAAACGAAAACAATGCAGACGGCATACTTCGGATACAATCCAAAAAGAAGGTTAGGTTAAACAGGTGGGTTGATGAGACCGATGATGTTTTTATCCCATTCGAATACCATCCATAAAGTAGGTTTAGTTAGATCCGTAGGTGGGTGAGGCAGGCGATGTTTGTATTTTTTTATCACACTCAGACTTTGTATTGTTTATGCCATAAAGACCTTTGCAGCCCCCGGATGTTATTGCAAACTTGAAAATAGAAAAGAGAAATTTCTGATTAATCCAAAAGGTCATGTTTTCAAAGTTATTTTTATTGTTTAGGGGAGGGGGTGTCTCATCACCGCAATCTCTACAAAGGCGTATTTTGAAATAACTGCTTTTAGGTTAGCTGTGTCCAGTAAATAAATGATTTTATGGATGGTTTACAGGTGGAAAATTAAATTTAGAATGGATTTTTGCGATGTTAAGTATTTTCCGTCATTATTTAGGGTCACATGACGGTGGTTTAACAGACAGAACAGGCAATCCATTTTCAATACTTGTGGCTGAATATTTCCTTATAAGCTCATCAGTGATGTGATGGTGAGTAAGAAGAACTTCTGCAAAGAAGCTTTCGATTCGATTACCAGCCGTGGCCACACCTAAAATATCCTTGCACAGGCCCTCCTGTCGTAATGATCTGAAAAACCATCCGAGTTTTTGAAGTGTTAGGCAGGAGATATTCCACGATGTTCAAGCGAGACTCTAGAATTCGCTACGTTTGAGTCCCCTATCAGTTTTATCCCACGCTTTTGTATCCTATCCAGTAGGTGAATTGATGTTTTTTCTGCACCTGACCACACGTGAGCGTTGAACTCAAGTTTGGGGCGTATACACGCTTTATTGAGGAAAGATCACAAAGGATGAACAATTTCGCTTCGTTTTCAGTGATTTGCGATCGGAAGAAGTTCGTTTCGAACACACATACTAAGAAGTTTATCCGTTTCGACGATGCAAGTGCCATTCATGGATAATGGTTGCAATTTTTTTTTCGCTTAGATGACAGAAGACAGAATTGCGCTTTAGAAGTATAAAATCCCACTCTTATAGATTTATCACAGTATAAATGGTCGAGAAAACCTTATATCAACTCAGCCGTTCGGATTCGGCTTCGGTTGTGAGAAAATGCTAGGCTCTGGGTATATGTCACACTGCTATGGACCGGGGTAACCTCAAGATTGCCTCTCAGGTTGTCGCAATATGGAATTTCGACAGAAAAGATTGTTGAAAACTAGGTGATATTTGACAGAATCGCGCAAGAAGTACACGACATATAAAGGAGCCTATTGCACTAGTAATTGGGATATTGATCATGAACATCTTGTGATATTGCCTCCATTGAGGTCACTTTGCGGTCACACTTACTTATAGGAAAAGTTCAAAGAGCAGCCTGTATATGCATTAGCGGAGCTCCAATAATCACCCCATCCGTAACCCTAGATGTTATCATACATCTAGTGCCCCTAGATATTTACGGCAAACAGACCGCAGCTTGTGCAGCTTTGAGATTAAGAGCCTCATCACAATGGACACCCACTCAAGGTGAACACATAATTCACATCTACACGGATGGGTCTAAAACAGAATCTGGAGTATCTGGAGGTGTTTACACCGAGATGCATACCTTTTCGCCTTCCCGATCATTGTAGCGTTTTCCAGGCGGATAACATGGCATTTTTAGAAGCCTTTTCCAGAATGAGGTGTAATGTAATATCCACTAACAATGTTAACATCTTCTGTGATAGCCAAGCGGCAATCAAATCCCTGGGATCCATCTTATTTATATCAAAATCAGCCCTCGAATGCAGAATATCTCTTAATGAGATGGCACACCACTTTACCATTCACCTCTTCTGGGTACCGTGTCACAGAGATATATCAGGGAACTGTAAGGCTGATGAGCTTGCCAAACAGGGAACTAGCCTTGATATTCTACCACCCGCCAGTTTAAATGTTAGGTATGCCCCACCCTACATGTAAATCTCTAATCAAATTCAATGCGATCTTGAAAGCAAACCACATATGGATAAGCGGCACACAATATTCAGGCAACTCTGGCCAAACTATAACCAGAAGCACTCTCTCTGCTTGACTATGCTGAACAGATCAAACATCAGCACCATCATCGGCGTCCTTACAGGACTAAGCCTCTTTAGCAAAGACTTCTACAGAAGCTGCTTGAACGGGGAAGAGAAGGAGTGTATTCCTCACCTTCTCTTGTCCAGCTCTATCCAACAAAAGAAAACTCCACCTAGGAGACTACTGCTTTGACAATCTATAGGTGAGCTGGCTAATATTGATGTCAGAAACGTCCTCCTATTATAGTTAGCTCTGAATGGTTCAATCAGGCAAACGAATATCTAGGAAAGTCGACAGATCCACGGGGTACAATAACGGACCTTTTCTGGTTTAAGTGTGGACGCGCATTGCGTACAGCCACTATAACCTAGCCTAACCTAACTTACTTAAGGTCTTCAATCAACATTTTTCTTCAATTAGCTCAAGTTCAAGTTGGCTAAGGCTGGAGATGTCCTTCTCTACTACGTCCAGCAGGCTGGAACATTGATGTCAGTTTGCATAATTCCCTATCTAGGCCATGTCACTGTTCAGCTCATAGGGTTGAATCTTCGTCTCCATAGTCCACCAACTCAAATGGGATATTGCCAGCATTGAGGTTTCTTTGGCTGCAGTATACTTATTAAACTGGCCAAATACAAGCTTGAAGTTGAATTGCTTATCATATTTAGCACGGCAAGTATTACGTTTGAATTGTTTAAAGGGCCGGAATGCATCTGGATATTTTGTTTGTTGTTATAACAGCAGTAAAAGGGTATAAGGCAGGTGACATTACTATGATGTTTGAGCGAGACTATTAAGTTCACTATGGTTGAATCTCCTATCAGTTTTAAAGCACCCTTTTGTATCCTGCCTAGGAGGATCAATGATGTTGTGAGTAACTCACGCCATTAAGGTGATGTCCTTCTCTACTACGTCTTCCATATGTCTGGGAATCAAAGACTCTTTGGACCGGAATAATAATGTATGATGTCATTTGTGATATGGCCAGCATTATCGTCACTTGGCCGCATTTAAGTGCCGGGACCCAAACCTCAATCAACATTCCTGCATAACTAGCTCGGTATTAAGCTGGCTCCAGTTGCATACTCAAAGTTGTTTGAGGTTGGTTTATAATTGTGCGCGACACTTAATGCAAAGCCTTTCTCTACTGTGGCTGTCTACCATATGGATCGAAATCGAAGACTCTTCGTGCTGGAGCTTTGGTGTCTGTTCACCTTAAGTTCTATGCAGGGCTATGTCGCGGTATAACTTGTAAGTCGAAGACTTCATCAGAAGTTTTGAACAATTCTCTCACGAACAATATTAAAGCAATCGCATGACAGTGCACCACCTGGAGTAAGGTGGTGTATCGGTGAGATGATAATTCCCCATATCCATCTTTCACTGAAGGACGAGTTTGGGCGGTGTACTAAAACTAGACATTGCCCTGCACAGTTCGTCTCTATAAATGCTGTCGTACGCAGCTTTGAAATCGATGAATAGGTGGTTGCTATCAATTTGATTTCTTGAGTTTTTTTCTGGATCTGCCGGTGTATGATGAATTGATCAGTTGTGGACTTTCCTAGCCTAAAACCACACTGATAAGGTCCGATCAGGTTGTTGGTAAACGGTTTCTGGCGTTTACATATTACGGCATATAAGCTCTTGGCGATGTTGGCGAGACTTATCCCTCTGTAGCTGGCGCAGTTCATAGTGTCACAATTTTTGTGGATCGGGCCAACAACGTTACATCATTCTTCAGACATAATTTTGGTACGTTTGGAACGAGCAATATCTAATCATGAAAGACACTGCTATGCTATGGAAGATGAAACATGCCTTGATGTTTCGAAAAACACTCCCACTCTAGGAACATTGACTCTTTTAGAACCATCCCTATAAATGGACATGGGTTTGCTGTCAAATTTATTTCTCTGCCACTTCTCTCAGCTTGGACTAAGGTCATTGTGACTCAAACGTTTTCGAAGGACTAGCTGTTTATGACAATCGATACTACTCCGATGTTAGAGAGGAGGGCCAGTGAAAAAAATTGTAATCCTGACCAACATTCTGCGTAATAGCTCATCTAACCCCTGATCCACTAAACCCTCAGCCCAACAATTCACATTTGCCAATTAGTGTAGTACGTTAATTCGTAAACAACCTCTTAATGTAATAAAACTCATCTTTTGAGCTTTTTAAGCGCGTACTCACATGCACACACTTGAACTCATAATGAATGTCCTTGGTCTGTCCTCCGCACTGTATAATCTCAATTTGTACACAACTTCAGCACGCCTTTACCAGATAATATGTGCGCGAATGTATATGTCTATGTATGCATGTCGACTATATGTCCCTCATACAAGGACTATTAAAATGATTTTAATTGCAATTGCAATTATTCCACTTAAAAAACAAAATTCCACTCTCTGCTGAAATCTCACACCTTAAACCGCTCTGCTCCTGTTCGCGATTTTCATTATCAGTTTTATTATCTGAATTATTTTTCAGATTTAAATTAAAAATGAATAAAAATTCCCAAACACAGGACATCAGTGTTGTAGGTAGGTTTGTATCCTCTTATGTGTTTGTCTTCAATTTGTATAATTATACAGATGGAAAGGAATACAGGATATGTATGTTCGCGGAAAATCAGATTTCGAATCTGAACAGGGACTGCAAAAAAAAAAAAAAAAATATTCGATTGGAAAAACCAAATTATGAGTGGCATAAATTAAAAGCCTGGAATTAATAACACAAATTGGGGAATTACGCCTACGATTTGCATGCCGTAAATGAACTCCAAAAAAAAAACTGAATATTGGGCATGATCAACATCCATCCCGAGCACAAATTGATAAGAAGGCAGTAATTAGCTGGAAGTCAGTAAATAATTAAAAAAATACCAAACAGGGATATAACAGTGTACGGCAAATTATTTTCAATGGAAGACATTGACGGTCATGGTGTAAGGGTGGTTACACCCTCCTGGACATACATTTTGGTGTGTTTTTGACGGATCAACTCGAAATGATACAGTACTACCAGACCAGGTCACCCCCTGGGATTCGGGGCTTTTCTCTGTTTGAAATGCCACATCATGGGCATGGGCGTGGGTGGACACTGGACATTAATATTCGAACTTTGAACGCATGCAAGGAGGATTTAATGGATTGACTTGATATCCCTCTTGATGAAAGAACGACACAATAATCAGTTAAAATGTGTCAAGTAATGGGATCGTTGTTGTATACAATCCCCTCGGGGATGAGGTGCACAGCACTCGATTTTTGGAAGTATCGCATTAAGGATATCATGCGGGGATGTGCATCTGCGATTGTGCTGTATTTGTTGGTCGAATGTAATTGGCGTTAGATTGTTAATGGGATGCGACACGCTGTAATGGACAATCCCTAATTGGAGTGATTTTGACAGGGTTTCACATGCTCCAATGAATCACACATCTCCAGAACAGATTTTCTATTCTTGAGATAGTGTTAGAATTGTGCCAGGAAGGTGCGAAGGATACGCCTTTAACATTAAAATGGAGATTTCCAGATGGTCGAACCGCCAACCAAATCGTCCGTGTGCTAGTAGATGCGCAAAGCACGCATCCAATATGTTGAGTGTACATGCATTCACATGAGTAAATGGAAGAATGGTACAAAAAAGGAGACTTTTCTTTATTAACTTTAAAGAAATGGATTTAACCAGAGTCTACATAGACCAACTGAGTGAAGGACACCCTGCTGTATCCTCACCTCTATCAATCAACAACGAGTGGATACAGTAGCAGAATATCATGAAAGAGGTAGCGGAATCCACCTGCAACCGCCGAAAAGATACCCCTGAAAGGGGGATATATGCAATTAGCAAACACAGGTAACACAATAGGCACATATCAAGGCGCTACAACGCCTTACCCAAGCCTCCCAAAAAGAGTTCCGAGCCCAAAAGAAGGAAAGAGATGACCCGCATACTCCAACCTCAGGAAAATCAAAGAGAGAACGAACATCCGTTAATTCTACAAAAAAGCTTAACAACTGGCAGATTGCCTCAAAGTAGAACTTCAAATTAACAATGGAAACCTGGACAAAAACAAGCATCATCTCAGGGAGCTCTTTAAGCGCTATTGGTTCGCTTCACCATAGAAATGTTTATAAAAAAAACCCACTGGGAGGAGTATTCAGGCACCATTTCCAGCAGCTGCTTACTGGGCATATTATCGAGAGTTATAGGGCAAGAACTTTAGTCATCTCGAGTCAACAAAGATGAAACGCTCACTTCAAAAAGTTTAAGAACCACAACCACAACTCTTCAAATACGGTGATGTTACAAAGCAAGTATGCATGTACCAAGCCATCAACCAAGAATGCCCGATGACTTAGATTTGTCGTATGTACAAAAAAGGCGATCCCATTTTAAGCTCCAATTACCGAGGCCTATCCGTTCTAAATATCGAACATATGATCCTACCCAACACGTTGTCTGAACGTCAGAAGCTTTTATGCAACACCCTTATCGCCATGTACCAAAGTAAGGCTTCCGTCCATGGACCAAATGTTCGCACTAAGGAAAATTCTGGAAAAGACCAACGAATTTCAAAACTAGACCCATCATATTTTAACAACTTAAAAGTCGCGTATAATAGCATCCATCGCATCACCTAGAGCTTTACAAAGTGATGTTGGTATTCGGGATTCAACAAAATTTATTTTATGTCGCCAAAACTGAAGGACACGAGATACAGTTTATAAAAAGTTCATCTGAACTTTTCCAAACATGTTCCGGATTTCGACAGTTAGATGAGCTATCATCTGATTTGGTTAATCTCGTTCTACAACACATAAACCAGCAACACAGATAAGCAGATGATATCGACATAATTGCTAGTTCACATCGTACCGTTGTAGAAGGATTTATTGCAATTGATGAGCAGACGAAACGCATTGATCTTACAGCTAACAGCGAAAGATTTCAGACCCATAAGCCTGTCTTCCTTCCTACTGAAAACGATGGAACGATTACTCGACATCCAAATACGTAGCAACCTGTATCCAGGTTACCTATCTGTAAGCCAACACGCCTATATAAAGGGCAAATCGGTGGAAACGGCTCTACACGAAGTAGTTCGCACAGAAGAAAATTCACTGCATTACAAAGAATATACGTTAGCAGCCTTTCTAGATATAGAAGGAGCTTTCAACAACGTTAAAACTGCTGAGGCACTTGCCAAAGCTGAAATAGGAACGGTTTCTAGCAATTGGATGAGCAGCTTATTTCTCGAAATGGCCGCGTGAATTGGCCGCCAAGATCATGCGATTTAACGCCTCTTGATTATTTCTTGTGGGGTTATGTAAAGAAAGTCGTTGGTTCCATTCCTTTTATCCTGGATTTGCCGTTTGCGTCGACTCACCGCTTTTCGACCACGACCATTTTATCTGAAGGTTGTCATAAGGAATCCATTTTCAAGACTTTTCGTTCACCATCTGCTTTAGAAATGAACGATTTCGACGTTTTCGTGCGATAACTCCCGTGGCAACAATACGTCGAACTTTTTTTTGTATCCAGTGTTACTCAAATGGCTCCGAATAGTTTTTGTTACGTGACCTTCAGAATCGAAAATTTCCATGATTCTATCGAAATATTCAACTTCCAGAGCGTGGCGCAGATTTGACATCAAAATTACCGTAACGGAATCGAAAGAACTGAGCTAACCAATCACATAATGATCAGAGATTTTTTTTCAGTTTAAAATCTCATCTTTCTAAAGGTGCTTATGGTACGTTCATAGTTTACAACGCATGTATATAAATAAATGCATGGTTGCCCATTGCAATGATGTTGTTTGCGCGTCTGGCAAATCAATACGCGCAGCAATAATCGCAACCTAAATTGGAACAAAGTGTATCTTTTAAACTATCCCGCACAAAACTAACTGCAGAACTGCTTCCAGCTATCAACATCAAAAGGATAACCCTCACAGCCTCATTGCCGCTTCGTCCATATTTTGATACCAAAATACCATTCACTCTCTTATTGAAAAAAACGAGACACAAAAACAATTCCGATCCAATCACTTTGTCAGAGCACTGCTAACGAGAGTTTTCAATTTTTAACTCTGTTATCCCCGCGTATACGTCAAGACCAATATGCCAAATAAATTGCAGTCGTATCGATATCCGTTATTCGCGGACATATTTCGTATTTTTTGCAGCGCGTTTTTTTGTTTTTGTTTCTATTTGCTTTTGACTTTTCTCATCAATTGTTGGTCGGAAGTTGTTTCGCGCCGGACACTGAAACAACAATAACATGCTAGAAAACAAAAGGCAAAACTACAATGAAAGTTCAAAAAGCAGGATTCGAGCGAATGAGCAACGAACAAAAAAAAATCTTTGTACATTTCCAATTGACATATCGCGATATGAGAATCAAACGGAACGTCTGGTGTGAGCAATGACCAAAAAAGTTATCCCGGAAGCGAGCACCAATGCACCCTTTATACTCATATACCCTTATGGCCCACCTTTCCGTGTATCCGCTCGTATATGTATTAACGGAAACTCCATCAATATGGGCAATCCAATTCAGCGGAAAGGGTTGACATATGTGGTGGCACGAACCATTGGACTGCGATTGAAATGATATTGTTTTGGTGGCAGGTCCAGCTGCAGCCACAGTGGTCGTATATCAATTCCAATTCGATTCCACTGAATGTATCTCGCGGTAGTTTTTTTTTTTTGCTTACCATGTTTGAGTTTATTTATTTATTTTTTGACGTATCTATGGATTGTTATTGTATTCTGATTGGGCGGCCACCCTCTGTAAGTGAAAGGATAATATCAGAGGATGACAATTAATGGGAAAAGATTCGCGATTTTATTTCAACGTTCGGCGTGGTTTTCTTTTTGTGTCAACAAATTGACGGACACTTGTATTTTGCAAAAGAGTCAACATTGAACAGTTACTGTTATTTGGGAGATATGGTAAAACAAAAAAATATTTAATGGGGAAACATTATTTTTACTGACACTACATACAAAGGACATATCGATGTAAAACAGGTGTTAATAAAATTTAAATTAAATTGTTTACTATTCAAACGATTTTCATAAAAAAGTCGGACTCCTGCGTTAAATCTGTGTTTTGAATGAACAGTCATTCTACTGACTCTTCAGGGACGGGTTTATAATAATACGGGAAGGGTTTATAAAATATAATAATATAAGTGGACGCCTATCCGAACGCCTGAAATCGTTTACCAACAACCCGATCAGGTATTACAGTGTCTTCTCACTTCGCCCGGTCCTGGAAAAAAAAACTGAAAGAAATCCAAATCGATGCCTACCACCTATTCATCGATTTCAAAGGGGGTTATGATATCATGTATGGAGACGAACATGTACAATTTTGGTATAAAGCTCAAATGCATCTGTTTGTACAGGATATCGATGTAGAATTTGCGCTGAATGAGGCTCGACAACGACTTCACCAAAACATTTCATACCAAAAAAGGAACTAGACATATTGACACATTGTCATATGAGTTTTAACAAAATCCTTGACAGGATTGTCCAAAACTCCCGAGCCAACACGAGAGGCACAATCCTCCGTAAATATGTGCAACTAAAAGGTGGGACAAAAGAGATCACCCTATTGGAAGATGATCTTATATTTGCAAATGACCGACAATGTCAAATCTCTTTTGACAGATGTAGAATACAAGTGAAGAAGCCATGGAGCGATACACTACCCAAGAAGCGCGAATTCCGTCGCCGATTCCCCGGCCGTCCGACACCGACTGCGCAAATACTGCACCGTTTGGACACCAACCTTGAAATGTATGGGACCACACGAGACGTTGCCAAGAGTGGCCGGCCCCGTAGTACCCGTTGTGCCGAGATTATCGCCGCTGTTGCCGAGGATGTCGAGCTGTCGCCAGAAACATCGACCAGACGCCGTGCCTCGCAATTAGCCATCAGCCGGTCGTCCCTTAGGCGAATTATGGTTAAGGACTTGCGCATGTTCCCGTACAAAGTCCAGTCCGTGCATCAGCTGCTGCCTGTCGACCGCCAAACACGTGTAACCAACGGCCAAGCCATCCTCAATCTCGAGGACGAAGTGGCAATGAGGCTCATTTCCACCTCAGCGGGGGCACCGAAAATCCACGAGAAATGCATGAGGAGCTATTACACCTGCTCAAAGTTACTGTCATTGGGCCATTTTTTTTGAGAACGCCGCTGGTCAAACGACAACAGTGGTCGGTGCGCTTTATAGGGCCATGTTAACCGAGTTTTTTCTGCCGCGATTGGACGAATTAGGACTGGAACATATGGTTGCAACAGGACGGAGCAACGGCACACACTGCGCGAGCCACAACCGATTTTCTGAAGGGCCAAACTACATCGGATGACTTCTTTTGGCCCAACTTGTACTAGCATATGCCGACTGTATTGACATCATTGGTCGGACTCAATGTCGCTGGCAAGTTTGCAAGTATAGAGAAGAAAGCGGCAGAAATAAGTTTAACAGTAAATGAGAATGAGACCAAGTAAATCCTGTCAACAGAAAAGGATACACAACATCAACTAATTGGACAGAAAGTAGCCATTGGCAGACACAACTTTGAGGTTTGTCTACCTAGGCATCGCTATTAACTTTGACAGCAAAATCTTGTCAGAAGTAAAACGAAGAATTACGCTTGCAAACCGATGTTTCTTCAGGCTAAGAAGGCAATTTTATATTTTCGATCGCGTCACAACTTTTCCTGTAATTGAACAGTTACATAAGTGGGGAGTTCCAGAAGAAATCTTAAAAGTTATCGTGTCCTTTTTATCCGGAAGAACCTTTTGCGTTAATGTCAACGGTTTTACCTCAAACAAATCAAATCTAGAAAACGGGGTACCACAACGGTCGCCTTTATCAGTATATCTCTATAATGCATACATAGACGCTCTTATAACGAAACTTGAAAAACCTAAACGTTGTCTAGATTTCGTTGGTGTTTATGTAGACAACATCTACATAGTAGCCTCTGGAGATCCTTCCACTGTGAACACCATTCTTAAGTCGGCAGACGAAGAAATCCATACGTGGACCCGAGAAACCGGTGCTATTGTTCCACCATCCAAAATAGAGGCACTCCACCTTTGTCGGAAAAAGAAATGCTTATACACAAATTACCCACTCATAATTCGCGGCTCCACAGTCAATAGGAGAAAAGATCTTAGAATACTCGGTGTTACTTTCAGTAGAAATATGAAATGGGACCTTCACATCAAAAATACCGTTAATCAACTGAAGAATCGAAACAATGCTCTGAAAATGATATGTTCTTGCCGAAAAGGTCCACATCTGGAAACCGCCCTTAAAATAACCAAAACTCTGGTCGAAGGAACCCTCCAGCACGGAATTACTTTATTTATGTGGACTACAAAGAAAAACTTAGGGAGCATAGATATAGCCATAAATGAATGTTACCGTACATCCACAGGAGCATTAAGGACAACACCAATCGAAGCTCTAAGAATAGAAGCCGGTTTTAAACCAATCATTAAACTAGGACAAAAAAGGGCGATAAATTTAATGAGCAAAGCCCTTACTGATACTTGTCATCCTCTTTACACCACTTCTAAAGAAACCTTGTACAGGGAAAACCAAAACAAGAAAAACTCTTTATCTTCTATAAGCAAAATACTTGCCCTAATTTCATCTCACGGATGTACTCCTTTTAAAACTACAGAGAACTTCTGCACACCGATACTTCCCCCTTGGAATAGACATTTGCTTAACATTGACACCAGCCTCTCCAGCCACAAAAAAGAAAATACTTCAAATTTACAACTCCGTATGTTTCATCGTGATTTAATTGAATCTATCAAGCCATTGAGGACGCTATACACTGATGGATCCTGTAAGGACAACAACTCTACTTACGCAGTCATCGAACTGAATCCAAGCAACGAAGAAATTATCCTTTTCCAAGGTATTCTCCCAGACGCAGCTGGTAGCTACCTAGCAGAAGTAACAGCATTGTTAAAAGCTCTTTCATTAGCACAAACCTAGGCAGTTAAGACATTGATTCTTACTGATAGCTTAAGTATCCTTTCAGGAATCAAAAGTGCTACAAATAACTGCTCTACTCTCAGATGCATTCGAAATATCCTCCATAATAACTCACATATAACTTTAGCATGGATACCAGGTCATGTTGGCATTACAGGAAATGAGGCTGCCGATACTGCAGCAAAAGAAGCGACTCGTTATCCGTATTCAACTGAGCTTCCTAACATCTCTCAACTCATCCGAAAAGCTTTTATCTCCAACGAAAATATTGAACTCGAAAACTCCTGGCAAAGTGCACATAATTTCCTTCGGCAACATCACTCCACACATGTTCGTATTCCATACAACAAAACCCTAACAAGGGAAGAATGCATAACAATCTTTCGGATCAGAGTAGGTAAAACCCTATTTTATAGTCGGCACTATTTTTTCATTCATTCATTCATTAATATTTATTTAGCAGATCTCTGCTATTCAAATTCAATATTACATAAAATAGATACAAATTAAACTTAACATAGATACAAATTAAACTTAACATAAGGTGGTTCCATATTCGTTATGACTATTCAAGTATAGGGATAGTTTCATTTTTTATATTATACGGTAATGAGTTAAATTTTAAGTTCTTCTTTCCAGCTGATTAGGACGTTGTTTAGGGCTGACTCACATGTGATTCTTTCTGAACCCGGACTAGTTTTCTTGGAACAGGTCATTGGTCTCGAAGTATTCTTCCAGCTGAGTCTTAACAATTTTTTCAAATACCTTTTCGTATATTGGGAGAGAGTTTATTGGACGAAAGTTTTGACATTTGTTGGTTCCTTGGATTTTTTCTACTGGAGTGATCACTGATTCTTTCCAAGTGTCCGGAAAAACTCCATTATTCAAAGACAGATTAATGATTCGTTGGAGAGCTGGGCCGATTATGTGTATTGCGTCAAGTAACATTTTAGGATTTATGAGGTTAAAATCTCGCTTTTGGTTCATTAATTTCAATACCCTCTTGATATCCGCTACTGATACGTGTTTGAATTTAAAAGTGCTGTTCTGGTATGTGGGTCTTGTTGCGAAAGGTACAAATGGTATCGAGTCATTAATGTCAGATATGCTTTTCACAAAATAGTTGTTGAATTTATCGGCTATTTCCTTTTCCTCTTTTATGCATTCGTCATTGAATTTTATATTTTTAATTGGATTATTTTGTTTGTTTAAGACATAAGACTTTATGGCTCTCCACATCGATTTCTGATCATTCGCGTTAGCGATACGTTGTTTTATGTTATTGTTTTTTGCTCTCACTATTTCTGTTTTATAGCGATTTCTGGATTCACAATAGTTCTGCCATGCTGCTTCACTCTCGGATGAGATAAACTCGTGGTATTTAGATATTTTTTCGCGCTTCATGTGACGCAGCCTTTCATTATACCATTCATTTGAGCTATCATTTATAACCTTTGTATGGATCATAGTATTTGTTATTCTTACCAGCTCTTGTTGGAATACTCTCCCGATTATATTTATATCCTCGGAGATTGTTTGGATTTCACTATTTACAAGCTGGCTAATGAATGATGGTTCATTATATCTGAGAAATTTCACCTTCTTTTCATCAGATTTTTCAGGAATTCTTTTCTTAAGATTGAGTTCTATTGAAATTGTCTCATGGTCACTAATTTTAAGTTCAGTATTTGTTTTTGCTATTGCTGAATTGACATTAGTTATGACATAGTCAATTAATGTTTTAGAGTTATTCGTGATACGGTTTGGTTCACTTACAATTTGTCTACACATGTTTTCTATTTCAATTGTAGTTGTCATATCTTTTGTATATATATTTAATTTATTCATCCAATCAATGTTTGTGTCACCAGCTAAAATAAATTGTCCATTAAGGTCAACAAGTTCTTCTATCCATTCCTTAAATTTATTACAGAATACAGGTTCCGACGCTCTAGGTGATCGGTAGACTGCAGCAATATGGATCGATTGATTATTGGCTTTGATTTTTACGAGGAGCCAGTATATATGTCTTGGAACTACCTCACTTTTAATTATACATACTTCAAAATTATTCTTTACATAAATACATATCCCTCCGGTGTGTCTAGAATCGTCACCCCAGAAGAGTGCTAGCATTGCAGAGAGGTCCTATCAGTTTGGCATATATTTGCCGATTGTCATATTTCCCGGCAAACTACAGACACTAATTCTGTGGAAGATAACCAAAAAAAATTAACCGAGGTACTTAATCCATCTGACGTTCGATCCTTTCAACGCATTAAAGAAGCAACATCACAACAAGTTTAAAGGCATTTAAAATAATTATGCAAATATTAAAATTTATTCCTAAAAGTACAAAATTCTCATTTTAAGAAGAATATAAAATTACTTTTTTTTTTCTTTTTTTATTTATGTTATCCTATCAATTTTCGTATTCAATATTCAATAATTTTAAAACGACATCTATGGTCTTGCTGCCCTGATGTCTTCAAATGTAAATAATTTCAAAATTTATTTTGTAAGTTATTTTTGATAAATAAATAAATAAATAAATATTTGATCATCTCCACTCTGCCAAAACATGGACCTTATCAAAAACGGATGAAGAAATCCTTAACATTTAGTTTGAATGAAAAATTCTTCAAAAATCGTGGGTTCCGTTTGCGTTGATGGGCTATGGAGACAAAGATTCAAGCAAGAACATTACATAGATCAGAACAAACAAATTTCGCATTGGTCATTAAAGTTGCCTAGGACATGTAGAGTGAATGTACACCAATACTCCGGCAAGCAGAGTCTTCGATTGTCAGAGCCATTTCACACATACCCGGCAGCCGGCTAACCGGTACCGGCTAGCCGGTCGTTCGGAATACATTCCTATAGTTAACCGGCGACGGTTTCGGTTTGCAGGTGTGAACTCACTCATAAGAATGTATTCCCAACGACCGGTTAGACGGCTGCCGGGTATGTGTGAAATGGCTCTCAGGCAGACTTCGGATGCAGTAGAGGGAGATTCCGGACAACTTGAGGACCGTAAGAGAAATGTTGGTTGATGCCTACATGCTGGGGGTGGACCTAGGCATCAACCGCCACTGTACTAAGTATTTACCTCCCTTCCTCTGAGATGGGGGGTGGGCTGTTAGAACAAATTATTTACAACCTTTCATTGAATTGGGTCCTTGGCAATTGCAAGTTGCCAAACAATATTATCGGTTCCCAAAGGATCACAAAAAATCCCATTAACACGCATAGCAACATTAGTAGGCGCAATCACTTTGTCACGTTTCAAGACCCCAACTTATTGATAATGCCTTTTGAGGTTCTCATTAACCCTATGGCATTACCCACTGAGCAGGTTTCTTATATTTGGAGGGTTCCTCAGAACATTATTTTCATTACCCCTGGCATTGTTTAACAGTGAGATGATCGAACACATAACTACGGTATACCTTTCTTTAATCCTAAGGGCTATTGAAAATAAGAATTTCCTTAGGCTTTACTCAAACGGTTATTGATTACTGAATGCTCGTAGTTTTTGTAGGTAGTATGACACAATTTCTTCCATAAAACAAAGTGCTCTTTTCAATGTCCAGCTGTAGCTGTAGCTTCATTTTGTCCCTAGGTTTCTGCAACACCAAGCATCTGTCGAATGGTGTTTTAAAGTCAACCGCCTATATAATTATTTAATGGATTCACTAGACCCAACAATATCAACAGAGCTAATTACATTAAAACGATATATTTGCTCCACAATAAGGAAAGAATTGTCAAAAGCTGCAGAGCAGAGAAAGTGAATATAAAGGGTCTTTCATTGAGCGCTTCCCTATCTTTAAATTTAAAAAAAAACAAAGTGAGTGAGAAATCACCAAAATTGTTTATTCGTTTGAAAGACCTATTAATGACATTATGTGTGGAATATAACACCGTTGAAATGTCCGCCGCGGCTTCCCTGGGTGACGCGCATCCTAAATGTCCAATTTTACATGATTTGCGCATAAATCAGGCTGAATTTTACCGATGGCATGGGTTATGTTGGCTTTGAGATCCGCTGTGGTTTGTGTCTTATTCGCCCATACCTGCGAATCCAAAAAGACCCTACAAGAAAAAGTCACAGTCAAAGATCTCGGTGGCCCGTTTTCATCACCTCCATGTGAGATGACTATATCCTCGAATTTATAATGTGGAGTGAGCTGTGTGGCAGGTAGCGCCGGCCGTCCTGTTAAAACCACATGTCGTTGGTGTCCATATCATCCATTTCAGGCCAAAAGAAGTTGGTAATCATTGACCTATAGCGCTCGCCATTGACGGTGATGGCCTGGCCAACGTCGTTCTCCAAGAAATATGAAGAAAATATGAAAAAGTCACTGTTTGGTGTGGATTTTGGGATGGTGGCGTCCTTGCACCACCCCGAAATCCGCACCAAACAGTGCCCTTTTCGCTTTGACGCTCATTTCATGTGGATTGGTATCGTCCCAAATCGCTGCAGATGATTTTTCGACGAAAATTTGGGTCAGTTTCCAACTGCTCCAGAGCTCATTCAGCGAACATACACGTCTTAGTTTATGTTCGTTTACCTTCAACTCCTGGGTTAGTTGAATTTTGTATTTGTACAGGTGCAGACTCAAGTCACGACGCGAAATTCGCCAAGTTGTGGTCTGCGAAAAGCCGAGTTCTTGTGAGTGACGCGAAATCGACTGCCTCGGATTCTTTTGTACACTCTCATGGACAGCGGCGATGTTTTCGGTAGATCTTGCGTCATCGTCGTAAGGGTGTTGGTTTATCATTTAATGAACTAGTGGACTCAAATTTACCCCCACACTGCGAATAGTCAGTCACCTCGGTAGAACGATTATGGCAACCGTGGGGCGAATGGGCGAAGCACACGGAACTTTGCCCGAAAAGAACGCCCAGTTTGATAAATCAATTCTATCATTTGCAAGTGTTGTTGAATGCTATGTAAGTCCATGGTAATTTGGCAATAGAAAATGAAAAAATGACACCCAATTTGACAGATGTAGCTTCAACAATATGGCCGCTATTAACTTTCAAAGTTCGAAAGTCCCTATTGAAAGACCCTCTATTAGCTTGTGATACTCAAAAATGAACCCGCAAGTGCTCAAAGAACCTCCTTCTGGCACAAATCTTCCATTTCATTAAGGATCATGCCAACAAAAAAAACCCTAAGCTATTTTGTGAGTAATGCCGATTTATGAAATCAAAATGCCAATAGGTCACTTCACCTCAAGTCGAATTTCTCATTTTTTTCAAGGCAATCTTGAACAGAAGAAATATCAACCCACTACGTTCCCTCTATTTCCTTGTATTTTCTCAAACAATTTTTATTTAACACCAACAAGGCTGACCCACACTAAGTTTCAAAAACAAAATTAGAAAAGTTTCACCAAACAGAGAGAGTTCCCTTGAAATTATTTCACCATCGTAACAGGCTTTATACCTTGACGACTAATGGCATCCCATTGTTAGTATTGTCACGAACTGGCAGATGAAATTCTCCAAAAAAAAAAAACATAACCCAACAAATTGCCTAACGAATCGAAACTCCTACGCCACAAAAATAACAACATTCCATCATCTTAACACCACTTAACACCATCGTCCCTAAACAATCGGAAGTTCCCACAGATCTCAGCTCATCAGTGTAGGGATCAAAAGGAGCAACACGCACCGAATCAATCGAAAATCATTTATCCAAATGGATTGCGAATAAAAATTAATAACTTCTCACAGACACACAGAGAAATGTGCACATATACACTCCCCATACAGACTAATTATAACGCTGCTCAGCGCCATTCCTCTAATGGAGTTCCACAGCATGTGAGTGGTGGCATTTAATGGCGGTTTCTTATAAGCTGGTGAAAGCCTCTCTGATAGACATCAATTCCGCCACCCCACGCACAGAGAGCGTGAATCAATCAAAGTGTGGGCAAACACACGCACAATAATAACCTACGCCTTAGTAGGTGGTCTATTATACCACCCAGCCGCCGTTGTCCCGTATATATCCTCTGCAGGAATTAATAAGGAATTTTCTTGGTATTATTTATTTGTGGCCACATGTTCGTTGCTGGTAAATATCCTGACACATTGATTTGGGATGATAAGTTGGGGAGTGGTGACTATTTAATGGACTTCAAGTGCAGACACCCAACTGGAGGGTTCCCTGTCCTATCAAAGGTACCACCACCATACCAGTGGGCAGGCAATTGAATGCCATCATCTGACATCGGTACGGTATCTCGAGATTGGTTTGAATTCTCATCAGCACCCATTGATGATTCCTGCACTCATTAGGACTTTCGGTTAACCTCTAATCGGAGATGGAAACTTTCCTGTTTTCACATCGAAAGCAGGCAATCCTGCGAATACCAATTAGAAATCGTTGCGAATGGCAAATCGGTATGCGGATATTCGTTGCGGGGGATATAGGTGTCGACTACACGCTTAGGATGTTTACAGTTTAACTTTGCCAAAGGACATACGCAGGATTAGTGTATGTGTGTGTGTGTTGGGCCTGTTGGTAGCTGGAGATAATCATTTTCCTTTGAAGTCTGGCAGAGTGTTGGCATTAACTATGCAAGTGGATTTCATTTCCATCTTTGTGTTGGATTGAACTGAGGAGTTTTTGTATGTACCGACAGGATAGTCGATGAACTTTGGTCAAAGGATGGTATTTACTGAGGTATAGGGAACATTGATAGGAAATGGGAATGAACATTTTCAATGCGGCCTATTGGAGGGTGGAAGAGATGGAGATGGTGGTCGGTATATGGATTGAAAAATACTAAAATATCGCAGCAAACTTGGAAACTTGAGAATGCTGTTAGCTTCAGGGCCTTTAATTATGTTGCTTCCTACTTAAGGGGTACTTAATAGTTATGATTAAGAAGGTGCTTGTCCCTTGAGAGACAAAGCTCTGTGTTAAAGAAATATTGCTTCCCCTATCCCAGTTCAAGCATAGTCAAAAAATAAACAAATTTGATCCACAACAGGCTTGTTAGAACCTAGGGCCCAGCTTTTAGCATCTAAGACGTTCAAAATAAAAAACAAATTCTATCCTCATTAGGCTTATTAGAACCCAGAATCTATATCTTGGCATCTAAGACGTTCAATACAAACAACAAGTTCTAGCCTCAAGTGGCTTATTACAACACAGGACCTAGCTTTTTTTCTTACCACCGTTCATCTGTGCATGTTTACTTCTGTACCATGGCGGGACCTACGCTTTCGTTGAGATAATCATTTTTATGATAACCAGTCAGAAGATTTAAGATCTGTGTCTACATCTATACATTCTTTAAGGACCCTTCAAAAAATGCTCGGTCCATATGCGACAACGATTCACCCACAAATTTGTACATCTGTACAGCTACATAGACCTGGCAAAAAAAACAGAGCATTGGACATTTAAGTGGGTTAGGATGTATTGCAGATTAACTCAATGCCCCAGCCAAAAGAGTTTTCGAATCAGAACTAGGTGGTGCGCACAAATAGAAATCGACCTGGACTAACTTGAGGTACGCAATTGGAGGAAGCTAGCAAAAAGGAAGCTATCGCTTGGCAGTGAGTCATTTTCGTTAGATTTCTGACGATATGTCGTTGTAAGAGTTAATAACGATGCTCAGGTATAGACAAAGTTCATTACCACCTCAAACCTGTATCTGGCAAAGGTGACGTTCTGCTCAATTCGTCGATGTTGTGTGTGTCTTCGTGTTGACAGAATATACATGGTCTTAACCTCACTTACTGTCAGACATATTTTTGTCAACCCAAAGCACGACTTTCATCTATAAGATACCCTAGGACAAGAGCCCATCAGTATCCACTACGGGACTGAACGTTGATGATGCCCCTTTGGTTCATCCTTCACTATCTCTGTTCAAGGGTCCTGATTAGATTAGACTTTGAGATCTTCTCCGAAGATGGAGATCTTGGGATTTTTTTCTGCTGCTGCCTTATATGCCTTAGTGTGAGGACACGTCTTCCCCTCCGTTCTACTGGGTGAATGTATGTTCGAATTTTTATCGACAGCAATTTATTGATAGCGATCAACAGAAGGTTTATTCCAGCAAGGGCCTTTCAGTGTAAATGCGATTAATCTGCAGAAAAGATAATTAGTTTGTCGTATACGAATCATGGACCAAAAGGGTGGGAGCTCCATTTATAGAAGAAGAGCAAGAAGGACCAAATTCTTCCAACATAGACTTAAGAAATGGATTTCACGGATTTGCAAAGCCTAACTGCTGGAAAAGAATCGAATTATTCGCTCCGGAAAGCAATAAAAGTAATAAAACGGCAAAAAAGCGCCGTAGCACCAATAAGGGTAATCCAAGACGGTTGGGTAAAAAGCGATAAGGACATAGCAGATGTTTTTACCGCACATCTTGACGAAAATCCTGTGATGGTCCAGTGCAAAAACAAAACATTACTGTATTCGACAGTACACCGAAAAAAATCTAGTACGAGTATTTTCGAGCTTAAACGGGAAATATAGAAACTGAAGCTTAAGAAGGCTCCGGATTGTGACCTGATTACGAGAGACTTCCTAAAATGTTATCTCGGAAAGCATTTACTAAGACTCTCTACATTACAAATGCGTCTTTTATATCTGACCATCAATTTGGGCTTAGAATTGACGGTGGACCAGGCACATCGATTTACTGATGTAATTGAGATAGCTTCTGACGAAAAAAATGTTGCTCAGTGCTATTTTTTGACGTGTCACAAGCTTTTGAAAAGGCGTGACACAAAAGCCTTTAGAAATTAAGATAAGTTCTGACAATTTCTTGAGCATAGACTCTTTCGTGTGAAACTTGGAAAAGAATATTCGGAGTTAAAAAAAATAATGGCAGGTGTACCGTAAGGAAGCGTCCTTGCGTCATTCTAGATTGGCGCCTAAAACAATTCTTGCTATAGGAGATAAATTAGCCCCAATGGAAGACATCCTATTTCTTAGATTCTGATAATATCAAGAAGTTCAGACAACGACGTTCTGACTTTATTTATGGAATTTACCGGGTCGTTACAAAGGAATTCGAAGTGTCCAAGTAAGAGGATACAATTTCTCTCTTTTCTGTTGTCGTAAAAATATGTTGCTACTTATCTCATAGCAATTTAAAAGACACCCATTACTCACCCTTTGAAGATCTTTGTTGGGCTCAACATACAACAAGACGCTTACTTTTACCAGGTTTTGAATTCTCATCAAGCATTAGCGGTGGAATTTTCCTTGAAAAAGTACACCCAACAATTCGATTGAAATGTTTGAAACCTCCCTTAACATGGTACCTCCCCCCCCCCCAATCAAAAACACAACCAACGACTAGATTCCTCAGCATTACTCACTTTAACTGGGTTAAAATTTTCAGTCACAGACACCACTCATCACGTTATTGTCAAGTGCGTGTCACAGCACACACAACACCGCATCAAAGAGTCAAACACAAACACGTGGTAGGTATGCAGAAAATTCAAAATGGCACTCCAACTAGACTGGAATGAAAATCGGATTTACATCACTTCCTCGAAAAATGGGAATGAATACAATAATTCATCATCCTCCCGTCTCGACATCCTCAAAGTCGTCATTTAATCCATTCGAGGAAAATGAGAAAAACTGCGAATCAAGGACACAAAAAAAACCCAACAAAGTATATCCCGCACAATTGAAATTGCTTTCTCATTCTTGTTGAAGATTTCAACAAAGAATTCCCTCATAAGGACATGGATTTAATATCACACAACCTTACATGTTCCGCGCTCGTGTATTTTTTTTTGCAAAAGATCACATTTTCCTGGAATAACCTGATAAACGTTCATATCTCTCATACTGGGCAATTTTCATCCCACAGAAGGATATTATAAAATGATTTCGTAAAAATGGTCCTGCGGTCTACTATGTCAGATGTTAACATCGCTGGGGCGACGGCTCCATGTCAATTCGTCCTTCTTTATCCGCAAAGAAAGAATTTTTCAATAAAGATCTCGGCTTTCGTCGCGAATTGCTTACCAACGGGTAATTTGAAGGATAAATGTCTCCTTGTCGTCCATATATAATATATTCCAGAAAATTTGAATCACTGAATCAAAAAAAAAAAAAATCTCGTGGGCTGTACGCGTTGAAGCTGTTGTCGTCTAAACAGATCCCAAGCGAAACATTAATTGTTGGTAAAACATCTTTTGGCAAAACAAGGATTTCGTGGGAGTTGGATATGTTCCTTTGATGATGAACTTTTTCAGTTAAGGTATGGGGTTAACAACATTTTTGGAAACTCGTGGGATTTACCTATGGCGTCTGGGAAGTAAAGCCCTACTAAAATTAGTGAATTTACACTTTAGGCAAGCATTTGTTATCCTTTTCGGAATGGTTTAAACAATTCCATTAATTATGAATATTGCCAAAGGATATCGAACTTTCCGTGATTTTCCATTTAGAGAATGTAACAGACGTTTTAAAATTATTAAAAAAAAGTCTCTTTTTTAGAGAAATATGTGTCCCGGGATATATGATGGGATCGGCTGGGCAGAATGAGATTGAAATACTGTGACATCTACTACGGTGCGTTTTTTTTAAATTCTGGCCTGCCTAAGCAGTAATATACAGACATGGGAGTAATGCATTGGCATTGCGATTTCATTAGCATTGAGTGAAAGTAATGCTAATGAAAAAAATTTCATTAGCATTGAAAATAATAATGCCAATGGAAAAAAATTGCATTGGCATTGATTTTTTTAATGCCAATGAAAAGTAGTAATTTTGAATGAAATCTATTTTCATTGAGTAATAAGGCATTTTTTATTTATTTTTTTTTTTTTTAAAAACCTCATGCAACTATAGAAGAAACACAATGTTTGTTGAGTTATTAATTAACTGTGTGAACCTAGTGGAATAAAATGGAATGTGCATGGTAGCAGCAACTGAAATCGTTGCTTCCAACTTCAAACTCTCCATGGAACTAGAAAACAATAATTCCATTTTCCAAACAGAGGTCTATGCAGGGTTTGGGTCAAATTGCTATGTAACAAATAAAAAGAGGACAGCACAAACGATGTTTTTGGGTCGCAGTGCTCTGTTGGGCTTACATATGATTATGGTATATCATCCCAATATCTTAAAAAAAAATTTAAAAAAAATGGTGTACTTTATTTTTTTCATACTTTTCATTAGCATTGCAAAATGGTAATGAAAATTGATTGCATTGAAAATTTTCAATGGTAATTAAAAAAAATGTCATTAGCATTGTGTTACTCAATGCTAATGAAATTTTTTTCATTGGCATTACTTTCACTCAATGCTAATGCTGTTTCCAATTTCATTTGTGTAGTAATGCATTACTCCCATGTCTGGTAATATACACATCGACCTAAAAGATCTATTATGCTTGCCGTCAGATGTTTTTTAGGTTAGTAGCGCTTCTACTTTCCTAATGTAGCTGATAATACTTTCAGCCGAAGATTTCCTCAGTTCTTCGGGACTTAAAAATTCCCTGAAGAAAGATTCCCTTCTCATACCGTAAAGGGCCGGGCATTCACATATGATATGCTCGGCTGTTTCGTCTTCTTCTAGACATAGTCTGCACTCCGGTGAGTCGACTAGACGCATTTTATTTAGTTGATATCGCAGACCGTGATAACCAGTTAGATAGCCTACTAAGTTTTTGATATCGTGCCGGCGAAGATTTAGTATCTTATTGGCATCTGATTTGAAGGGCTGAATAGCTCTTTTGGCCTGTCTTAGGCCTGGGATGTTTCCCCAGTATGAAAAACATTTGTTTTGTTCCCAGTTTTTTATGACCAGATTTATGGCTGATTTGGGGATTGCACAGAAGGGTTCAGGTCCAATGAAGGGGGTTTCCGAACCTTTTCTGGCTAGTTCATCAGCTTTTTCGTTACCTTCAATTCCCTTATGTCCGGGACCCACCATAGTCTGGTTTTGTTCCTGGAACTGAGTGTTTGGAGGGAGTTGAAGCAGTGTAGTACTGATTTGGAGTCAATGATGTGTGAGCTAAGGGCTTTTATAGCTGCTTGACTGTCCGTGAATATATGGATGTTTGCGTCTTTAATACCTGAGTTGTGTATTAGGTTTGCGCATTCTTTTCGGGTTTTTTCCCATAGGTATTGAGATGTTTTTATTTGGTCCATGTATGCCAGCTCCTACCCCGCAGTCCGTTTCAGAACCATCCGTATACCACTTTGTCAAGTTTTGGTATACCGCCCAAACTCGTCCGTTTGATGACGATGGAGAATTATCGCTCCTCCATTAGCGTCGGCAACGACCTCAACAAAGCATTGGGTAACAAAAAAGGATTAACAACCAACTTGAAGTGGACAACTGGAGCCAGTCAGCTAAGGACCAGGCTTATTAGAGATGCATTAGTTGAAGCCCAGATACATTCTCGACTCCAGAGCAACTTAATTAAGTAAGTAAGCTAGCAAGAGTTTCCTGACAGTCGAAATATCAATTGTTCCGACTCAATTTGATTTTTCTCGAAGCCAAATAATAGACTCACAGGGTTTTATAAAATTTTACCAAATATTTCCACGATCAATTATGCCCCCTGCGCCTACCCACATCCTTGCAAAGTAAAACTCTGAACAAACAGTAAAGCTTGCGAATATTTGATTGCTAAAAATCACCCTTTTAAGAAATAACCTTAATGGTTCCGACCTTCCAAAGTTTTATTGGAACAAGGACGAAAAACCATGTCGCATTTTTAATGCTCCGACACTTTTAATGGAAACACAAAATTAAATTTATCCTCTCGTATGTAGCTAGCTCCGAAAAACGAAAAAAAAAGAAATAAGAACGACCTCGTTCCCATTTGCAGCCGCCTCCATTAACCCATCAGACAGACTCGTACAAAAGCGAAACATGATTACCTAATTAAATTGGCACCTAATGGATCCCACATGCATGGGAGCATACCCACCCCATCCGCCACCTTCATCTTTTGTTAATTTAATCGATTTGCCTTAAAAAAAAGAGTTGCAGAGGAGTGAAACCCCCATTATCGTAACCATCGTCATCGCAGTCCTTGTCAGAGACACCACACATCCTTTCCATGCATGGAATGTTCGCCTTTCCACATCGACAGTCATTACTACAAATTAAAGACATCTTCCGGCAGAACGAAAAAATCGCGCTAGAGGAAGGATTTTTCCATTCTACGGGTTTGGCTCAGGGTGCGGGTTGTGCACCCTTATCCCACATCTCTTCAATGGGATTAAACGATTGTATAACTGATGTCGCACCACTCAGGCAAAATGAGGTGAATTTAGTACGACACATCACAACGCAGACATAGAGCTTCATTTTGGATTCCAGGTAAAGAGGATATCATCAAGGACAACCATCCCCCGTATGTGGAGTGTTGTAATGAAGTTGTAACACATACGTGCAATAGTCTAACGTTCAAATATCCTGCGAGTATATAAACTAGGGGTATGTGAAGCGATGCCATGACGGGGATGATTGTTTGTGTTTCTTAAAGTAAACGAGGTTAGGTTAGAGCTTGAGATATGTGCATTCAGGTTAAATGCGTTTCATCCTTCGAATCTTTATCCCTCTCTGGCTCATGCTTCCTCTCAACGACGACGATGAGAAAATACATACTCGAGGAGCCGAGGCAACGCTACTTTGGAGAAAATCACCTTCAGGAGCAGTTCGCTATATCTCTTCCATGTGATCTGGCATTCGTGTGCAATTCACTACGTGAAGTAATTTTGAAATGAGAACGCCACAGATGTTGGCTGGGTACGAGTGTATCTGGATATTTTTAGGATTCACTTTGGTCGGTTGCAATTGAGCACACCCAGTCGAGTGGGGTATAAAATTGAAAGGATATGCCCTCACAAAGTGGCTGCAACTGTGGTGGATAAAAAAAAAGGAAGAACACAGTGTTCTAATCCCGAACTCCTTGAGATTGTTAAGCGGTTAAAGTGGCTCTCATCAGGTTGTCCTACAGATACATGGTGTTTCACCAACATCTGAGTGGTGTAATTTGGAAGTTTTTTTAATCAACTTGAAAGGTAGAGCTTATGATTTAGATGGGGATACATTTAATCAACTGAGGGAGTTGTACGACTTGACTTCTCTACTGGACTTCTGACAAGAGGAACCACCAAAATCATTGAGTTTGTGGTACTAGATAGGTTCTATAAGAATTCACATGAAACTCATTTAAAACTCAAAGACTTTAAAGAGTTAAATTTAACCTAAGGGTATATAAATATTTATATCATCCTTACTTGATATATAAAGGACCCACTCCAGGAAAGATGTTTGCAGTTTTAACAAAAGTTTAAGACGTCAAAACCAGGGAAATAAGGCGGGAATAGAATCATGTCGAGATCAATAAACAAGGATCATGATTCAAAAACCGTCGGTACTGAGAATATGGAAGAACCACTTCTGCAGACTGTTAAACGGCGATGACGAAAAATCTCCAGCTGACAGGCAGAACGAATAATTTAATAATGGCGACGACAGCGAAAACTACTAATCACTCGACTTCAGTTGAGTGTGGATAGCAATATCTTAACTTCAGTCTACCAAGGGTTCCGGAAATGACGGCCTTCCTGTTGATCTTCATGAAGCCGGTGGAGATGATTTGTTAAGTAATATCCACCAACTCATAAGCAAAATTCGGGTCAGATTAAAGAATGTCTGCAGAAAGGAACTTCTGCATCGTTTGCTCGATCCTCAAAAAAAAAATATCTTCTGAACTGCACAAACTAAAGAGGCGTTAGTTTCCTCAGCAACGCCAACAAGATCCTATCTGCCGTAACATGTGAATGCCTGAAACGGTATCAGTGTGGTTTAAGGCCAAGAAAGTCCACAACTGATCTAGTCTAGGGAAAAATCCAAGAATTCCAAATCGATACCCAATTACAAAAAATTCAAATTTTTGACGCAACAGGCTCGTTACTACCCAGGACCTCGCTTTCTCACAACCATTCATGTGTGGGAATCGAACCCAGACCTTTTGTGCGGCAATTCATAGCACTAACCATCGCCCCACTGAGCCTTATCTTAACATACCACCTATTAAAAGCCGCAGACTTCTGCATTTAACTAGACGAACTATACAGAGCCATGCCTAGTTTATGTATACCGCCAAATCTCTAACGTGTGGGATATCGATGAATAATTCTCCTACTCTATCAGGGTCGGAAACAACCTCACCGACATATTCGCTACCAAAACAGGATTTAGGCAAGAAGATGCACTGTTATGTGACTTTTGAATCATTGAGAGGATTGTGCAAAACTCCCGAGCCAACACCAGAGGTACAATCTTCAATAAATCGGTGCAACTACTAGCACACGCCCATGACATTGTCAGGATTGTTCGGACTCATAGCTACGTTTAGGGAAGGATCAAATCTTCACATTTTCTTGTTTTCAGGATATCATCGTGATAATTGACATTGCGGTTAGGGTACATGGCTTCTTCAAGCTTTTAACGATGACAATTATTTTAAAAAGTGTCAAATACAATGGGTAAGGGTTTCTATTACAACAGAGGGACAGGGAACATGCAACAAATTTTAAAAATCGTCACAGTCTTCCTCCCAAAAGGGTATCGTCGGTATACAAGGAACTTTGCGATATTTTAAGAGGATAAAACCAATTTGAAGTTCGAATAGAAATACCAAAACCAACAGGAGGAGGACTATGATTTTCAAGAGGTGTGACATTTTTCTGGAACTGGAAAACATGTACAGGATTGGATTGGGACTTACTCAAACTTACTATTGAAAGCTTTGAATTCGCGACTTGTGGGCGCATTCACAAACTTGGATTTGATTGTAATTTATTGCAAGATCCTTCGCCAATTTGCGACTGTCAACTTTCCTGAATCGGTGTTTGGTGTCCGACATGTTATATAGTTTTCGACACTTGAATATTTTGAAAAAAAGCGGTATACGTTGATGGAAAGTTGATAATAACGTTCCACTTAGAGATCCTATTGAATTTTCGCTGTCGTAAAATATTTGAAGGATAGAGCTAGGGCATCTAGATTGCGATAAACTGATTAGAACATCGGCGTGACAATTTTAAGGACAAGTCGAGTGTTTCGGGAATCAATTGATGACATAGGCTGGTTTTCTGCGTCAAAGCAATGCAAAGCTTGACTAAATCGCCAGTTGAATATAGAAAATCTGGTGCCGAGAGCTAATTCGATATAAATATATAGGGTTTTTTTTCCTTTTACGCTTTGATTCCACATTCCTACAAGGAGATGCATTATAGGCAAACGTCGACTCTGACCATTTTTTTGTCGCGGCTAAATTCAGAGCTTGTCTGTACAACGAGAAGAAGCAGCGAACTGCCAAGAAGAAGAAATTCGACGTTGGACGCCATTGCACACCTGGAGTAGCCAGAGCCTACAGCGAGCGCCTGAGTATGAAACTCTCCTCTGTGCACTCACCTACCCCAGACGCCAACAATCAGTGGTGCCAGTATCGCGACATCATCAAGGAAGTAGCCGAAACCACAGTATTGTACCAGCCACCCCCGACAAAGAGCCCGTGGTATGATGATGAATGCGTGCATAGGAAAAAGGTGACAGAAGATACACACAAGAAAGTGCTGCAGCGTAATACAAGGGCAGCGAGAGAAGAGTATAGAGCCGGGAGAAGGGAGAAAAAGAAGAACCTGCGTAGAAAGAAGAGGGCTAACGCAGCTCCCCAGCTCAAACAGATCGCAACAACATCCGGAGGTTTTATAAAAAAAACCAAGCAACTGGCTCCTGGCTACAAAACCGGAACGCAGGCTCTTCGAGACAGCGAAGGTAACCTAGCTACCGAAGCGCAGGGAATAGTAGAGGTGTTTAAGCAGCATTTCCAGCAGCTGATTAATGGGCATCATGTAGAGAGAGTGATAGGGCAAGAAGAGAACCCACGTCCAGTCAATGAAGAACTAGTTCCACCACCTAGTGTAGAAGAAGTTGGACTAGCTATAAAAAAAGCTTAAGAACAACAAGGCCGCAGGTTCTGATGGCTTACCAGCGGAGCTTTTTAAATACGGTGGTAATGTTTTCATCAACCAAGTATGGGTGGAAGAAAACATGCCCGATGACTGGACTATCCATATGCCCCATCTACAAAAAAAGCGATCCTGTGTCTAAGAACTATCGACTTTCCATGGGGCCATGGGGACATGGGGCCATCCACTACCGGATTGAGAGCTACCGTTGGCCATTCAGCTGATCCCCCACCATCTCTGTTCAAGGGGCTTTACTTATTCCTAGACGACCTTTGTTCTGAAGCAACATCCCTATAAAATTCAATTGGTGCAAGAATTAAAGCTCCAGGATCCCATTCAAAGGTTTTACTTCGTCAGTTGACAGCTTTTTAACGTTTACCAAAATCCTATTATCGGATGCAACTCATTTTCATTTTCATCGTAACACGTGAATAAGCAGAACTGCCGCTACTGGAGTGCAACGAATCCGCAACGCATGCATCATCAATTGCGATGTTGGGGCAAGCAATTATTGGTCTTTACTTTTTTTTAAAAAGAAAGGGGTGTGTAGTTATGTGCGATGGTAGACGAATTTTTGGTGCATAAATCGCACAACTTACCCGGCTAGAATCTAAAACATGCTTCCAGCTGGACGGAATAAAGCCACAGACATCCAATACGTCTCTGCCATGAGTTCCTGAAATGTTTTGATCTCCAGGGGAGGTGATATAAATTGGCATCCACGTAGTCCTAATTTAACCTCTATGGACTTTTTGTGTGCAGTCATCTCAAATCTAAAGTTTGCCCGAAATAAACCCACTTCCCTGGTGCATTTTAAAGAAAATATTCATCACGAATTGGCAGCCATTACGGGGTCCATTGCCGAGCAGTACTAAGAAGTTTTTTTTTCATCCAAATGGCGCAATGATATTATTTTTAAAAAATATTTCAATAGCTGGCGTCTTTTTTCCAATCGATCCACTTAATATAAAATTGTTTTGGGACACCTTGCAATATGAGGTTTAGTGATTAAATTCAAACCTCTATTTTCCAACTGGTTGAACATACGTTAAACAATTTTAAAAGTAGTTTTTCGTAAATATTGCTAGCTCATTACAAGTCCGATTTACTTATGACCACGGCCATCTTTCAAAAGCCCTCCTTTCGCTACATCATCGAAAGTAAGCCCATGCATCTGTAAGCTTTAAGACTCCATTAAGTCACCAACGCTATTCAACCGATTTTATTTGAGATTTCCAGTATTCCAGCTGACAGCTATAACTATATTTTTGAAAAAGAAAATAATTTAATGGATAAACAAAAAAACCGGTCTCGCCAATAGGTACCAATACAATTTTGCTGTAAAACTTTGCGTCATTAAATTTTAATTTAATCCCCACCCTCTCCCTTCAAAGCAAAGAGAAAAACTAACTTCATCAATAGAATTTATAAAATTCGATCAACTACTGCAAAGGGAAATCGATAATCAACTTCAACGAACGCTACACAAAATGTTCACTAGGATTCAACTATCCCGTGTCTACCTCACCGTTAACAGCCATAATTTTGCTTGATTTGAAATTCAAAACCCCATCGAGATAGAAATGCGGGGGCTCACCGAGTAGGGTATGGATGACGTTCATTTTGCATTCATAATCCGTTTCTATCTGTTTTCGCTGTTGGAAATGTGTTGTTGGGTTGTCAATAGCGCCACCCTTTAAAAGTGGTACTTCCTGTTTAAAATATAATCCAATCCCAGTGCAGACAACATCAGCTAGAGCTCTACCACCTGCAGGTTCGTCCGCTGATAAAAGGTCGTCACGTCTGAAACTCTGAACGTTTGCAAGGGCCTTAGTCGCCTCATGTTGATGTTCATCTGTATCTGTAATGATTGATAATGCAATTATATTTCCAATAATTGAAGTTGGATATAAATAAATGGCGATTGGGGTGTATTACTTGCTTTTGTGTGTGAGGACATTTTTTGATGATCGATTGCATATTTCAATCGAGGACTTGTTTGGGTTGTGTGTGAGATAATGAATTGGAAATGATTTTAGAAGATTTCAAGGGGGATTTTGAAAAGCAGTGCGTATTTCGAAGAGTCAAACCGGATATTACACGGATTAGATTGAATTAGGCTCGTACATTGAAACGTTGGACTTATTCGATTGAAGTTACAGGATTAAAGGAATTGCGATTGAAAATTGAAAATTGATTGAATTTTTTTTTAAAGTCCTGTGCTGTACTGAACTCGTTTTGTATGTAGGAAAATAAATCAACTTGGAAACGATTTCAACTTTTTAAAAATGTTGCAGGCATTCCAAATTTGAATTCAAGTTCTGCGTGAAATGTTTTTCTCAAGCCAATAAACAAAACCACTTATCGACCTTAGGTAACGTTAGGTTAGAGTGGCTGCCAGCATTCGCCAACACACTTAGACCATTTTTTGGGTTCATTGTGATAACACGTAGATCTTGTCCATTCTCCTTACTATCTGTGAGAAAACCATTCTGAGGTTTCGATGAAGGGGACGAGGCTTTTCACTTCCGTTTTTGCCAAATCACTGAGATTTTGAAAATAGTAAGCTCCAAGATGGAGATGAAGCATTGTTTCTTCTTCCTTTTCGTCCATGCAGCTCCTACAGAAGTCGTTTCAGTAGTGGCCTAGCCTTTCTGCGTGCCTGCCTATTAAACAGTGTCCGGTGATGACACCTATAGTTACGCTAATGTACGATCCATTAAGGGAAATCAGTCCCTTGGATCTTCTCAAATCCAGCTTTGGCCAAATTTGCTTGGTTATTTGACACGTCGTGCCAAGACTCCATCTGAGATTTGATTTACTGTTAGCATGGTGCGCTAGTAAGCTTTTATATGTAGCGATAGGAATACCTAGTGCACCTGTGTCAGGAACAACTGGTAATGTAGTTCCATGTCTGGCGAGCTCATCAGCCTAACAGTTCCCTGGAGTGTCACTATGTATATGCACCCAGCATAGGTGAATATTAAAATGGTTTACATGTGACTTAGACCCTTTTTCTGGATGAAATGTTTTTGTTGAAATAATTTGTAAATATTTACTTTTTCCATCTTATATTACAGCTCTGTTAGAGCCCTGTAGAATATTTTGTCATTGGCTTGTTTACGTCTCCTTCCTTCAGCAACATCTCCATCCGTGACGATGGATAGAAAAAATGCCACTGCGTAGCGACTACAACAAATAAGATATTGTTTGACAGTAGCAGTTTCCGTTTGCCTGCCATTGTGCCACTGATCCAACGAATCATACCATTTGGAGCTCTGATACTTACTTACTTAAGTGGCGCTACAATTTAACTGGTCCTCAAATAACATGCCTCTCTGCCCCCAGTTGCGCACTCCAAGTTGGTTGAGGTCGGTTTCTACTTGTGCGCGTTACGAGGTCTTCCTCTTCTGCGTCCGACTTCTGGAAGGAAACCGGATACTCTGCGAGCCGGAATATTGGTGTCTATTCGTTCTATATTTCCTAGCCATCTTAAAAGTCCAAAGCGGAGTTTTTTGGATTAGGATATCTTTTTTGTTTGAATCTTCGTCCATCAAAGCGACCAAGCATTTCTTCACCCACTTGTCTGGGATGATCAAGGTTTTGTAGAGAATCCCCTTAAAAGTTCGAGTGAGGACTTTACCACTAAATTACCTTCTTAGCACGAAGAAACATCGGTTGGCAAGAGAAGAATCATTCACTAAAGTTCTGACGAGATATTGTCAGAACTAAGCGGAGCCAAGATAGACCAAGTCCCGTACTACCTCAAATTTATATCTGTCAATGGTGACGTCCTGTCCGATTTGTCGATTTTGTTTGTCCTTGCATGTTTTCAGCATATACTAGGTTTTATCCTCTTCACAGCTAAACCCATTTTTGCTGCTTCCTCCTCTATACCAGCTAACGTGGCTATGACATCACGTTGAGTCTGAGCAATGCCGTCAATATCGTCAGCGTATGCAAGAAGTTGCACCGATTTATGGAATATTTTGCCTCTGGTGTTGGCTCGGGTGTTTTCTACAATCCTCTCAAGAATGAGATTAAATAAGTCACATGACAATGCATCGCCTTGTCTAAATCCTTTTTTTGTATCAAATGTGTCGGTGAATTCGTTTTCGACCCTGATAGAGCAGCGAGAATTCTCCATCGTTATCCTGCAGAGACGGACGAGTTTGGGTGGTATACCAAAACTAGACATTTCGGTCGTCTCTATAAATGCTTTCGTATGCGGCTTAGAAATCGGTGTGGTGGGTATCGATATGGACTTCTTCGCTTGTTTCCAGGATCTGCCATAGTGTGAGGATTTGATCAGTTGTGGACTTTCCTAGCCTAAACCACACTGATAGGGGCCGATCGGTTTGTTTGTAAACGGTTTCAGGCGTTCAAACGGTCTTCTTTTTTTGTGGATCGTTCAAACGATGCTGAGGTTCCATTCTTCAGGCAAACTTTCATCCGACTAAATTCTGCTTATAAGACGGTGAATGTTACTTACCAAATCATCTCCGCAGGCTTTATAAAACTCGGTGGGACTGGGAAGGTCTTCATTTCCGGGAACCTCGTTTATCTGAAGTTTAGAGATTGCTATCCTCACTTCAATTAGGTCGGGTGGTTAATAGTTTTCGCTGTCATCGCCAATATTGAATTGTATGCTCTGCCTTACAGCGGGAGATTGTTCGTCATCGACGTTAACAGTCTGCAAAGTGGTTCTTATGTATCCTGAGCATCGACTGTGTCTCAACTTCGATATTTCCTTGTTCATCTCGACAGAATTCTGTTCGAGCCTTGTATCTCTGGCTTTGATGTTTTATACTTTGTAAAATTTGGGAACATCATTCCTGGTGTGGCACCTCTCTATATAATCAATAGCGCGCTTTCCTTGCTATTTTGCCTTCTTTCTGAAAAGCCGGTGTTCTTTCCTCCTTCTTTACCTATAGAGCTCAATGGCAGCTCTCGTCTTCATCTGCAGCTTATCATTGTGGGCGTGGTTCTTGCCTTCTTAATCAAACCAAGGGTTTCTTGCCGGTGGGCACGTAAGTCTCTCGTGCCCACCGGCAAGAAGCCCCTGTTGCGGCTGATCTAATCTAATGGCTTGTTGACATCGTTGCCATTAATATTCGACTTTACATACTACTGGTGTGGTGTTAACCGATAGTTTAGGGCATACGCTTTCTGCAAAGCCCTTAGCGGTCTCTTGCGATTGCAGTTTTCGGCATTAAATTTTTTCATAGTACCTTGGCTACAACAAGGTGGTAGTCAATGTTGACCCCTCGAAATGTTCCGACAGCCAAATTACTGAATGCTTGATTCATGTCTATGGCAATGTGATCAATTTGATTGACTTTTCGTTGATAAGGAGACCGACATGTCCCCTTATGAATATCGAGGTGAGGAAACCGTGTGCAGGCTACAGTGGCAGCGAAGTCAATTAGCCTAAATCTGTGTTATCCGACAATACTCCTAAAAATGTCTTCACTTCCTACCCCTGCGTTAAAATCTCCCAACCCGGTTTTAAAATCGTACTTCGGTAGTCGCTCATAGGTTTTGTCAAGGAGCTCGTAGAAGCAATCCTTAGTTATATCATATTTTTCCTCCAACGGAGCTAGAGCGTATATAAGGCTTATGTTGGCGACTTCGGCCTTGATGCGAATTGTTACAATGCGTTCGCTAAATTCTTGAGAACATAGGACTTCTTGCCTAAGTCAGGCACTTATAACAAATCCGCATCCGAATAGTTGGTTTCAGTTTTACATTCTCTTTTTGCACGGCACATCCCATCGTATTTCCTGGATGGCAGTAATATCTGCTTCGTAGCAGTTTAGGGCTTCCGCTAGTTGTTCGCCTGCACCTCTCCTGTTTAATATTTTCACATTTCAGGTGCAGATACGAACGTCATTGTAATTTTTTTCGTTTAGTAGGGTCTTCAACAATAATATCAGTTCTCTCCTAGGCTATTAGTTGCTTCGTAACAATAAGGTTTTTCTGTGGGTGATTAGTTAACCCAGAGCACAACCCCCAACCTGGAGGCCCAGTTCCAAATTATTATATACCGCTAGGACACGGGGCCATCAGTATCCACTACAGTATCTAGTGCTGCCGTTGGCCTTTCGGTTCATCCGCCACAATTTCTGTTCAAGGGGCCTGACTTACCCTTGAGATTCCTAGATAACCTGTATTCTGAACTATGTCGAAGCAGCTCATCTAGGTTCGCCTGGGACAGCAGGCCGGGTATTCCGTACCAGTCTGACCAGGCTGATTATAGTGTTGTTGTTTTTCGTCTTGTTATCAAGACTCGCACTTATCGTTTAACAAGTCAAATCAAATTCGATGAGACCATGGTTACCACTTAAAAAAATAAAAATGAGCACTGAGCATCGCCATGCTAAAGCCAATCAGAGTCTACCCTTCTTCTACAACATCCAACATACTGTCTTCGCGAGTACCCTTCCAAATATTCTTTTAGAACCCTTATGGTCACCGACCGCCAACCTGTGTTATGGAAGTAATAATTTGTGTATGTAAATAAATTGCAACCTTTAAAAAGGTTTCTCCGTGTCCCTTAATTATTTTGCACATAAAAACCTCTGAGAACTTTTTTGTTTTTAATAAAAACCCCCAACATAATGTATTTTGAATTTACACCCCTCAAGCTACATTTAGTCCCACAATTTCTACAACTCCTTACCATCATACACCGACACAACACCGTCTTCCTTTATTCCCAATTTACACCTCATAACATTGAAATTTTATAAACCACGTCACCTTATCCCTCCATCATCCTCTAATCTGCTCCTCAATTTTCTTATCCATATTTTTCTCCACCAAAAAAAAAAATCTTTTATCTTCAAATTCCACCCCCCCAAGCGCAGTTTCTTTATTTATCCTTCCGCAGCTGCAAAATTCACTTCCTTCCGGCACAGCGCCAGACAAAGACGACTCACTAATGTTCATATGAAAATGTAACTCCCCATCCCCATCTCCATCATATTCCCGAGAAAAAAAATGAGGCGACCCCTCAACCGAGAAAATATCCTTATTAAATAGATTCATGTTCCAAGATGACGCGGGGGTAGACGCGGGGGTAGACACTGTGCACGGGTGGTGGTGGTGGTATAAAGCAAACATCTGCACCCCCATCCAAAATCATTTATCATAACCACAACCATAAAAACATCATCAGATATAACGTTGACGATGGCATATGTAGCACCCGAGTAATTTCGTGAATTGTCATATATTCACAAAAGGACCCGTGTCGTGCACCACCATCATAACCACCCACTCTGCAGGACGAAAACAAACAAAAAGGAGCATCATTGCCTAATGGTACGAGTTCCACGATGGTATGCAAAAAGTACCCTTGCCAAACAGAGACAGGAGAAGCGCAGATTGAATAAAAGGATGCAAACAACAATGCCTGTCAAATTGTAAGTCCTTTCTGTGCGCCATTATCAATATTCTTTTCTCGACGCGATGAATAATCTCCGCTGTTGCATAAGCTGACTGACACTGTGCTCGGGGGATTAGGGGTAGCACATCACCATCGTACGCACTTTATCCATTCAACCATTTCGATTGTCCTTTCAATCACTTTGAGGATGCTGTGTTTTTTTTTCGCTTATTAATTTCCATAAATCTCATTTATCATCTTTACTCTCCGCTTGGGTAGTGCAATTTGGGGTTGCTGCAAGAGTCGTCGATATGACACTAATGTCCTTATCAATATCACTTGAATGCATCACGCGTCAGATCCTTATTTGGCATTCCAAAGAAACTTTATGACTCTTGGGTTTGATGTCCATAAAAACCGGATGCGTATTTTCAGTCTGACCCAAGGGTGAGTTGAGGAGGTTTTTTAACGCGCGTTTTTTTTTTCATCCCCATAATGGATTCGGTGCGGATGGGGCGATGGCTGGTCAGTTCGTCGTGGACCATTTGTTAAAACTGTCTGGCAGAGCTCGTTCAACAATTCTGTTTGTTTTGCTTTCTGTGGATTTGTAGATTTTTGTGTTTTAATATGGGAACTAGGGATGGGGATGGAGTGTCCTTTGTGTCTTGGCCATTTCGCTGTCTGAGTTGGATGGAGAGATGGCGGTCGTTTTTGCGCACGAGAAGAAGATGAATGGTAAATGTGTTAATACCGTCTGACAGGTGTAATATACAATTTTTCATTTCGGTAAGCGGGTAGTTTTCTTGTTTTTTTTTTGTTTCTTTCGTCCCGATTTGTTTTCGCCGCACTCTGCTTTTTCTTCGGTTTATTCTTTGCCATTTTTCAATTTTATATATTTGCTATTGCATGTGAGTGTATGTGTGTTTGCATGGCGAAAGCAATTACAGGGATATGGGATGATTTTTTTTGTTTAGAACGAGGGGGTGGCAAAACTGGCAAGATGCTGAAAGACTGAAAATAATATGTGACAGTGAACGACGATTAATGGTCTCTGTAGAGGGTTGCGATTTTGGGGGATGATTTAAGTAACCGTATATTTTAACGTGTTTAATTTTGGTCAAGCTTTTATATTGCTGATATATTCTGGTCAATGGCGTCTTTGGTTTATGTGGTTTTGGGATTTTTTTTATTAAGATTTCTATCTTAAATGCCTGCAAGATAGATGGCTATGGCATTCGATATGGCATGCCTGAATATGGTGGTCATCGCTAGGAAGCGCCGCATATATTTTGGTAACTCGATTCGGCATATGGCAAGGAGTACAGCCAATGGCATAGGAACTGACATCGGAACTGGACATCATTACAGCTTCAGCATGTCTAATACCTAATTTATTCGGGTTACAACCAATTGACATAAAAACTTTACCTTTGCCTTTGCCAAGCACGCATTTTAGGTTAGGTTCCTTTGTCCTGTAGTGGCTTCACGATTTTTGTGTACACTCTTCCTTCAAGTGAGGCGAGCCTATAATGCTAAAAAAAGCACCAAAAATGCTTGCAAATGTTTGTTGGTTCGGCTCTTAAGATTTTGTTCTTATATGAATGCAAAGCTTGGTAGCTATGACGTTCGAGATGAAAGTCCTACAGATGGTGATCGCCTTCAATACAAATCCCATGCATTTTGTTTCCTCGTTTGGTTACTCTTCTCTCAGACGAGGTGAACGATGAAATAACGTCCTTAAAGAGGGCAACATTACTTCCTTTTTTGAAATCTTCCCCATTCAGGCTGTAAGGGTTCTATTTGAAAAAAAGTACGGTGTGAGGAGAGTGGGTTTGTTGTCGAGGACTACTTTTCGAACGTACAATCTACTATCGCAATCCAGCATGCCTAACGAAACAGCTTCAATGAGGCCCAGTTGGATCCTGTCTCGGTCCTAGAATCAATTTTTATATGGGCACCTCAGTCAGAAAAATTGCGAGTGTAACAAGACGAAAAGCTGGAATCCATCGCAGCAACAAAACACCTGAGAACATTGAGACATTGAGAGCCTAAATCTTACAATGCCTACAATGTTTGGGGGCACCTCCTGCCCGATATGATTTTCTAAACTGACAGAAACAAGACTTAAAACCATTATGAAAAAAAGTCCTGGGTTTTATTGGGTTTTGGAAAAAGGAAGCTATGTTGCCCTATATAATTGGTCGAAATATTCTCCTAAAACTTGGTTTCATTTTATTTCTTCTTTCGTGACAAACTAAGTTTTGGCACTGTCTTGTCTATGTCCTGTCTTGTAGGTCGTTTCAATGTTAAAAGTTTTTTTGGTTAGAGATTTGAAGAAAGTGAAGACTCGGCTACAATGAGGATTTCTCGCCTTTGAATATGTTCTAGTATGTACAGTTTATGTTTCGTGATCAAACTCCAAACATAAGTCGAGTATTCAAGGCTTGTCTATATATATGCTTTATATAGGAAAGGAAGCTGGGTAGCTCGCATTTCTTTCTAGAATTTAGAATACGAATTTGTTTGCATCTGTTCAAGTGCTCAACAATAGCTCGATTAGCTGTCAGAGCATTGTTATTTGTAGATACAAATTGAATCGAATCAGAGATCTGATAAATTACGACCACAGAGCAACTTGTTGGGCAGCGTCTGCATTTCGTTGTCCACAAGTCTTAAAAAAAAAATAAAATCTACCTCTACTACATCGAAGACCCTTCGAGTCGGCCGTAGAGCCTGACTGGGATGATCAGAGTCTTGTATAGGATCTCCTTAGTAGTTCGAGTGAGGGCTTTCTTCTTATTTCTCTAGACTACCAAACGTGGCTTTTATATTACGCTGAGTCCTAAAAATGATGTCAATATCGTTGGTGCATGCTAGTAGTTGCATCGATTTTTGGAAAATTGTGCCTCTGCTGTTGGCTCAGGAGTTTTGCACAATCCTTTCAAGAACCAAATTGAAGAAGTCACATGACAGCGCATCGCCTTGCCTAAATCCTTTTTGGTAACAAATGTGTCTGTGAGATCGTTTACGACCCAGATGCAGCTGCGATAATTCGCCATCGTCATCGTCATCCTGCACAGAACGACGAGTATGGGCCGTATACCAAGACTCGACATGGCTCTGTTTAGTTCGTCTCTACAAATGCTGTCGTATGCGGCTTTGAAATCGATAAACAGGTGTTGGGTATCGATTTGGACTTGTTGGATTTTTTCCAGGATCTGCCGAAGTGTGAAAATTTGATCGGTTGTGGACTTTCCTGGCCTAAAACCACACGGATAAGGGCTGATGAAGTTGTCGGTAAACGGTTTCAGGCGCTCATATATTACGGCAGATAGGATCTTGTAGGCGATGTTGAGGAGACTAATGCCTCTGTATTTGGTGCAGTTCAGTGGGTCTCCTTTCTGTGGATCGGCAAACAATTCTGAGGTTCCATTCTTCAGGCATACTTTCATCCGACCAGATTTGGCTTATGAGTTAGTGGAAGTAACTTACCAAGTCATCTCCATTGGCTTTATAAAGCTCAGCGGAAAGGCCGTCATTTCCGGCAGCATTATTGAGCTTGAGTTTAGATATTCATATCCTTACTTCACTTAGGTCGGGTAGTTGGTAGTTTTCGCTGTTGTCGCCAATATTAAATGGTTCGTTGTGCCTGACAGCGGAATGTTGTTCGTCATCTCCGTTTTACAGTCTGCAGAAGTGGTTCTTCCATATCCTCAGCATCGACTGTGTCTTTGACATTTACACTTTGCTAATACTTGCGAACATCGTTCCTGGAGTGGCAACTCTATATATCCTCGATCGCGCGCTTTTCTTGCTTATTTTTCCTCTTTCTGAAAAGCCGGTGTACTTCCCTTCTTCTGCAGCTTAGCCTTGTATGCCTCGTTCTTGGCTGCGAGCATCTGTCGGCATTCCTTATCAAACCAGGGGTTTCTGCTTGGTGGGCGCGAGAAACCTAGCACTTCAGTTGCGGCTAATGTAATGGCTTGTTGGCATCGTTGCCATTAATCGTCGACATTCGATGCTGGCGGTATGGTGTTAATCGAGAGGTTAAGGGATACGCGTTGCACGAAAGACTTGGCGGTCTCTGGCGATTGCAGTCTTTTGACTTTAAAATTTTTCACAGTATTTCTGGTTTGTTGAGGCGTGGTGAATATTCGCATTCTTACATTGTCTGCAACAAGGTAGTGACCCGAGTCGATGTAAGCCCCTCGGAATGTACGGACATCCAAAATACTGGATGCGTGCCCCTTGTCTATTGCAATGTGATCAATTTGGTTGACCGTTCTGGAGACTGCCATGTCCCCTTATGGATATCGAGGTGAGGAAGTCCGTTACCAGACGTGTGGTCGTGTAGGCTGTTTTTTCCGACAATACTGCTAAAAATGTCTTCTCTCCCTACATTTGCGCTAAAATCTCCCAGCACGATTTTAGCATCGTACTTCTGTAGTCGCTCATACGTTTTGTCAAGGAGCTCATGGAAGCAGTCTTTCGCTATATCACATTTTTCCTCTTTCAGAACGTGAGCGCATATAAGTCTAATGTTGAAGAATTCGGCCTTGATGCGGAATGTAACCATGCTTTCGCTAATGTCTTGAAAACATAGGACTTCCTGCCTATGTCTGGCTTAATAACAAATTCACCTCCGAATAGTTGCTGTTTTTCGCTTTCTATAACACTGTCCGTAGTAGATGTGACAGTTTTCCATCCTCTTTTACCCCGGTCCATTACATCGTATTTCCTGGATGGTAGTAATGTCTGCTTTGTAGCAGCTTAGAGCTTCTGCTAGTTGTTCGGCTGCACTTCTTCTGTTTAATGTTCACACAGGTGCATATACGAAAGTCTTTGTCCGTTCTTTATTTAGTAGAAATATCTACCAATTGCAATAATCACTGCTTGTCCGCCCTCATTTTTGAACAAGTATGGTCCACCCCAAAATCAACACCAAACAATGACAATTTGTGGATTCATTTGTTTCACGACTATCATGTGCGTTCTCTGAACCCCAAGTGCTGGAATTTTGAGATTAACGAACCCATCAAGGTTCGGCCTGCAAGTTTAGCTTTATCGCTTTGATTTTGCCTGAACTGTGGTAGACAAACTTTAAATATTTTTTAAATAATGGTCAACGGAAAAAACTTAATGATTTCGTGTGAATATTTCTCGAGTTTTACTAACCGGAAATTATCACCTGTCAAGCTGTTTTTTGACATCACTTTCCCGCACAAATGGCTCCATATTAAAATCTTATGTGAATTTTGGGACAGCCTTCATTTATTTTGATTCATTCAACTGTTTAGGGTTGAGGACGGAGTACTTTACTTTAGACTCTGAATATTTAAATAAAGCGCCCTGTTAAAAAAAATGGGTTGAAAATTTTGACTACTTCCCTTGTATTTAGTATTGCATGATGAGAAACACAAAAGATATTGGTTTGCTACGTTACGAACCCTTAAAACCCGCCTTTAATGACACAAATAATCCGATTTCAGCTACCTTAGCTTGAGTAAGACAAATCACTCAATACATATCCTCATTCTAAATCCGTCAAAGTAAAGAAAACCCCCACCTCATCGCAACTTCCAGATTTCCATTTTAAATGAACAAGAGAAATCGAATTCATTACGCTGATTAAAAAGTGTCAGCTCCCTAAGCTTCCCATCCTCGTGTGACAAAGAAAAAATCTCCAGCTAATCCCTAATTTCTCCAAAGATTACCTTCGATATTGACGTTCATAAGCTTCCAATCGTAATATGTTCCTTGCAAGTAGTTCTCCTCCCTCACAATGTTCCTGCAAAATGCAAACACTGTCATCGTGTAACCACAAATCGATGAGAATTCAAGAACACCCCCTCCACACCCCATCGAATGAACATTTAAACTCACCTACCGCAACCACACACAGCTTTATGCACACCGTCCTTTCTACTTTATCCAAACGGAAGTAGCAGCACATTAAATCACAAGACTTGAATTCTCGTAAGTTGAAATCTCTTCGATTTCATGTACCTCCTTTGCAAGGATCTTCCGGAGCTCATATATAATTTTGCTCCCATCAGTGCTGGGGCGCACCACGTGAAAAAAAAACCAGCCGAGGGAAAGTGTTTCCTGTGCGAAATTATTGCCAAATAAATAAGCAAATCCTTTTCGAACTATAAATTTTGCGTTTTCAGCTGGTGGAGGTGAATGAAAAGGATATCTAGGTGAATCGTATAATGGTGTTCCCTTTCGACATGGCGGGAACGAATTACAGACTGTGGGTGTATCATTTCGATTTCGGGACTAAGGATTTGTATCTTGCGGGTCTACATCCTACAAAGTGATACCTTTCCGTTTGTGTTCCCTTTTTGCGGTGGTACTTGCTTTGAATTATACTATTTTTTTGTGAACAACAACCGCACACTCTGCCATGGTAGATAGCCTGTCAGACAGTTAACCAGTGAGTTTACTGCCACGCCTTAGTTGCTGCTATCCTTCAGAACTTTCATTTGTGTGTTTTTTTTTTGCTGCTTCTGTTTGGAGTACAGTCCTATACCAGTCAGGGGGAAACAAGCGAAAGACTTTATTTATTATGCAGATAAATTTCAAAGGATATGCGCTTGTAAATGTAGACATTACGAGTGGAATCCTTAAATAAACTACACACTTCGTAAATTTTTCTTCAGCTTTTTCTTAAGCGAAATAAAAAAAAAACATAGCTGGAGAGGTGGGCTGCCTCCCAGGACTATGTCTTAGAGATTTTACATTTCCCAACACGAAGATTGATGTGTCTTTATATAGCGCAGGATCCTGCTATCATTCTGTGGGTGGTAGTCACCTTTTGTATGGGATTTGGTGGCGATTATCAATTTTCAGAATGATATCGCTCCAAAGGGGGATGACGAGGTACCTGCTAGGATGTTCAGTGTTTATGTCGTGTGGTAGTAATTGATGCCCTAATTCACGTTGTGGAATGCGTTTTACTTCAATCACAAGTGAGCTGTAAAATTAGGCAATTTGCGGAGAAGGGATAACATTTATCTACGCCTGGGGATAAAGGGATTCACAGCAAAACGTAATCAGATGAAATACTTTGGCAAGTATCTAAGATGATGGTTTAGTTGAATATTTTAGGGGATTCATTGGATTTAATTTTTCGTAATTCAGTTTAATTGTGATGGGGTTTTGTTTGTTTGACTATGTAGCTTGCAGTTCTGAAATTTCCAAGATCTCCGTAAGTCGAATAAAATTCCTCAGCGGAGATTTTCTGCAATATGCTGGGGATTTTTTTTTGATTCTTGTGAAAGGGTATAGCTGGCTATTTTGTATGTATCATGAAGGGAATTATTGTAAGCGGCAACGACGTCAGGATACAATTTTGTATAATAAGAAGCTCTTTTTTTTTTAGAAAATTGTACCACTGAATAACATAATAACACCTGAGGCACCGGAGGGATCTGTAAGTGGAACACGCTTTTTGAACTTTGACAACATATCAATTGTGCTCAATTTACCTGCCAGAGGCAATTATTTCCGAGTCGTTTGGCTGTTTCGTAACAATTTCCTAGGTTGAGTAGTTGATTTAAAACACAACATTCAACCTGGTAGACCAGTTTGAATTTATCTGATACCCGTAGTATACAGCGCCATCAGTATCCTCTACGATATTCAGTCTTTTGGCTCTTTCGCTACCATCTCTGTTCAAGGGCCCTGTCTAACCCCTGATATTATTCGATGAGCTATTGTTTGAATATCTTCAAGCAGCTTATTGAAGTTGTGAACTTTATCCATCCTAGCTGGGACTGTAGACGATACTGTTTGCTCCATTTTAGGGGTTCTTGCAAAAGGTATAGGTGTCCCATTGTGGGGAAATGTCTTGTCACCGCTTTCATCTGCCCACAAAGAATTCAAATTAAATTCATCATGAATCATGCAAAAAAAATATTCGCTCCAGACGACAAGGATGTAGGTCGTTTGGAACGAATATTTTTTTTGACGAACTATAGTGACAAAGATTCAACCAAGAACTTAACAAGCTGTATAGCCACATATATCTAGTCGTTCAAATTAGCTAAGCCATATAGAGGGAATACTCTGACTCGCAGAGTCTTCAATTCCCAACCAGACATCGGTTGCAGTAGGAGAAGACCTCATCTCAATTATCGCACCCAAGTTGAAACCGACTTAAAATGTCCAACTGGAGGCTAAGGAAAGGGCTAATTGGAGATACATGTTCGTTGAGACCTTATCTATGCTGTCAACTAGAAAGGGCACACAATATTGAAGTAACAATCGACAGCTTCGACTTTGAGGTAGTAGTCAATCTCGGTTCTAATATGAACTATGTCAGCGACCGCTATTTAGAAATTAAAAGGACGGTCAATTTAGGGAATGATTCATCCCCGAATATAACAAGCCATAAAATGACCTAGAACTGGTTTAAAAAAAGTTAGAACTGGACGTGCGTCGTAGAGTGAATAGATACCAATACTTCAGCCCTTACCATCTTCGATTCCCAGTCAGATAGTAGACGCAGGACAGACCTCACTCAATTTAAATTGTAGGTATGTACCTTAATTAACACTCAGTTCATTGGGAAACCGTGCTATTGGGGAGCCTTATAAAGGAGGGGTTAACATGTTGTCTATGTTGTATACCATGTTCAAAATAGGCTAACGACTGACGTTGGTATCTGCAGAGCGATTACCTTAAAATACCCTAATCTGCTTCATAGGATATATTATTAGCGAAATACTGCGAGTAATTTCATATTCAATCCCACAAACAAGGAGACCCTCTGAACTGCGACAGCTACAGAGGCATTAGTCTCCTAAACATCGCCTACAAGATCCCATCTGTCATAATACGTGAACGCTTGAAACCGTTTACCAACAGCCTGATTGGCCCTATCAGTGTGGTTTTAGGCCAGGAAAGTCCACAACTATTCAAATCTATACACTTCGGCAGATCCTGGAAAAAACCCAAGAAGTCCAAATCGATACCCACGACCTATTTATCCATTTCAAAGCCGCAGATGACAGCATTTATAGAGACGATCTATACAGAGCCATGTCTAGTTTTGCTATACCGCCCAAACTCGTCCGTTTGTGTAGGATCCCTATGGAGAATTCTCGCTGCTCCCGAGCCAACAGCAGAGGCACAATTTTCCAAAAATCGATGCAACTTCTAGCATACGCCAACGATATTGATATCATTGGTAGGACTCAACGTAATGTCAAAGCCACGTTTGCTAGTCTAGAGAATTAAGAAGAAAGCCCTCACTCGAACTACTAAGGAGATCCTATACAAGACTTTGATCGTCCCAGTAAGGCTCCACCGCCGGCGCTGAAGCATGGACCGTAGCAATGGTAGATAAAGAAATCCTTGGTCGTTTTGAGAGAAAAATTCTTCGAAAAATCTTTGGTCGCGTTTGCGTGGACGGGCTTTAAAGACGAAGATTCAACCATGAACTATACGAGCGTTACAGCGACATACCCCTGGTCAAAAAACTACACATTGGAGGTTTAAGATGGCTAGGACATGTTGAGCGAATGGATACCAATACTCCGGCTGCAGAGTAAAGTAAGTAATTTCATAGTCGAAAGGGTGCAATAGTAGGAGACGGACAAATTTTTTGAAAACTCGTATCCCTCAATATCTCGATTATTCCTATACCCTATATCGATTATTCTTCTCCCAGTCATCGATAAAAAGCCTTTTGTTGGACGACTTGGACGACGAATAGCAACAGAGGCTGGTAGCTCTATATGCCGTTGAACCCTGTGGAAAAAAAGGAAGAAGAAGAGCGGCTTTGCAGCATGACGTACAAGAAAAGCTTGCGACCGAAGATATAGAGTGAAATGGTTTTTGAAATCCAAAATATAAAATGTCATATGGAATCAAGCCCTGAACAGAATCCTGTATAGATGAAGAAGTAAAATTCATACCTGACATATAGTTGATGCTGAGAATAAAAAAGAACCACTTCAGCTGACGAACAATCTCTAGTAGCTTGTCAGAACGAACCACTCGGTATTGGCGAAAACTGCGGAAATAACCAGAAATTATCAGGAAATTACTGAAATTCCGAAAACTGCAACTACTTGCAAACGCTGACGCACCATGACCAATTTGTCATTTCGACCAGTTTGCGTTGACGTACTATTGAGGCAAAAGAATACCGCATTCGACGTTTAAGGCCCTGCCAACCAGCATAAGTTGAGAATCCATCTCTCCGTCGTAATATGTCTGAGGGTTTGTTCATGCATGATGATTGTTCAAGTCACTCCCCAGAGTCGTTAAAAAGTCGCTTGTCTCTCGTTTCTGAGTGGCGGTAGTATTATATCAGAATACCATTCCTATCTTGCACTGGGTCTATAGAGTCAATGTAAAAAAATCCTCAGTAGCGATAAAGGCAGATATTAACGTACTCTCTGTGTATTTTTCATTGGTTGTTGTCGCTTAACATCGCCCATGTGAGCCCCATCATATAAAACCATGTTGCGATAGTATTTTATATACTCGGATTCTGGAGTTCGGCATAATCCTAAACAGGGCCGAAATAACCATCAAACTGTTGTATCTTTTCCATGTAGGTTGGCACTATATTGAACCAAAAAGGGCAGCCCTATGGGCCATGTAGCATTTGACTTTCATCCTTGAGTCAAGTTGACAGGTGGCGTAAGCCACCTTAGCCCTAGCCATACAAACGTCTAAATTTTCAACTTGCAACCATCGCCATATTTCTTACTGTGATCGAAGTCAAGCTGCAAAGATATGTTGATTACCTCGATTAACCGACCTTATCTCTATCTGAGGGAACCCAATAAGATCACTTGAATAAATATTAAACAATATCGGGGAGTTCACCGCCCCTGCTGTAGGCCGTTTTTGATATCAGATTCCCAACCAAATGGTATTCGTAGTAGAGGTAGACCGACCATAACCAAAGTCCTCAACAGGAGGCAGTTAGCTTAGAACCAGGATTAACATTTGTGACATTTCTTACGGACGATAAGGAAGCAAACTATCTGCAGAAGGAGACTTCCAGTGTTTTTACGCAAAAGAAGGACAAGTCCAACTGTAATACCTACAACATTCTTGATTTACCATAAAACTGTACAACCCAACCTCTAACAAAGCATCATTCGCACATAACCCTAAAAAGTGACAAGAATTACCAACCTTTCTGCCACAAAGAAGCCCCCAGATCCCACATAACTATTAAGTGCAAAAAGTGCCTACAAAACTTCAAATTAACATTTCAATTCGTCTCACATCCAGGCCAGAGAAAAAATTCCAAAAAAAAACTAATTTCCATACCAACACACATATTCACATGCAGACCCCCCAAAAAAAGGACCCAATCTCTGAGGGAAAATTGCTTTGACCGTACCACCACCACCACCAGCCATATCAAATTTGATGATTAAAAAACCGCAAAATGACATAAAACTTCTAATGCGGTACTCAGAATGTCCTTGCTGCCCATCACATTGGCCCCTATACACCATTCCAGAAGCAGCCGCATAAATCTTCAATTTAAATAAAAACAACCCCATGATGGTGTGGTGGGTGTTGTTTGAAAGCAGGACATTGACTTTTAAGCTTTAACGCCATGAAAACACGTTCAGCTGAGCGCATCATAGAGCAAATATTTAGTTTCGTCGGTTTTTTTTTATGATCCTATTCCGTTCTGGATTCGTTTATCTCTGAACCGCAATGGCCTCTAAAATGCCACACAGAGAGAGACATAATTAATCCATGATACTTGTCCGTTGATGCTCGCTGTACAGCTTAGCGCGACTATGTCTGTGTAAGGATGTTCCTTCATAGTAGATCCGCACATTTTTTGTGTCGAATGGTTGAGAGTGTGTGTATTCATCTGCCTCTAAGGATATACTATGCTGGAATGAAGTTCGTGTGCACCCCAAAGCTACCGTTAATGAGATGTACACATATAGAGTGCACAAAGTGTACACACTGACGAAATGAAGACGACTTCATTTTGGTTGATGAAGACTGGGGGACTGGGGTGGAGGTTAGTGTGGCGTCTGCTTGAAGTGATGCCATCATCATTAGAATTCACAAGGATACATGGGAAAAAAAATTCTGTATGCTCATTGAAATGATAATAATAGAATCCTGTTTGAATAGTTTTATCAAAGGCTTACAATGGCGACCATAAGGATGCACTAGACGAACACACACCTGACGGCGAAGGAATAGCTCGCTAATAGTACTTTGAGGCTGCTGCTAGTGAAGCCACTTACAGCGATGCGGTTACAATGGGCGCGTGCAATTTCTATGCAATTTTTAGTCCATTGACTTGGGTATGAAGGTTCTTATCGACAGAGACGACATAAAAAAGAATGTTTTGCAGGAATGTGTAGTCCTCTTGATAAGGACGATGCACACCCTCGCAAGATATAAGACGGAGATAGTAATGGTGATGATAATGGTGCTTGGGCCAAATGGGTTGTTCATTTGCGGTTGCACGATAGTTCGGCGTGAATTTGCAACGCAATCTGTGGCTTCGTTGTGATGACACTTCTGGAATTCCATCGTCTAATGAAGTGAAGCCAGTGGAATGGAGAGCAGTTTGGTTCTTCAAGTAGGTGTGGTGTATGCGTAGGTGCTTGACATAAATATAAGCGATCAAAGATCTGCAAATTGGGTTATGAAAAGTAACAAGTTGGTAGTACCAATTAAGGGATATTGGAGGGCGTGATGAATCTACAACGCTAAGGCAGATGATTGCAGGTGGTTGTTATCTCTGTTCTTAAATTGGGATTTTAAATTGAATCTTTTGATGTTTTGTATCGTATGCTTGGAGAGGCCTAAGAATTCTGGAGCTGGAACATCCCCAAAGAAGCTCTAGGAGGTGGTCCTGAACATCGAACCTATCAAAATGTGTAGAATAAGCATAAAGCAAAAGCACTTACATGGATTATATGTAGAAAACGAAAGAAATCTATCTTTTGCTAAGTTTTAGGTTATAACTGGAATAGCCTTACAGGAAAACAATCGGACCACGTAATGGTAGATAAGTGGAAGTTAACGGTTAGTTTTCCCTTTCTTGTCTATGCAAGAAAAAGTTAGACGCACCTGTAAAATTATCCTTATTATCCTATGAAACAAGGACTTTTTAATTTTTTTTATTTTTTTTTCCAGTTTATTTTGTATGTTTTTAGAACTTTATTTTAAAATTACTTCGAAAATTCGATTTCTTAGTGAATCAAATAAATTTTTTAAATAATCCAAGGAAATTCCCAAACATTTTCAATTATATTGAGGTCAGGTGATGGTGAATAAGGTAGCCACGGCAACAATTTCACATTTTCGTCGGCAAGAAAGCTTTTGACCACACGAGCTTTGTGGATTGGCGCATTATCCTGTTGAAAAATCCACTGTAGAGGTCCGAACAGTTCTTTTATAGCAGGGAAGGCTGATTGCAAAAGAGCTCCCGTCATTTTGTTGGAAGCGAAAACCAAATCGAACGCCAAATATAACAAAACGGCTCCCCAAACCATTACTCCTCGTTGCTTCGAATGGTGACGTGCGTAAAACGTTCCCTCTTTTCATGGAAGCAGTAGTTATATCCATCCAAGTTAAATTTAAAAAAAAACACATTTTGTCAATTTTACCAATTTCGCGCACTTCCAAGCTTGCCATCCCATGTCATGTGGACGCGTTCTGTATGTTACATACATCTATTATAATGTTATAAAAAAAATAATTTATCCTCTTTGGGGTTAGTTTTCCAGTGCAAGATCGTAATAGTTCAGGATTTAATTTGGGAAACATGGTAACTCGTCAACTTTGATGAGTAAGCAATAGAATAATCACCATTTGGAAGAAGTGAATAAATCCAAAATTTTCCAAAATGACATTTTGATGCAAATGTCATCTCTACAAGTAGACGCATCTTTAAAAATGTATCTAATGCGACCCAACGAGAAGAAGCTGCGAACTGCCCGGAAGAAGAAATTCGACGTTGGACGCCTTAGCTCACCTGGAGTAGTCAGAGCCTACAGTGAGCTCCTGAGTATGAAACTCTTCTCTGTGCACTCACCTACCACAGACGCCAACAATCGGTAGGGTACCAGCCACCCCCGTGGTATGATGATGAATTCGTGCACAGGAAAAAGGTGACAGAAGATGCACACAAGAAAGCGCTGCAGCGGGCAGCGAGAGAAGAGTATAGATCCGGGAGAAGGGTGGAAAAGAAGACCCTGCGTAGAAAGAAGAGGGCTTTCCCAGCTCAAAGAGATCGTAATAACATCCGGAGTTTTTATAAAAAGGCCAAGCAACTGGCTGCTGGCTACAAAACCGGAATACAGGCTCTTCGAGACAGCGAAGGAAACCTAGTTACCGAAGCGCAGGGAATAGTAGATGTGTTTAAGCATAATTTCCAACAGCTGCTAAATGGACATCATGTAGAGAGAGTGATAGGGCAAGAAGAGAACACACGTCCAGTCAATGAAGAACTAGTTCCACCACCTAGTATAGAAGAAGTTGACCTAGCTATGAAAAAGCTTAAGAACAACAAGGCCGCAGGCTCTGCGGAGCTTTTTAAATACGGTGGTGATGTTTTGGTAGGGAGCATGCACCGAATCATCAACCCAGTATTGGTGGAAGAAAACATGCCCGATGACTGGACTATCAGCTCCATATGCCCCATTTCCAAAAAAGGCGATTCCATGATTCCAAGAACTATCGAGGCATATCCCTACTAAACGTCGCATACAAGATTCTATCCATCGTACTGTGTGAACGTCCAAAACCGTTCTGCAACACACTAATCGTAACTTGCCAGTGTGGCTTCCGGCCCGGCAGATCGACTATAGACCAAATTTTCACGCTGAGTCAAATCCTGGAAAAGACCAACGAATTTCAAATCGAAACTCACCACCTTTTCATCGACTTCAAAGTCGCGTATCGTCAGGAGCTCCATATCGCGATGGCCGAATTGGGAATCCCGGCAAAACTGATCCAGCTGTGTCGCGTGACGCTGGAAAACACGCGCTGCAACATGCAGTTTGGAAGTAGCTCCTCCGAACTATTTTAATCATGCACCGGATTTCAACAAGGAGACACGCTATCATGTGACTTCTTCAATCTCGTACTGGATCAGAGAGTGCGCAAGGCAGGTGTTAACACGGAAGACACTATTTTCAACAGGTCCGTCCAGCTGCTGGACTATGTCGACGATATTGACATCATCGGACGCTCTTAACGTACAGTGATAAAAGCGTTCACGGCGATTGAAAAACAGGCGAAGTCCGTTGGCCTTGAAGTAAATGAGGACAAGACTTAGTACATGCTATCAACAAACAAACAAGCATCTGTCCACCGCCTAGGACCAAACGCCACTATTGGCTACGTTTACACCGTAGACAAAAACCGGGACTAGGCCCACATTTGGTGTAAGTCCCATCGGTGTAAACACCGCGGACAAGTACTAAATTGTTTAGGTCAGTCCACTTATTTAGGTGACCTGGACTAAAATTTTTATTCTACCTTGCGCATAGATGTCACTACAAATTCATATGAAGTGATATAATTTGTATCGCTAAGACGAATCTTAAAATTATTTAACCTTTAATAAATGCCATCTCTTATATCTTTTTATACATTTTCAACGTCCAAAAAAAAACTTTGTCCACTTTTGTCTGTGTATAAAAATCAATCAACACAATTTCATGTTTACAACTGGGTGTCTGGACAAAACAGGTTTATCGCTATTGAACCAATAAAGTCTATAAAATTCACCGACCTTGACTTCCATCACTGCATATAAATTAAAATGCTAATCATTAACCTTCTGAATCAATAGGACTCCGCGGAGGCCCCGCGTTCTCAATAAACATCTAGACCATAAAAATGAAATTTAAATTTTTGTTCCACCATTTTTTTTTACCGTTGTGTTTGTTTTTTAAACATTTCTTCGCTATCTACAGGTTTCGATTTTAAAGAAACCCCCATTCGCGTCGAACTTTTCCACTCGAAACCATCCATTTTCGATTATCATCATCGCACCGGATCATTTGTTGCGAAAACGGACTTACATTGAGCTGGAGCATCGTCCTTTATTTTTTGCACAAAAATAACAAAGGAAAGACTTTTTTATTTGCCCAAGGTTTATTATTTTCTCAACGACCACACAAAGTTTGGTCGTCTTCAGAGCCACTTGCTCGTCCTTAGTGGTCGTTAGACGTTTTTCCTTTGCGAGCTTCTTTTCCATATCATCGTCTCTCAGTGATGTGTGAAGAAGGGAATAAACAAGAAAACAGGTGCTGCAAGGAAAAGCATGACGACGTCGATAGATTCTAGCGGAAAAACACGTTCCTTTTTTGCTAACAAAAATTTAAGTCTTTCGTAAATTAAAAAACATGCATATAGCAAGGTTGATTTTTTTTTTCGCACCAAACATCATAAGATCAACAAACAGAGCAAATGAAATAACGGAGAAAAGAAAATAACAAACTTGGAGATGAAAATACCGCGGCGATGCCATTTTTAGTGTAGGTCCTTGCCATTTTGTATAATTCATTGTTAAATAAAAGGATCATTGAAAATATGCAGCCAAAGAGAGACAGACATACAGAGAGGAAAAGTAGTGAAACAAACTTGGCCCTGGTCGGTGGTAACAGAAGTTTAAGGACCATTGTCAGTCTCTGTAGACTACAGATGTGTTGCTTGTCGAAACAAGCAAAAAAATGTCTACAACGAGAGTGCGCTTGAAATAAAAAAATAAAAATAAAGGAATATGGCATTAAAAAGTTTGCATTACAACGTGAATGCAATTGCAAAACAAGGATAAGGATTATATTTTATTTTTCTTTACTTTTGTGTACGTCTGTTTGTGGGGAATAGTTCTGACTTTGAATGCAATAAACGCACATTTTACCAGATACAATAAGGAGATGGATAGTGTGATGTGCAAGAAAAGGGAAGACTGTGGTCCTGGATAACATAAGGTGTAGTAAGACGTTTTTGCTTTGCCAGCTTCTTTTCCATATCATCGTCTCTCAGTGATGGGTGAGGAAGGGAATAAACTAGAAAACAGGTGCCACAAGGAATAGCATGACGACGTCTATGGATGAAAAAAAAAGTTTCTGTAAAGCGTAGTGAAAAGGAAACCATTTTTTTGGCATGAAATTGCAGAGTTTATTCAGCAGAGGAATAATGATTCGATTATGGTCAAATATGCGGCTTTTTGTTCATTAACTTGATGCCATTTTAGAGGTGATTCTACTATGCCTCTCTCATAGAAACCTTCTTCCCTATTGGCAAATCCTGGTACAGTCGTTTTTTACAAGCCAGTCTTGAACGTTAGCTACGAACAGGAATAGGTGGTTATCATTTTGTACCAGGTCCGGACTATAAAGCTGCCGGAACTATTGGCGAGTCACTGTCGATGTGCCTGGCGTTGTCCTGATGGAACATAAATCATCTCCTATTGGTCAAAGCTGGCAATTGCTTCCATCAGACGGTTCAATTGCTGGAAATATAGGTCAGAATTAGGAGTTTTTGTCCTTGATCATGCGCTTGATGAATGACATCATACTGCATGGCCTAACGGACGACCAGTAATGTGTTACCCTCATGGATCCAATATAGTACGCATCTTAATTCAAAATTAATTGCCGTGGCCCGGCCCCGAAGACATCTTCGATTATCTCTCTCACCTTGGCCTCGTTCTCTTTTGCTCCCTTGATTCGGGTAGACTTCGTCGATAAGATACACTGTCACTGGATGCCTCATCGCCTTAATGATGTTAGTTTTGGCCATTTTCAATGCAAATGCCTTAGAGTCGATTACGATGGTAAAAGGTATACCAAGCAAGTGCACCCTAAACTTCTTCAATGCTTTAAAGACCACAAGAATCTCCAATTCGTATCTCCTCCGCCGAGGATGTCGTCCAACTGCAGTAAAATACGGGATTGTAAGTGTCGTTCATTTAACCCCGCTAGATCAATATTGCTCCCAAACCTTGTTTCGCCGTATATGTATGGAGTTGAGTTGTCGCTCCCACGCGGTATATCCTTAGAACTAGTTTGCTCGTCAATGCGGACTGTAATTCTTCAAAAGCTTGCTTTTGCCTTGGCCCGAATTCAAACATGGCGTCATCTTACAACAATTCGGTAAAAGTACAACTGCCGCTATGGGAACTGGGAATCCTGCTAAACAGACAGACAAAACCTTATTCGTCGTCAATTCTGTCTTGTCCAGGTTTAAAGCCGGCTCACCGCGAATCGACCACCGGTTTTGCTTGAGGTTGCCGTAAGTTAGGGAGCCCAGTAAAGTGAATAATCAATCGCTCTGTTGCGTCGTTCCGTCCGTATAATATTTGCATACGTGGTATTTCAACTAACACTTACAATCACCAATTTTTGGCGCAACAGGCTCGTTAGTATCCAAGGTAGAGCTTTCTCACAACCATTCATGTGTGCGTGTGTAATTCTTGGCGGGACCTTCTGTTTTATGCCCGATCCGAACGGCTTAGTTGAGATAAGCTCTTCTTGACAATTGATACTACTCGGAGGATTTGTCAGATCATCACGAAAGGAGAGCCAGTGAAAAAATCATTTAGGTGTTCCTACGGCCGGTAATCGAACCCAGACCTTCTGCACAGCAGTTTATCGCACCATCGCTCTACTGAGCCCGTAAAAGAAAACCGAAAAGTCCATTAAACTAAAACTGATGGCCTTGTATACTTGGCATCGATATTGGAAGGCTGTAGATCGCTGTTATTAAAGTTTGATCTGAGTTTCCAATTGGACCAGATATTGAGATCTTGTAGTTGTCAGAATCTGAAGTTATAAATAATTCGATCGAGCTTTTCATAATAATTGTGAATATCAGGGATGTGTATAGGTAAGTTATAGTGGCTGCACACTATGTGCATGCTACTTAGACCGAAAAATGTCCATTGTGGTACCACTTGGAACTGTCGATTTTTTCTAAACATTCGTTCACGTTAGTGAACCATTTCGATCTTACTATGAAGCGGTGGAATTTTCTGACATTTATATTAGCCAGGTCACCTAGATAGTCAAAGAAGTATAGTCTCCTAGATGAAGTTTTCTTTTCTTGGAGAGAGCTGAACAAGAGCAGATAAGCAGCTTCTGTTTACAAACAAATTCTTTTGCATAAGGGTTCACAGGACAATGTCCAGTAAGGAGACCGATTATGGTACTGATATTTGATCTGTTCAACCTTCATGTGGTTATAATTTTACCAGAGCTGCATGGATATTTGACTCGTTGTGCCATTTATCCGTCAGCAATTTGCTTTATTGATCGCATCCAGTTTGATTGATGTTTTACATGTAGCGATGGGCATACTTAACATTTCTATTGGCTCCTGAATATTAAGGGTAGTACCCAGTCTGGCAAGCTCATCCGCCTTACAGTTCTCTGTGATATCTATGGGATATCTCTTTGAACCGGCACCCAAATTAAGTGAATTGTGAAATGCACTGCCATCTCGTTAAGAGATAGTCGACATTTGTAGGCTGATTTCGATTTAAATGAGATGGATATCAAGGATTTGAATGTCTCTCACTGCTAATATTATTCGTGGATATTATAATACTCCTCAGACAGGACTAGGATTCTTTAATTGCCATGAGAAAACACCTCCACCCACTCATCCGTGTAGATGTGGATCGAGTTATCTGCAATCATATCCGAATCCCATTCGAAGCGACTAGGAATGGTTGAATTGAAGTTATGCTCAAAACTGAGTTGGGTTATGATGTGGTCGATGATTTTGTGTGCACTTTAAAATGGCGTCCAATGTAACGAACTCTTAGTCTTACAGCTATATAAGCTAATAGCATCTACGGCTGCTGAGAAGATGGTTCTTAGAACTCCGCTTATGCATATGCAAGCTGATATTTTAACTTTTCCTGGAAGTTTGCGGTGTTTTTTAGAGCCATCTACCAGACCAACACAACATACAAGAGTGCGGGTCTAATGATGAACACGTAAAGCCAGAGAGTTTGTTTCCTATTGCATTTCAGTGTAGGGCTACGACGGCTTTCTGTACGCGTTATTGAATTTTGTTTCGCGCCGAGTCCTTCATTTACAGGAAAGTGCCTAAGTTTATCGTAAAATTTGGTCAAGCTGCTGTTATGGCAACAATTTTGGACTATCTTCATGCATCATTCGTTCTGTTCAAGTACCGTAGAGAATTGAAGTTGTGAACGTTTTCGCTAAGGATGATAACTTCAACTGTCAACCACTTCGGATAAATGTGGAAACAGTGTCGTTGGAAAATAAATTTTAAGATTCCCTAGAAGACGCGCTTAAGCTACATAATATCAAAGTTACCAGGTTCCATTGATTCCTCTTGCTGGCATGATAGATCAGATCTCTTATATGCACATAGACCAGCCTTAAAACGAATGCATACATGCTGTTCGTAGTAAGGGAACCGAATATACGTTTGGTCTGTAGCCGAGTTTACCTTTTTTTCTGTCAGGACCAGAATGTGTGGTCTTTTTATTTAGAGAATTTGGTGTACGGAGTTGATTTGTCTCCAGCTCGAATGTTGCAGAATTCAATCACCCAGGTTTTGTTTTAGTGTTGGTTAGTTAGTTGTTCACACAGGAAAAGTCCAACCGAAGATTCGAATGGAAAATGTGTCATATTGACTTTCGGTTACCTCTCTTGTCAGACCGATCCATCTGTCAAATTCCGAAACGTAGTAACAACTACTTTTCAGAGACTACTGTGTGATGTGTTAGTGTCTTACTGAACGACACGATGTTGGGGCCTTGTTTACCAACTAAGGCAATACGTCTACAGTTATGAGGCATGCTGCATGTATGTTTTGGGCATCGGTTGGATTCGAGCAATTTTGGGAAAATCTGTTGATCACATGACATAGAAAATAACCTGCAAGGATTGTGTGCAAGTACACATAGAATAATATGACACCTTAAGTCCCAACAACTAGGTCCTGCTTCATTATCGCAAATTCTTAGAAACGTGCGGTTGGTATCGTAGGTATTGCTAAGCATACATACATACAGCAGCAAAGTAAACGGTGCTTTTCTATAGAGGTATAGAACTTTGAATAAAGCAGAGATGATTTTGTTAAATTTATATGAAATTTACTTTATTCGAAAGATAATTTTCTGGCATTAAAATTTCAATATGATTTCCGCCATATGACCGCCACTGTTGGCTCGGACGTAGTCTAATCTGGAGGTCCAATTTTCGATGAATTTTTGAAAAATTTGTGGCCGTATATCGGCAATAACGCGGAGAATGTTGTCCTCCAAGTGGTTAATCTTTTCCGGCTTTTCGGCGTAGACTACCGACTTCACATATCCCCACAGAAAATAGTCAACCGGCGTTAAAACGCACCTTCTTGGAGGCCAATTCACAAGACCAAAACGTGAAATTATGCGCTCATCGAACGTTTCCTTCAACAAATCAATTGTGGCACGAGCTGTGTGACATGTTGCTCCGTCTTGTTGAAACCAAAGCTCCTGTACAACATGGTTGTTAAATTGATGAACGAAAAAGTCAGTAATCATGGCTCTATAGTGGTCACCATTGACTGTAACGTTCTGGCCATTGTTTTAAGGCAGTACGGACCAATTATTCCACCAACCCATAAAGCACACCAACAGTCAGTTTTTGTGCATGTAACGGTGTCTCAAAATACACTTGAGGATTATCATCACTCCAAATACGGCAGTTTTGTATTAACGTATCCATTCAAGAAAAAGTGGGCTTCATCGATAAACAAAATTAGCTTATGAAAATTGGGATCAACGGTAATCTTGTTTTGGGCCTATTCCCTGAATCTACGCCTTGCTAGGTTATCCTGTGGCTTCAATTCTTGCACGAGTTGGATTTTGTAAGCACGCAAACCAAGATCGTTTCGCAAAATGGCGCACGATGGCGGATAGACTGATTCGGGTCTTCCTCTAGGCTACGCTCTACAGCAGCAATGACTTCTTATTTACGACGTCTCTGTGGATCCGTATTATCATTTGGAGTAAACGTGGTGCGAAAACGTTCCATACTTAATCGAATTAATTGCTCTGATGGGCGATTATGTTGACCGTAAAATGGACCTAGTCCACGATGCGCAGTTCGAATAGATCCATGATTTTCAAAATAAATTTGCACAATTGGGAAGCGTTGCCCAGTCGTCAGTCTATTCATATTGAAATGCCAAACCAAACTGAAAATAAATCACTTGACAGCTGACAAAATGGCCGCCTGTTAAAATAGTGTAGACAACGTAAAGTTCACTTGTTCTAACATGTTATATCGCGGGCCCCTTCAAGTGTTATCCCTATATAAAACGATTAAATTTTATCATCATTCATTCAAAGGGCTCAAGATTGAAAAAGATTTGAAGTGACTCCTTTTGCAAGATGGTCCCCGAAACTACAAAACTTTGACTTCGCGGTAGAGCACTACAGGAATGGCTCTTCTATATTGATATTTAAGTCAGACCACATCCAATATCTTATCCTTCGAATAATTCATTTTGACGATTACCCAACATCCTTCCCTGTTCACCCCAGTGTACATTTTTTCTTTTGCAACATTTTTTGTTGTTCTGATGCCCCCCGACTGTGAGTGATGCTCTTACTTGTTCCGCGTTTATGAATTTTTAGTAGCTATCCTCTGTTTTACCACTGCAGCTTGCCATTGTTGCCACCATCCGTCAACTATTGTTTGTCTCGAGTTGAAAGATGGAAAACTTTGTGTTCTTCGAATAACATACCTTTGCCATACATTCATCCATATATGCGTTTGGATGTCCTTACGTACTAAGAAAAGTGCATCGCTTTATACTTGTTTTTTGTTCATAAGATCCTGTGTGTGTAGTTAGTCTTGAAGTGGGCGGATTGGTCGGAAAAACTTTATTCTCAAGTTATGTTGCACAGTTAAGGGTAACGTTGTTTGGGTTGTGTGGAACATATATACTGTTTCCCTTTCCAAATGCCTTTTTAAGGACTTTGTGAAAGATGTTTCGTTGTTTGATGTTTGCGCTAGCCTTTTTGTGCAAATAAAAATTTTGCAATTTTATTTAACACTTAAGTGAGCATGTGAGTTCGGTTGAGTTGAAGTATATTCTTCAGATTTAAATTTTAGATTTTTGGTGTTAGGTTGTGGGAAAGGTCTTTGATTGCAAAGCCCTTGAAAACCATTTGGAAAGTTTTACTGACCAAATGTTCTTGAACAGGGGAAATATTTATTTTTATGGCGCTTATTTGCATCGAATTTCGCAAGATAATGTAGGTCAATGTAGCCTTTGAAGGATATGTGCGATTTGTTTTCGATGGGTATTTTGAGGCAGTTTGGAGGAAACTTAATGTGGGCCTTGGAATACGAATGAGCAGTTTTGGGTTCTCACCATAGTCCATATATGGACTTATCATGAAGTTCAAAAGTCACATCAAATTCTCCTCACTGAATCCACTTATCCAGTTTCTTAAACCAATTATCCACCATACCCTCTAAGACTCCTCTGATATATTTGAAAAAAAAAAAAACACTTTCACTTTCGCAGATCGAAGTGGCGAAAGTTTGGCCCCCAAATACTCGTCAGTGTTTGTATTTGAGTGCCAAATCCAATCAGAAAAGCACACACCCAGCGAATTTCGAACAACAACAAAAGTAGGAAAATTGAATTTCGCCCTTAATATCCGCCCCAAATATCTACCTTCCTGTCTCATCGATGGAGTGTGGAATATGAAAGTTAGAAACTTGCTTTTACACGATATGCTTCCACTTCCAATTGGCTGGTAGAGGAAATCGTCGTCTGCAATGGTCCTTGTCGTTGTTCTATTTTTCGCTGACCTAACCCCCCCTTGTCTGTGGTGCCAAACTTTTGCTGTATACAATCATTTTGAGCTCAAGAATTTACGGTTAAGTATCCTTGAAAATGTGTACAATGATTAAAAACTTTTATCAGTTAATTAAAATGTCGATTCATCGTAATTTATATCCGTCTTTCCTTTCCGGTTTATACGGGTCCCCCCGTCCTTCATATAGTGACGAACAGAATGGATTCCATATCGCGATGGCAAATCCTTACCAGAGGGCAATTGCACTAATGGAACGTCTCCGACATTGTCGTAGTCGTTGTCATCGTCGTAGTCGCTGTCGCCGTATTAATCGAATTGTAAGATCGAGCTAAGTAGGAGAAGGTTACGTTTGGGTAGTAACTATATACCCTTGGTTTTAATTGAAGGGAATTGGAACTCCATGAGTAGCTGTTTTACAGTTTCGACTGAAAGGATCCCCCAAGTGTTGTGTTTTGTAAATGAGAAAAGTGATTAATGAGCATATTTTCAAAATTCATTTAGTAAAATTTAAATGCCGGCAAAGGAGAGTTTTTGTTTCGTCCGGGGGGTTATTTGAAGGTGTATACTGGGAACATTAATCACACTTAATATTATTTTTAGGAAACTGCAAAAGGGTACACAAATATTTAATGCAATACTATGACTTAGAAAAATATCCTATAACACTGTTTTCGATGTGAAATATTAATTTTTGCAAGGAAGAAGGAAAATAGGTTCTTACGGCCTTTATTTTCTGTATGCTCTTAATTTTTTTGTTTACTGATGAAAGTCATTAATTTCATGAATAGTAATTTTGAATAAGGAATATCCATATCGAATATTCAATGCCTGGGTACCTGCATGAGAGGGAAGTGCAGTGAAAGTCAATCAGTCAAATCGAGGGTTAAAACCCATAAGGTAGAGTAAAGTGCGCAAATGTAAAATCAATAATATTCCACCTGAAGTCCTAGAGTTGATTCAACGTGAAAGCTCAAATTATAAGTTGCCGCCAGTTACATTTTTGGGTGATCCACATTTTTGGCGGTTCGATATTTTCCTGATTTGGGCGATTTGAAGCGGTGACCTTAAAACCAGCATGGATACACATTATGCTGTATGTCAAGAACATGTAGCTCTTTGCAAGAGCAGTTTCTTTGCATCTTTATAAATATTTTGAGATTGGTGATCTTAAATGATGTTACCTGCCACCAAAATGTTATACAAGGTGGCGCAAAAGTAATCCTCCTATCAGAAAATGCTATAAATTTTGCGATTGGCCCCTAATGGCAGTTCTGTTTTGACATGTAGTAAACACATGCGAAATACACGTTAATAAACAATGTTACGCTACACTGCTCCAGAACGCGGAATATTGGTGACTATTTATTTGAGCAATAATCGGTCGGTGACTTTGGCACAACGTGAATTTCGTCGCAGATTTCCTAGCCGTCCAACGCCTACTGGTGAAACACTGCGACGTTTAGCCGCTGGCCTCGAAGAGACTGGCACAACACGAGATGCTGCCAGGCGTGGCAGACCCCGGAGTAGCCGTTCTGCAGAGAATATTGCTGCTGTAGCCGAAGATGTCATGGAAGCGCCGGCCGTCGACATCGACCAGACGACGTGCCACGCAAATGGGTATCAGTCGACGGTCTTTACAGCGAATTTTGGTACTTGATTTGAAGATGTTTCCGTACAAAGTCCAGACGGTGCATTAGCTGTTAGCTGCTGACCGCCAATCGCGTCTAACATACGCTCAAGCCATCCTTAATCACCACCAAGAGGAAGATGATTTTTCATCAAAAATAATAAAAAAATAATAATCGCGGGCCAAACGGTTACTGTGAATGGTGAGCGCTACAGAGCAATGATCAACGAGTTGTTTTTGCCGCAACTTGATGAATTGGGATTGGAAAACTTGTGGTTCCAACAGGACGGTGCAACGGCACACACTGCACGTGCCACAACCGATATGCTGAAGGATGCATTTCCCGGGCGCCTAATCTCCCGTTTTGGCGATTTGCACTGGCCAGCAAGATCGCCTGATTTGACTGCTCCAGACTTCTTTTTGTGGGGCTTTTTGAAGTCGCGGGTTTATGTCAACAAGCCTCAGACTCATGCAGCTCTTAGAGACAATATCCGTCAAGAATGTGAGGACCTATCGCCGGAAGTTTTGGCCAAAGTGATGGAAAATGCCATTAAAAGGGCTCAAATGACAATCAACTGTGGCGGCGGCCATTTACATGACATCATATTCTCGACTTGATGTAAAAACATATGAGAAGGCTACAATCCGCTGTGCGGATCGTTGAATACCCTATCCCATCCTATCCATAAAACTAAAATCCACAAAAAAGGGTTCATGGCTAAAAACACGATGTGGATAAATAGAAAAAATGATATAGTGACAACAAATTCTTCAGACTGCTTACAAAACACTTTAACGGTTCTACAAAAGACAAGGTTTTCTCTTGCATATGTTATGGGGTAGTGTATAAAAATGGTTTTTATATAAAAACGCCCCCAAAAAGTGGGCGTAGGTGAAAATGATCTATGGACAAAATGTTTATATTACCATTTCGGAAGTATTTGCATCAAAATTTTTTTCGAAAGTTTTAAAATTTGGACAAAAAGCGTTTTTTACTAAAAACGCCCCCAAAAAGTGGGCGTGGCAAAAAACTTTGTATGAACGAAATATAGATATTAGGATTGTCTAAATATGCTACTCAGACACTTTTTTGAAATTCCTTACGGTTTGGCCAAAAAATAAGTTTTCCTAAAAAGGGGGCGTGGCAGTGGGCGGATTTCAAAAATTTTTACACTTGTTCTGGTGGCACGGACGAGGATCCTATATACCAAATTTCATTATCCTAGCTCAAAATTTAAGGCCCAAAAACCGCTGACGAACAGACAGACGGACGGACGGACGGACGGACGGACGGACAGACAGACATGGCTAATTCGACTCAGCTAGCGATTCTGAGTCGATCCATATACTTTGAGGTATATGTAGCAAAATTATTTCTCTATGTTACAAACTAAGTATCAAAACTAATATACCCCCCTATGGGATAGGGTATAAAAAATTAAAAGACCAAATAAAAATAATCCACAAGAAGAATCAAAGTTTTTCATTTTTTTTTTAAATTACAGCCAAAAAACATCGGAACCTTGTATATAGATATACATCGACAGGATCAATTTAAGGTTGGGATTGCTATTTAGATCGTCGATAAAAATTGTTCAATGCCAATGAACGTTATGCCGTTTGTAACTGGTGTTGGTTGGTTAGAGGTTATTTTTTTCGAAAAGAGATAAAATTGACATTTTGAGGTCAAATCGGGCAACTCTAATGTCATTTATGTTCAGTTTGGTTTACCATTTTATCATGAACAGGTTGACAAATGAACAACGCTTGCAAATCGTGCAAATTTATTTCGCTGTAGAGCAAAGTGTTGAAGAGGACCCGAGCGAATCGATTCGCCAGATCATGGCTTACGACCTTACAAGATCCAGTTTGTACAAGAATTAAAGCCGCGAGACCATGCAATGCGTCGTGATTTTGGTGTATGGGCCGAAAATGAGATTGATCTCGATGCTGATTTTCATCGCAAAATTTTGTTCAGTGATGAGGCTCATTTTTGGTTGAATGGCTACGTCAACAAGCAAAATTGCCGCATTTGCTGTGAAGAGAATCATGAGACTCTTGAGACGCCATTACATCCATAAAAACTGACTGTTTGGTGTGCTCTATTGGCTGGTGGGGTCATTGGGCCATACTTCTTCTGAAATGATGCTGGAGAGTCAGTTACCGTTAATGAAGACCGGTATAGAACCATGATAACCGACTATTTTATTCCTGAATTGGATGGCAATCATATAGATGAGATGTGGTTAAAACAAGACGGCGCTACATGCCACACAGCGCACGTCACAATCGATTTATTGAAGGAAACATTCGATGAGCGCATAACTTCGCGGAATGGACCTGTCAATTGGCCACCAAGATCGTATGATTTGACACCATTCGATTATTTTCTTTGGGGATTTGTGAAGTCGCTCGACTTCGCCAACAAACCAGAAACGTTAGGGCGTTATTCGTGGCGTTATTGCCGACATACAGCCCCAAATGCTCGAAAAAGTGGTTAAAAATTTGACCTCTAGACTTGGCTTTATTCGAACCAGCCGCGGTGACCACATGCCCGAAATCATATTTAAAAATTAATGGCATAAAATCATCCTTCCAATAAAGCCAAATTGATGGACATTAAAACGATTTTTTAGTGTTTTATTTCAATAAGTTCTATAGCTCTAAGTTCTATACCTCTAAAAAACACCCTTTATATGCTACTGCTTAAACCTTGGTATGCTATAGCTTGACCCGCATATTGCATACTACCAGACCTCATATTAAGATGTAAGACCTCTCACTGAAGAATTCCTCTAGAGGCGGTAACTTTTCCTTCAGAGTGTAAAGGTATATTCAGGTTCTACTACTATTTTTGGTTGAGTATTGTTTTTTTTTAATTCGCGTGCGGTTATGTAGGGGTTATGAATACCCTTTTAAGGAAATTCAGGATAAGAAGGAAGGTGAAACCGATGGAAAAACAAAGTTTGGTAGATCTATATTTCAGTGTTCAGTAATAGGCTTGAGGGTAAACCGATTTTCCTTCTACGCGTAGCGAGCATTGCGGTCAAATTGTTGCATGGAATGAATGCAGCATTGGTTCTTAAGATAGTGATACCTTTCACTACACATCAAAAAGTCAATATATTTAGAATCAATTTGAATAACAAAAAGTCTTTTGGTCTTGACAAAATTTCAAACTTTGTGTTAAGGAAATGTCCGATTTCCCTTGATCTCACTCTTACTTGTCTCTTTAATCAATGTATAAATAACGGATACTTTCTAACTGCATGGAAACAGTCCAAAATAATGCCTATAGCTAAAAAGAATAACGCCAAAAATATAAAAGATTTTCGTCCAATATCTCTACTCTCCAACATAGGAAAACTATTCGAAAGAGTTATAGCAGAATCTCTTGATAGTTTTCTCGATGACTCAAATATTATTCCAAACTCACAATTTGGTTTTAAGAAAAAACATTCAACGGAGCATTGTCTTTTAGTGCTTAATGATAAAATTGTTCAAAATCTGAGACAAAAAAAGTGCACAGTTGTCCTGGATATTGATTTAGAGGCAGCATTCGACTCTATTTGGCATAAAGGTCTTATCTTTAAGTTAATTATATTGAACTGTCCTGAGGCTCTCATAAGCATGATTATCAGTTTTCTTAATTCAAGAACCGCGTCCATTGTCATTGGATCGGAGTTTTCAGATTCTTTTCCAGTACTCTTAGGAGTTGCTCAGGGAACATTACTTGGACCAAAATTATTTAATGTATTTTTACATGACATGTCGTTTTGCAACTCAGAATCTGAGCCTGAAGCACTTTTGTACGCAGACGACACAAAACTTTTAGCTTCTGCGATAAGGCCAAAGAATGCATTAGAAAAATTACAAATCACTTTACCTAGTTTACTCTCGTATTTGAAATCTTGGGGCTTAAAAATAAAAACTGAAAAATGTGGGCTAACCTGTTTCAGAAACTCATATGGAAAAGGGCACCGAAAGGCTGTCAAAGAAAGCAGGGAGTTATCCTTGCGTATTGATGATGAGATAGTTCCATTAAAAACAGAAACAAAATACTTAGGGATTCATTATCAAAATAAGTTCAAATTTAACAAACATGCACGGAATGTATTAAACAAAGCGAAAAGGGCCACTGCTATTTTAAAAAAAATACTTTCGTCAAAGCATTTATCCCAAAATACAAAAATTCTCATATATAAAGCATTGATAAGACCAATTATCTCGTATGGTTTTAGTACCTGGTTCACTATTTCTCCAACGGCAGCAAAAGAATTAGAAAAGTTCGAAAGAACAATCTTACGATTTTGTAGTGGAAAGTATCGAAGACCCAACAAAAAATGGTTTTCTAACTATACATTGTACAATTTAACAAAGGTGAAACTTTTAATGATTTATATGACAACCTTATTAAAATACAGGTTAGAATCTACTGCTCACCATCAAAATCCACTTGTCAAAGGATTATGGGACAAAAATATTGTTAATGGAAGCTCATACCTCGAGTATTATCAATCGCCATTCGATCTTTTGCATAATAGATCCCGAAATTTAATAGAACCTCAGATGAATGATACACTGACTTTACCTTTTTATGAGAAAGCCTCATTGAATGCTCTTAGAGGATAAAATTGTTTTTACCTTTGTTAATTAATAAAATAAAGAAAAAAATATACATTGTATATCTTATTTTATAAATGTATACAAAAGATAATAGTTGGCATAGCCTTTGAACAATAGTGAAATTGTATATTATTTTACTAATTTAATATCATTTATCTTAGTTTGAATAAATCACAAGTTGCTTGTTCTAATATATTAAACTATATCTCGATTTAAGTAACTGCTCTTCTTTAATTTATATCAAACTCTAAAAAACTCGATGAAAAAAAAATAGACTCATGTTTGAGCGTATAAACGATTAAGGAAACCTCGAGATTTCGCTGCGTTTTAAGCGACTTAGAACATGCGTCGTTCCAAAGTCGCTTCGTTACTAACACACATACCTAACATGGAAAGCTTTTCGGTTTCTTTCGAAAGATAATTTCTAATCCATAGAAGAAGTTTTCCAAATGCACGCATTTTCGTCATAAGGGCTTGATGCTAAACCCTGTCAAATGCTTTCGAAATATCAAGTACAACAATCTTTTTCTCCACCATGGTGGATTGATTGGTTCCACTTTTCGGTGAGATATGTCATCAAATTACCAGTGCACTTGTTGCTGCGGTTGTTCATAAGCTAACGATTTATTAGTGTTTCCACGACCTTGGAAAGAAGGACATAATTGCAAATGTTTGGCAATTGGAGTAAGCAGAAGATTCGGAGATGTTTTTGTATAGGCTGAATAAATGCAGCTTTCTATCTACTCGGAAAGAGTCCTGATGTGTAGTATAGACAGAAAAGATTACGCCATGGTTTTGCTAGCGTAGAAGAACACCTCTTCAGAATAATGCGTGATATATCATCTGAAGCAACGGATTTATGAATGTCGAGATCACATAAAACTCTTGCAATTGTACGAGTATGAAAGTGAATTTGTCATACAGAATGATTTAAGTGCTCAAGTACAGGAGCAGATTGGACACATTCTGGCAACGTAGAACTGGCTGCAAAATGTGAAATGCAAGCAGATTGGCTTTGTCTTTTGTATTTTCGACAAATGATCAAAAGATTTTACTACTTCTGAGACATTGAATTAATTTTTGGTCACAGAGGAATTTGAAACGTTTTAAATGGGCATTACAGTCATCTCTGTTTTTTTTTTAATTTTTTTTTTCGGTTTCCTTCTTTTGGGTTGGTTTTGTAGAACCGAAAGTTGGTCTCTCTCAATCTGAAAGCTTCTTTTTAGCTCAAGTCATACGACCCTTTTGCCTTAACAGTGTTTTTGCGAATTTGTTTTCGATGTATGGTTGGAGAACGAGAAATTTGCTGAGCCTTGCAGGCCTTGTTCTTTAATTCTGGTCACAAACTGTAGTATATTTACCATGACTTCTGTCTTTTTTTTGATGGAGGTCCTGTTGGTAGACCAGTCTTTCTCCATTTGTAACCGTATTCACAAAACCCTCTAGCAAATCTTCCTGATGAACATTTGCAGCTCTTTTGACACTTTTTTCGCAGAAATAAAACTTTTTCTATGGTAGAGAAAGTTTGAATGTCTATCCTAGTTTTTGTTAAATTGATGACCCGTTGATGGTTGGGTGTTGTAGAACGAGGGTAGAATCTGATTGGCCTTAACTTGTCAATACCCAGTTGTTGTAACTCTGACTACACATCAAATGTGCTTATTTTTACCTCCAAGTGGTAACCATCGGGTACTGGTTTCACCCAACCGGATTTTTCTTGCTAAACGATAAGTGCGAGTTTTGATACCAAGACGTAAAACAGCGACACTATAATCACCCTAGTCAGAATGGCACGAAATTAATAACCGGCTTGCCGCCCCAGGCGAACCTAGATGAGCTGCTTTGACATATTCTGACAACAGGTTATCTACGAATCTCAGGTGTAAGTCAGGCCCTTTGAACAGAGATGGTGGGGGGTAAACTGAAAGGTCAACGACAGCGCTCAATCACGTATTGGATACTGATGGCCCCGTCTCCTAGGGGTATCTACTAAATTGGAACTGACCCTCCAGGTTGGGGGTTGTGCTTTGGGTTAACTACCCACCCATTGAAAAAACCATAAATAAAGCATATGACTTTGATTCCGCACAATTCTTCGTCGGAAAACTTCGGAAAAAATTTAACGCGTAGCTGTCACGAATTGTTGACTTAACGGATTGCGGCACATTTCGTCGGTATCTGTTTGAAATGCTAATAGGAACGTATACGTCGGTAGAAAATTCTACGATTTGAAAAAAATCCAAGAAAATTATGGCTGATTATACCCAGAAATTTTTCTCTAACTTAGATTGGAACTTATATCCTTCCGAGGATGACTGACTGAAATCTCGGATCGATAACTTGTTGCTCCACAAGATATTCCTCAACTGCTATTACTTAGCAAATTTTGCTGAGGGAAGCTTACTGCTCGGCATAAGGACTATGCCATCTGCACATGTTCTCTAGTTTTCTTGATAATTTGTAACCAAAGAATTGATGATAAAACATCTTTTGACGATGTTACTTCCAATTACCATGAGATGATTTAGGTAATTATCTAGTCCTGATTTTTAAATGAAATTCTCAATGGATTTAATTTCTGAGTTTTTTAAGTTTTTTTTAAGTTTTTTAATTCGTTAAAATGCTCAGCTTATGCACGCCCATTTTTATTGATTAAACCTTTACAATAGAACCGTTGATTTTCAGATATTTCAGCTGGATATATCGGGTGATCCAAGTAGAGATACTTTTTTCAATAGCCTTTTTTGACAGATCACGTGTGAGTCGTGTCATGCTGTCATGTTATTATACCCTATCCCATAGGGGTATATTAGTTTTGATACATAGTTTGTAACATAGAGAAATAATTTAGCTACATATACCTCAAAGTATATGGATCGACTCAGAATCGATAGCTGAGTCGATTTAGCCATGTCTGTCCGTCCGTCCGTCCGTCCGTCCGTACGTCACCAGTTTTTGGGCCTTAAATTTTGAGCTAGAAGGATGAAATTTGATACACGTGCTCTTTGTTGCTCCCAGCAGAACAAGTGTAAAAATTTTTGAAATCCGCCCACTGCCACGCCCCCTTTTTAGAAAAACGTATTTTTTGGCCAAACCATAAGGAATTTTGAAAAACTTTCTGAACGACATATTTAGACAATCTGAATATCTGTATTTCGTTCATATAAAGTTTTTTGCCACGCCCTCTTTTTGGGGGCGTTTTTAATAAAAAACGTTTGTCGGTCAAATTTTAAAATTTTCGAAAAAAAATTTTGATGCAGAATCATTAGTAATATAAATATGAACATTTCGTCCATAGACCATTTTAACCCACGCCCACTTTTTGGGGGCGTTTTTATATAAAAACCATTTTTATACACTACCCCATAACATATGCAGGAGAAAACCTTGTCTTTTGTAGAACCGTAAAATTGTTTTGTAAGCAGTCTGAAGAATTTGTTGTAACTATATCATTTTTTCTATTTTATCCACATCGTGTTTTTAGCCATGCGCCCTTTTTTGGGGATTTTAGTTTTATGGATAGGATGGGATAGGGTATTCAACGATCCGCACAGCGGATTGTAGCCTTCTCATATGTTTTTTGTTTAGTATTGTTTGGCATTTCATAATGGAAAGACTTAAGCGGCATATACATACGTCAAAATCTCATCAAGCATGTGAGAGTGTATTTGTAAATTTGCTTTGATGCAGCATATACACACATCAAGCATGAGGCTTCAAGCATTCAGTTTTACCTTACATTTTGTTGTGAAAACATAAACATAAATAAACACCGCACTGTTAAAAAAACCCGCGAAACTGACGTCTTTACGCTGGCGTCGTAAAAATGAGAATGAATGCTTGATCAAGCATTCAATCACGAATATACACTACGTCAAGCATTGGCGCCTGATTGAAGAAAAATCAAAATGTTTTGATTTTGCTTCAAGCATGCACACAACGTATAGGTGTTTCGTTTTCACTCATACACTCTCGCATGCTTGACGAGATTTTGACGTGTGTATATGCCGCTTTACGCGTAAACAACGTTTACAAATTGTTCAACTTTATTATGAAAATTCACGTTCTGTGAGGAATGTGTTTCGTGCACTTCGCTCAACTTATGGTCAACATAATCGGCCTACTGAGCGTACTATTGGCAACACCATCACCCATTTTGAGACCCAGCATTCATTATTGGATAATATTCGACCGAATAGACCACGTCCAGCACGCTGTAAGCAAATGTAGCGGCCGTAGCTGAGAGTGTACACGAAGACCGTGGAGAGTCGATTCGGCGCCGTTCGCAGCAACTCGGACCATGATAACCGACTATTTGATGCCTGAAATTGAAGCTCGTGATCTCGGCGACATTTGGTTTCAGCAAGACGGCGCCACACATCGCATCAATCAATGGACTTATTGAGAGAACATTTCGGTGAGCACATAATTTCACGTTTTGGGCCGGTCGATTGGCCACCAAGATCGTGTGATATCACACCGTTAGACTTTTTCCTGTGGGGATATGTAAAGTCAAAAGCTTATGCCGACAAACCCGCTTCGATTCAGGCCTTGGAGGAAAACATCACGCGTGTCATTCGCCAGTTACCAGTCGAAATGCTCGAATGAGTGATCGAAAATTGGACTCAACGGATGGACCATTTGCGACGTAGCAACGGCCAACATTTGATAGACATAATCTTCAAAAAATAAATGCCAAAGAATGTTCTTTCAAATGATAATAAACATTCTCCATTAAATTTGAATTTTCTGTGTTTTTTTCATTAAAAAAGTAGGGAACCTTGAAATGGATCACCCTTTAGGTTGCTTTATATGCAAATACAACAATATTTTCATTTCAATATGAAAGATGACATGGTCACTGGTCTGAAGTCTTTGCCACTTTATGCCTCATTTTTCCCGCTTTCAGAAGGACGTTTAGTTTTACTTTCCACCAAGCTAGGGGTGTGAACGATTTCGTTTTTTTATGAAAATCCAAAACCCCGAAAAGCCGAAAACCCAAAAAAACAGAAAGGCCAAAATCCCGAAAATTTGATTGTAGGAACGAAAAAATTAGGAATTCTGAGCAAATTTTTCGTTTTATATAGTTTTTTTCAGGATTTTTGAGAATTTGGATTTTCGGGATTTTGGTTTTCGGAATTTTATATGAAGCCATTGACTTTTAGTGCTCAAATGTTTTTTATTTCATTTACCAGAGAGTTATCCACAGTCGCGCAAGTAGGTTCTGTACTTCTGTGTATGATAGTGATTTACTAAATGAGTTTTTGTTTCTGACTGTCTCCTCGTTTCTTATGGAAAATTTCAAAAAGCCTTGGCTACTTAATTCGTTTGACAGACTCTTTCTCTGTCTTGCAGATTCGTTATTGCCTTCGATATTCAGGGCTATCGAGGTATCTGTTCGGATTTCGAAAAAAAAATCGGAGAAATCTCTTTTGAGGTTTCTGATCCGATTAGCATTTTGAACATATTCTTACGGCGACGAAATTTATCGCACATGATCGCGAAACGTCAACAATTTTTGACAGCTACGTGTCGAAGTCGTCCGAATAGTTGCAAAATTTATTGAACGCAATTGTAAGCTTCATTTATTTTGTTCCGCAAATGATACCTCAATAGGGCTGATTATTGCAAAATTCACTCCAAGCCAACTTTTTAGACTGGATCTGTAAGATTTTCAGTCAGCTTCGTTATTTGTGCTTTAAGTCGTTTAAAATTATTTTCTACATTTTTTGTGACGGTTCGCAAGTTTTTTTTGTTGTTGTTTGTTATTTATTTGATTGTTTTAATTTTTGCGAGTTTTGCACGCCTTATAAATGATGAAGATTTCCTTTAAAATCGAATCAAGGGCTATCTTAGATGTCACTCTTAAAGACGTGATCGGAACTATTGCAGAACTTTATGTTCTTGTTGTGTGTCATCTCTTTTAGGAAAAATCCAAATATCCTATGATCTGAAATGTTTGGTTGCATCAAGTCTAGTAAGGTTAGCATCAAGTCTAGTACTTTTCGTCGATTTTATTAATACGTTGGTAATATATTGTAAGAAACGTATAAATTGTATAGTTACTTACCCTGCAGGTGTGATTTACGTTAAGCATAAGCCAACATTAAGCACTCCATATTTATAAAAATTTTATGAAAATTAAACACCCTCTTCATCAAACATATTCCAAACTGCCTCGTTTTTTTTTGCTTTCACTGCATGCAAACCTAACTCCATAAGCTCTTTGAACAACAAGCTAAATAGACGCTTTTTGACGCTTAACTCCTGCAATATCTTTTGAAAACACTCGTGCAAACATTGCATCCCATTCAAATGTAAAATATCCTTTTGCTGAAAAAAAGGAAATCAAATCCTTTGAACAAACATCAAACCCCAAGACCACACGAAACCTGTTTCAGTGTAAATATAAAATAAAAATAATATTTCCCTCGACTCGTAAAGGTTTTGCAAAAAAATATATACGCGCAAAAGTATAAAAGTAAACAGCCATACACACTCATATTCCCCCACCGCTCATTAAACAGTAGAAACCTAAAAATTAATCACCTTAATGGAGACCACTGCTGCATATTCATTCATCTCAGAACCTCCATTCATTTGCGTCTCACCACTCAGACAACATGCAAACATCTGAAAGGGACCATAAACCCCAAACGCGAAATCTCTATAGCAAACACACACCGTGCACCCACATCAACGCACACATTTGCAAGCGATGCAACCTCATTACCAGGATGTGTTTACTAACTAACTACCTATATCCGCTCATGGCCGACACCTGCAATTTTCCAAGTAACTTGACGAAATGAAATGAAAACATCAACCGTATCCTTAATAAGTTTTATAAATAAAAAAAAAGCTTCCTTCCACCATTCCTGTGAGAAAAAATAAACGCATGTCCTTTTCATAAACCAAAACTCTCGTTGGCTGTTGCAAAACTCTGAGCGCTCCTAAACCAACACTCATTTGGAAAGGATCTACAGCTGTACAGACTTAGTTTCAACAAAAAAAAATCCCAAGGAAAACAAATATAGGAGCCCAGGACTTTATGAACATTGACCGTGTGCGCGCAATCATAACACACCGGATATCCTTATACAATGACGATGACGTTAAATGGGGAAGTCAGTGCCTTATTCGTGACCTCTCCAAGCCAAAACCCAGTCGCGTTCACCCACAACGCCCGCCGCCGCCGCTCCTAATGAAGACATTGGGGGTGCGCGCTGTATGGATGGCAATATCCAAGGGATTATCCCTTCCACTTTCCACGTGGTATAGAGTTTGCACAAAAAAGGAGTTCTCTTCTATACAAGTGGTGTTCTGCACTCCTTGGTGTTTCATGTAGGGCGAAGGGACTTTTTTTTATCACTTCCCTCCCTCCCGATGGTAACCATGGTTTGTTTATCTTTTCGCTTTCCGTTTTGCTTTTGTTGGTCGCGCGGAAGGAGTTGGTGTATTTTTCATCCCTAATGATGTTAGTGTTTCAGCAAACAAAAGGTTTAATTTTTTCCCGTTGAATTTTAAGCCCATTCATTCGATGCGGTATCTCAGATAAGGCACAGGAGTCACCTTACAGTAAAAAAAAAAAAAAGTAAACAAAAAATCACCAGAGATCATCATTCACCGGTATTAATTAGTCTCATTCCAAGGTAGTCTCCTTGTGTAGATACCTTGTCGCGGTCGTACAGGTTAGGCGGTCTTGAAATCCAAAAAAGCCCGTGTAATAGAAACAAAGGAAACACTTTTGATAAAGGATAATTTATTAAGGCCGAGCTCGCGATTAGCTGAAAGGCAATACAATGCGGTTGTAGGATCCCTTTTTTTATGGCGAAGGTCCTTTCACTTTTGTTTCGCATTTTGATGATTTTATGGCTTCCTGTTTTGATGCGGGCATTAAGTGATAGTCTGTATAAATTGTGGGGTAATCAAAATGTTTGCAAAATTACCGTTGAGATGAAGACCTGATGAGGGAGCAAAGGGTTATAGAGCTTTAGATATTTTTTTTGTGTCGGGATTAATCCATTTAAGCGATTATGAAAGTCATTATATCGGGGTTTTTGTTTGTTTATGAAAGACAAAGCTGTATGGTTGTGGAACGATGTTGGTGAAATTCCTTGCCTTCGAGGAATGTTCAGGGGTTGTAGCATTTAGTTTTGAGATCATATAAGAATGCTCTTAGGAGGATAAAAAGGGAATATCGCATTAACGGCTCAAATAGGGCCTCAAACCTAGTTTCTCCATTGATTTGTGTGTGCGAGATCTAATTTTCTACACGAAGTCGCATTCGTTGTACTGCTTAACGCCGATTCCGACTGGTAAATTTGACATGAAAGTTGCATACTCATGGATGTTTGTCAGACCTTCACAAGAAAATCCTTTAGGAGTAGATCTATCTATATGTTAAAATCAATTGCACGAATAGCACTTAGTAGGGATCCTTCAAGGATTGAGTCTTGGAAGCCCGAATTGGAAATGGGCTGAAACCCCTTTTTCGGGAGTAAAAAATGTGGAGTAAGTGTAATTACGAAACGTTTTATACTTCCTTACTTATTTACCTAAGTGGCGCTAAGGTCCGGCATGAACCTTGGCCTCAACCAATTTATCTCTCAAATTAGCCCGGTGCTAGGCTTACTTCCTCCAGTTGCGCCAAACTTAAAGTAAGTTGACGTCGCGTCGGTTTCTACTTGTGAGCGCTACTTAAGACCGGGTCTTCCTCTACTGCGTCGAACGTCTGTCTGGGAATTGAAGACTCTGAGAGCGAAGTATTTATGTATATTCGCTCTATATGTCTTAGCCATCTTAAAAGTCCAATGATAATGGGTCCTATACAGCTCGTATAGTTGTTGGTTGAATCTTCGCCTCAATAGACCGTCAACGCAAACGGGACCGAAGATTTTTCGAAGGGTTTTTCTCTCAAAAAGCGCCAAGGATTTCTTTTGTCCACTTTTGATACGGTCCATGATTCAGCGCAGGGTCTTATATAAGATTTCCATAGTTGTTGCAATAGGAGCTTTGCAACTAAATTGCCTTCTTATCCTCATTGGCAAGAGTAATTGTTCGTTTAATTTCTGTAGAGCCGAGGTAGACAAAGTCCCGTACTACTTTAATTTATGGTGACGGTCTGTCCAATTCGTGGATGTTGTGTGGCTTCTGATGAAATAATTTTGCACAATCCTCTCAAGAATGAAATTTAAGAAGTCACATCACAGAGTGTCTTAACCCTTTTTTGTATCGATGGAGAATTCTCCATCGTCATCCTGCACAGACGGACTAGTTTGGGCGGTATGCCAAAATTAGGCAAGGCTCGGTGTAGTTCGTCTCTATAAATGCTATCGCATGTGGCTTCGAAATCGATGAATAGGTGGTGGGTATCGATTTGGACTTTTTGGGTTTTTCTCTGGGATCTGTGAAATATGAAGTTTTGATCAGTTGTGGACTTTCATGGCATAAAACCACCGATCAGATTGTTGGTAAACGGTTTCAGGTGTTCACGTATAATGGCAGATAGGAATAGTAGGCGATGTTGAGGAGAATTATGCCTCTGTAGTTGGCGCAGTTCAGTGGCCTCATTTTTAGTGGATCTGGCCGACGACGATGAGGTTCCATTCTTCAGGCCGTCATTTCCTACAAGCTTGATAAGCTTATGTTTGGATATTGCTTTATCGTCAGCCAACTTAGTTCGGCTGGTTGGTAGTTTTCGCTGTCAACAATATGGAATGGTTCGTCCTGCCTGACAGCGGAATATTTTTCGTATTCGCCGTTTTATAGTCTGCAGAAGTTGTTCTTCGATAATCGATGTGTGTCACAATTACGATATTCGGTTCGCCCCTTGTATCCATGGCTTTGACGTTTCACATTTTGGAAGAACTTGCGAATGTCATTTCTGGAGTGGCACCTCTCTATGTTCTCTATAGCGCTTTTTTCTTGCTGTTTTTTCTTCTTTCTGAAAAGCTGGTGTTCTTCCCATCTTCTTTGCCTTTAGAGCTACATGGCAGCTCCCACCTGCAGTCCTCACCTGCAGCTTAGCCGTTTAGGCCTCGTCCTTGGCTGAGAGCTTCTATCAGCATTCTTAATCAAACAATGGGTTTCTTGCTGGTGGGGGCGAGAAACCTAGCACATCAGTTTCAGCTGATCTTTTGGCTTTTTGACATCGTTGCCATTGTTATTTGACATGAGCTGCTAGTTAGATGTTAATGGATACGCGTTTTGCGAAGGCCTAAGCGGTCTCTTGTGCTTGTACTCTTTCGACATTAAATTCGTTCAAAATATTTCTGATTTGTTGTGACATTTTTAACTTGGCTGCAACAAGGTAGTGGTCCGAGTCGATGTTTGCCCCTCGGAATGTTCTGACATCCAAAATACTGGATGCTTGCCTCTTGTCTATCGCAATGTGATCAATTTGATTTGGTCAATTTGTTGCTCTGCAGACTATAACACGGTCCGTAGTAGATGTCACAGTTTTTCATCCTCGTTTTACCGGCCCTCGAATTGTATTTCCTGGATGGCACTAATATCGGCTTTGTAGCAGCCTAAGCTTCCGCTAGTTGTTTGCCTGCACCTCTCCTGTTTAATGTTCTCACAGGAGAGGGGGCCGAACATTAGGTAGCCTTCATTTGCTTTACATGTCCTACCCATATCATGAGCTCAATGTGTAATTCTTTGACACAACTCTAAAGTTCGTCATCTCATCTCCGAATCCTGTCAGCGCACACGGGATCCAAACATTTATTTGGTCGAAATGACTATGAATTTCTTCATTCGTTCTTGTTAAGGTCTCCTCTTCAGTACTTGAAAAATTCGGATATCTTACGGGGTATCTTTAGTGGATTCAGTTTGGTCTTTATTGTCTAAATTGCATGCTTCAGTCATCAACATAAGTTTTTTTCAAGACTGAATCAGATTCTGATGAAAAATGCGTTTCTTCATCTAAGGCTTACCGCTTTATAAATATGGTGCCGCGGATGTTCCGTAGGTTACAGTTTTCAGCTCACAGAAGGACATTTTTGAAAGTAGATCCTTTCTCCAAACAATCATTTGTAATTGACGGTCAATAGGGTCCACCTCAATTGGCTGATACATTTGTTAAGTTCAGCAGTAAACACATATCGATATGAATTGTCAGTTTTTTGGAATTGGAAGTCGCAATGTGGTCGAACTCTAACTGCAAAAGTATGTTTTTGACCCTGAATTTGGTCTGTACATCGAACTTGTTGCGATATTTGAAAACGAACTTCTTTCCTATAAGCATTTCATAAATTACATGGGTTTACAAATGCCTAGTCTGCCAAACATAGAAGCATGGGTAAATTTCATAGCGATCCGCCAGTTGGCATGGTCAAACAAAAACGTAAGAATTGTATAAAGATTGGTTTTAAACGATACTATAAATCTTTATTTATTAAATTTTTGCTCTTTAAAATGTAGGACTGCATGATTAAACATAAGCTTGAGTAAAATAAATAAATTAAATACATTTCAACACGTGGTTTATTTTTCTTTTTACGTTGTATACGCACCTGTATAATACAAACAATTTCCAACTAACCAAATCTATACCAATTTAAATTAATTTACATCCTTTTACATTCCAATATTAAAACCATGTAATTTCTTTTCTATTTTTTTCAGTTTTCACCATGTACCACAACTGCGTAACTTACCTACCACAATAAATCACCTCATGACCTCATGACCACCCCTGCTTCTTTAAGCAGCAGCTGTCAATGCAATTTGAGAGCAATGTCATCTGTAGACAAATTAATTCAGTGCGCGAAAGTAAATGCCGGTGATTTTCTAAATAATTGATTAGTAAATTGTTTTTAGTGAAATATCGAGTCGGGAATTGCAAATATTAGTAATATCGCTTATAAATTCAATTATCGCGATCGCCATTTGCATTAGTTTTGTGCGCGAGTGCGTCGAAGTAAAAAAAAGTTGTCGGCGTGTTAAAGAAAAAGAAATTTGCAAATTAATTTGCCACAATTGCAAGCTAAAAGCTCGAAATTAATATAAAATCGTGTCAAAGAAGTGATTCGTTGGTATTTCGTCTAGAAGTATGATGTGTTAATCAATCGCGAGTGAAGTTTTTCTAAAAGCGTGCATTCGCAAGTGCCGCTGGAAATGTTTGGCAAAATCAAAAGTTTTCGCTAAAATAAGCATTTTAAGTCGGGTTTTCTATATTTTGTGTTAAAAATAAATGAAATGCATTAAGAAGTGTGCGTAAAAGAATGAAAATGTCGATATTTGCTTGCAAAGTTTTCGATACAAATGGCATTTAGTGAAAGTGTGTGTTTTAAGGAATAAAAGCGAAGCAGGTAGGTCATCATGTCTGTACGGGTTTTTGGAGGTCATAAACAAAGTAAGCCATTTATATCTATTTTTTAAACAAATTACTTTTGGGAGACTTATCTGAATTACAGTTAAAAAGTTCTTTTTAATCGATCGATTTAGACTTCTTGGTTTTTCTCTGCCCAAATGTAAAGATTTGATTAGTTGTGGACTTTGCTGGCCTAAACCCACACTGATAAGGACTGATTAGGTTATTTGTAAATGGTGTCAGGCGTTTACATATTACGGGATATAGGATCATCTAGGGCCTAGGCGATGTTGAGGAGACTTACGCCTCTTCAGGCATACTTCCATTCGACCAAATTGTGCTTATGAGTTGTTTAATGTTACTTACCAACTCATGTTCGCCTGCTTTATAAAGCTCGGAGGGAAGGCCGTCATTTCCGGAAGCTTTAGTTTAGATATTACTATCGTCACTTCACTTATGTCGGTTGGTTGGTAGTTTTCACTGTCGTCGCCAATATTGAATGTTTCGTTCTGCCTGTCAGCGGTATATTTTTCGTCATCACCGTTTAACAGTCTGCAGAAGTGTTTTTTTCCACCTCCTCAGCGTTTACTGTGTCTCAACTATGATATTTCCTTATTCATCTCGATAGTATTCTGTTCGAGCGTTGTACTTCTTTGACGTTTTTCACTTTGGTAAAACTTGCGAACATCCTTCCTGGAGTGTCGCCTTTCTCTATCCTCTTTCTATGAAAAGCCGGTGTTTTTCCCTCCTTCTTTTCCTATAGAGCTCAATGGCATCTCTCGTATTCACATGGAATAACAGCGTTTCAAAAAAATGACGTTTACTTCCTCGGTTTGCATACTCAATTCAATGTAGCTGTACATCCTTGAAGAATGACAATTTTTAGTTACTGCTTCTTTCCCCAATTTCTGTTTCCAATTTCCAATTTCTGCATGAATTTCATGAAAAAAAAAATTCTTCCTAAAATCTCACATTTACCACAACAAACCAGAATCCTTGCTTGTCTTGAAAGGGAACATTGGAGAAGGAAAGAATTTCTAAATGCCGTAGAAGGACACAAATTGTTTCGCGGTGCAGTTGTAATGTGTAGGCCTATCAAGATGGAAGATTGTGCATTCAATCCCAGCCGAAATTCATAAAAACAAACAAAAAAAATTATAAATAAAGTTGAGCGGATACTCGTCCATAGGTAAGGTTAGGTTTGATGGGCTGTATTTCGACAAAACTCGAACAGACATCCGTGAGTCTATAGCGCTACCCTTTATTGTACTTGAAAACGAATTTTGAGAAAGAGGAAAGTATTGGTACTTTGCGTTGATTTGTATTGTTCGATCTGCCTCAATTAGGTAGTTGCTTCATCCATCCATCCAGCAGAATCGGACAATTGGTTCTATAGGGATTATTGCTAGCTCCGTCAGGTCCTCGTTGTAGAACCCACCAAGGAGCTTATTACGGCTGTTGCTAATCGAGGGGCAGGGACACAGTATGGAATGTCCTTTTCGACGTCTTGATCGCCGAATTTCTAGCATAGTTGGTGGTGTCAGTCAGTTTGATTTTATTAGAGTGCTTACTCAACAGGTTGTGAGCTGTTATCTCTCTCACCGCTATAGAAATAGAAGCTCTATTCAGAGCTATCAGCTTGTTTGATTTAATCTTAATTGCTCCTTAATCCCGATCATAGGGTTTTGGTGTGTTTACAAGTGTTTATGTTTTGCCACCTAGTTATTGTTTCCTTTTGTGTGTGTCTAGTTATTTTCTGTTTTTTATAGTAAGTGGAGGGATAACCCTACTATCAGATAAGACGAGAAAGCCAGATCCTAGTCTGGCAATCTCGTCTGTTTTCTGAGTTCATGGAATTTTATTATGTCCTGGCACCCAGATAAGTTGGATTTTATTCTGATTGCATAAATCCTTCAGCTCTGTGAGTGATTTTAATTTACTATGTTGGATGCTACAGCTTTTTATTTCCATCTACGTAGGAAATATCCTCTTGTGATATGTCAAATACCATAGTCGATTCGGCAGCTTCGAGTATGGCTAGGATCTCTGCTTGGAATACACTGCACGAGTTTTCTAGTCGAAGGGATGTAGTTAACCCGATTTCTTCCGAATAGACTTCATATTTGGGATGGTTTAGTACCGCCAATCTTTGTATGCTATTGATTTCAATATTGCGTATGACCAAATAGTTTGGTACATAGGCTACCCGCTTCATTGAGTCGTTATGCGCTTTTCGCTGCTGTGTCATTGATCTAAAGATCAATTGGTGGAAGCTTTAGAATTGTTTCCAAACCCACTATATGACTGGTGCGCATGGCTCCTGTTATGAGTAGGCACGCTGTTTCTTTGTTAATACAGTCATATGCTTCGACTTTTTCAAGCCATTCCACCAGACTAGGTAACCATAAGTAAAGATTGGTCGACAGCAGCTATGTAAACCCAATTCGTGGACTTCGGGGAGGGAACTCATTAATAGTGCAAATATAGTCCAATATATGCTTTCTTTACCTTTCGTTGATATTGAGATTCCAGTTTAACATGCTATCAAGTATCACCACGTTTTTGGCAGCACTTGAGAGGGTAGTCCCTCCGAGAGTCGGTGCCACAAACTCTGTGAGAACAAAGAGAACAAATTGAGTTTTCTTTGGATTAACACCCAGGCGGCAGGGTTCTGACGATCTCCTGAGTAAGTTTATTCTTGTTTGCATGATTACACTTAGAGTAGATGGAAATTTCACACATGCCATGAGGACCACATCATCTGCATAAGTCAGTGCAGTGCTTTCTAATCTCCTGAATGCGTCGTTGACTACCAGTAGCAAAAGAAGTGGAGATAGTACACCCCTGAGGAGTACCTCTTGATGGTGCATGGTTATGATCCAGTAAGTCATGACCATTTCTATTCCTGTTTCAAGTGCTTTCTCGATTGCCTCCGGTTTATCTTGTTAAAGGCTCCTTTTATGTCTAGTAAGGCTGCTAGTGTATATTCTTTGTGATACGGTAAGTTGTTTGGAGTACCTCATATAGGGCAGTTTCTGAGACTTTCAGAAAATTTTAGAAAACCTGAGCTGCTTTCGTCTTTTGACTGTATTTTGTGCTTAATCTGGTAGATTCGTTGTTGATGTGTACAATACTGTTGCAGAAATATCTCTAGGCTTTCCTTTTGTCTGTTCTTATATCCTTTTTAAATTAATACGTTTCAATATCATCCTGATCAGTTGCAGCACTCTTGAAGGTGCATTCGGAGATTTTTGAGGTAAACAGATTGCAGTTGGTCTTTCTTGGTTTACGGAATGAAATCGAATTGACTATTTTTAGGGATATCTCTGTCCGGCTATAAGTAACAAAAACTTTCGAAAACGATGCTGCTAACTTAGCTCGAGAAAAACAGCGACCATTCGAAAAGTTTGTTCCCACTCCATCCCTAGTCATACTTTAATCCTACAAATTTTTGCTGACAAGCTGGAGAATGCATCTCCCTAATTCATCCGCGGCGATTTTATGTAGCCTGACAAAATGGTTGTAATTCCTGGCAGACATGTTAAACTTTGGACTAAATTTAGCTATACTCACCTTATTCGGGTCGAATTGACGTTCGTTTTTACTGTCATCGCCAACATTAAATTATTGTTGTGGCAAAGATAAGAGCTGAGTAATTATTTCAATGCTGCAATGCAATGGATACCTCGAAAGCAAATCTCAATTTCCGAATGGAACTGACTTTCGTTTCAAAAAATATTCCGAACGGATACCTCGACAGTAGAAAAAAATGGATTATTGCGTCCTTAACGATACGCAATAATCCATGTTTTTTGCTTAAGATAAAATTCATAGCCTCTCCTCATTCCAATTATCCTCTTTTATTAAACAAGTGCCAGCTTAGGTACGTCCGTTTTCTTTAAGATTTTGCTCCGATTATAAAGGTTGATGAAACTACAAACCACACAATACTTCTTGCTGGGTATAATTCCGTCTCATGGTAGGTTTCTGAGTTAGAGATATTCCACATTCGACAATCTTAATTATTTGTATTGCTGTTAAGTTTGGGCTTCTTGTGATATTTCGTCCTCGCCCCTTTCTACAAATTTGTCTGCAGTGACTGTCTGATGCAACCCATTGGTGCAGTATACGTTATCAGACCAGACACTGTCGAAATGCCTGGACAGGAAACTGTCATTTGTTTCCTCGATCCGAACTCTCGACCTGAGGTATTTACACAGAAATAGCTCCAACTTTGGTCTGTCGCCCAGGTACCTTTGTTTATATGTAACTGGTATTGCTATGCGACTGCACTTCTCGACGGTAGTCCTGTAGGGTAACCTTCCAGCCGCGTATTCACCATTGCAAAGGATATGGAGTATCATGTCAAAAAAAATCCTTGGATATGTCTCTAAAAATTAAGTTGATCCTCTAAAAAGGTTCGTTGGACTAGAAGTTGCCTGTCCTTTGATAAATCGGTTTTTTACGAACTAATCAATGGCGCACCCAGAATTATTTTTGCTAAAAACTATGTAAACGTCGTTTTCTTTCATCACTCGGGCGTATGAGTGATTTTTTTTTTTGTTCATCATTCCTAGATTCATTTGCATTCAATACAACTTTGTTTCCATTTTCTTTAAGGACAAAAACATTTATATGTCTAATGCACGTTCACACCTACCACCTGATGGCGTTCATGTTCATGTTTCTATCCTTCTAATCAAAATCATCGCGTTGTCATCACCATTATCCTGGCAGTACTTGCAAAACTGAAAAAGGAAATTTGCATTTTACAATAATTGCCAAAAAGCCGCGAGCATCACTTCAAGGACACGACTCTCATGTTCTCTAATTAGTTTATGTTTGTCTTTGCATTGGTATTACAATATCCTACTTGTAGTTTTCACATTGTTGCTGCTGACAAATTCAAAGGATTCACCTCCATCGCTGACGACTACAGAGCGAAGCGTGTCCTTTTTAATAGGGAAAATTTCCGCGCCATGAAACATACACACACACATACAGCATGCGACAATAACGGCGACAAGCAAGGTTTATCCTTTAAGGATCCATCGGCACATTTACAAACACGCCAGTAGTTGGCATAGAGGTTCTCCCTTGTGCCCTCTAGACAGGGCACATAATGAACGGAACAAAACCAGCTCCCTATTCCGAAGTTCGTCATTAGAACATCTGTGCCAGCACCGTACAATCACATACAGCACAGGAGAGCGCTCGCGAGTAATTGTTCTGTGTCGTTGTCACAGGATGAATTAATTAATTTTTCCATGAAAATATCGCATACCACCAGTACCATCATCACCTATGGGGCTGTGTTCATTGTGTGTGTGCGTGTTTTCCACGGAATAGTGCGACAGCTAGCTAAGTCGTCTTTGTACAGAATTTATTCGGTAATTAGTGGAAATTAATTATCCTTGTGAATAAGTGAATATATGCGGGGAATACAATGAACGCAATATTCTTTCGTTGTACGATGAAAATGTATGGAAGGAAGCATTGTTTTCACATCCTGTCTCATTAAGCGTCAAGCTCTACACAATGGCCCATACGGGCACCATCGATATGTAAACATTTCTGTTATAAATAAATTTGAATACGCTGAGGATAATTACGAGGATTTGATTACGCATATTACCAATGAATGGGAGGAGAATAAATACCACCTGTTTGAGTGTCTACCGCAGGATGATTAGTGATTAGACTGAGCATCCCTCGATGTGTGGTGGGATAATTTCATTAATCGAGGGGAAACTCAAATAAGCAATGGGAAAGCAGGTGTGGTAAAACATTTACGATTAATCAATGAAATTAGATCTGCGGGGGATTAGGGGGGATGTGTAATTTATGAGGTATGAGGAAATGAGGTGATAGAAATGAATCATCGGTTTCCTACAAGGATGATCATATTCTATCGAAGAAGAAACAATTTGCAATGATCTCCACATCCGAACCGGTAGGGAGGCATTTAAATGATGAAGTCAGTACCAGTCCGACCTGAACATATCCGCTTTCGTTAGTTACGTGGAGAGGTGTTATGGGGAATTGAACGACTATATGCATCAAATTATTCAAATCAGTGAAAAGACCCTTTTGGGAGATAAGAACCTTACCATTAGTATTTGTTTTTGCGTATGCAATACTGCTCGATCAAGAGTAGTACCAGTCCGCCCTGATCATATCCGCTTTCGTTAGTTACATGGAGAGGTGATATGTTGGAATGTGGAATTGAACGACTACATGCATCAAATTATTGAAATCAGTGAAAAGACCCTTTTGGGAGATAAGAACCTTACCATTAGTATTTGTTTTTGCGTATAGAACACTGCTCGATCAAGAATTGAAGCCGACTGACTTTGGCTTATGTTTAAATTTCGCTTTTGTGGACCTTGGAACAGCTTCAAATTGACCCATTTTTTGTATCGAAAAATTGTTTTTACCGACGAAGGTCATTTTTAATTAAACGGGTGCGTTAATAAGCAAAGTTGCCAAGCAATCCAACAGCTACCAATGCAACCCCAAAAATGCACTCTTTGGTGCGGTTTATGGGCAGGCGGCATCATCGGACCGTATTTCTTTCAAAATGTAGAAGGAGTGCGTATTACTGTTACTGTTCCATGTATTTTTGTTGCCGAAAATGCAAGATATTGGTGTAGCTGACTTGTAGTGTCAACAGAATTGCGCTACATTCCATACAGCTAACGAATAAATAACTTTATTGAGGAAAACGTTTGATGAAAACTTCATCTTAGGGAATGGTCCTATCAATAAGCCACCAAGATCTTGTGATTTGACACCATTGGATAACTTTCTATGGAGATAAGTGAAAAATTGTTTGCATCGATAAACCTAAAACGATTGAAGCTTTGAAGCCGACATAGCTCGTGTTATTCATGGCCAATATGCTTGAAAGAGTGGTCGAAAATTGGACCCACAGAATGGGTAGCATGAACCAAACTACCACCTTAAATAAAGATTTTCTTCAATCCATTTTTTTGTTTTTGTTTTTAAGTCAAAAAGCAACCTGCATTAGAGTTATTTTTATCCGACTTGTTGTTATGTCCGTCGGTCCATTTGTAAATAGGTATCCACCAAAGTACCTGGACGGGAGGTCAAATTAAAAGTTTGGACCGCCTTTTAAGTGAAGTGGTGGGAACATTCTGCATTGATTAATAGTGATACCGAATTTCTTGGCGAAGAATTTCGTAATCCCAAGCGTAACGAGGGTCACCTCTGATGAGGAGGGTAGTAACCTGGTAATTTTTAGAACGTAGTTTGTCTAACCTTTTCTTCCACTCAGTAGGTGTCCATGTTGTTCCAAAGTGTTTGATGGGCTTGCATAGAACAGTTATGGGAGTATTTGGTGTTAATACACTTTCCGACTCATGGATTGTAGGAGAATAGTGATTTGTCTGGTCCAGAATAGCGAATGGGGCTGAGCCGACTTCAGTTACTATTTTTTTGTCGAAAATTTATGTATCAATGTCGTTAATTTTGGTTGATTTGAGGACTGAACAGTATTGCCTATGTCATCGATACTTCTAACAATATTTTCTAAATTTGAAAGTCTGTCAGTAATTTTTTTTTAGACTTTTTTGGTAGGAGGCATTGGAGTTACTATAACTCTTTCACTGGGAGTTAGTAATTCGAGATCTGGCTGAGAATCGAAGACCTCTGCAAGTCAATTTCCCATTGCTCTTTCGCCATCTTGAAGGCCCAAAAAGCAGTGATTTGACCAGGTCAATGTCGCTGTAAAAAAATATCTGACATTAACGGGACATACAGGGCTTCAAACATAGCAGCTACCTGCATTTGTATGCGAAATTATTATTTTTGCCACAAAGAAGAAGAACTCATGTAAATCGCCGAATGTAAACGGCACATTTCTGAAGCTTTTCAGAAAGTTTCATACTCTTGGATGTTTGTCCGGTTGTCCAAGGGGGGTTGCAGGGGTGCATTATGCCTCCCCACTCATATTCAAATTTAGCATACACCCAAACTCGCACTCGGATGTATACAGATTATGAAACCTCTGCTTGGGCAGATTTGGGATGGGTGCGAAATTGGATGTATGCAATGTCTCAATATGGAGTGCAACCTTCAACCCCCCTGCTTGGCCTCACTGTTGGATTTGGATTGCGTGCGAGGTAGGGTTTATGCTTAATTTCTGTGTATTCAACTTTTTTCCCAAGCATATTATGCTTACAATTTGGTTTCCTTGAGAGTTAAACGGCAATAAACGCCGCGGGTGTTAATGCTTTTTTGTGGGCTATTTCCATCATTTTAGAATCTGGCCCCGCGGATCTTAATTTCGCGGAAGTTATTGCACTGCATCGCACTAAACACTTGGTCAATGCATCTACATTATGGATTTTTTTTCTTGAGGTTTGCTAGAAGGAAAAGTATATTAACGCCGCTCCGCACAGTGGGGCAAACGTTGAAAAATTAATTTTCCGAGGGTGTGAATTTTAATGATTAATTATTCGTTTCTAACAGTAAAATAGTTTTAAAATCAAGAAATGATTAGCATATGCTAAATAAAATATTTTGAAAGCTGAAGTTTAGCGCTCAAAGTTAAAAATTAGAAGAAAAACCATTTCCAGTCTCATAAGGTTTTAAGTACTTGCGCCAATCTGCTCCAACGATTCGTTCTTCTCGGCAGATTGTCTAGAGTATCGCCAATAATTTCCAGCAAAGAACTCATCCGGATATGTCCGGATTCGACTACCAATGCATTTTGAAGTGGGAATGTCATACACTTAAAAAATTAATGTAAAGTTAAAATTATTATATGGACAAAATAATCAGGGACCTGACTTGCATTTTTTGTTAAAAATAAAAAAATTTATTTCATATTTCGTTGTATACATTTATTTTTACAGTTATACATTAATCATCTCGATATTAATCGATGTTAAATCTTTGATTGCACCATAACTAAATTTGGCAGCAATGTTTACATTTAGTTAAAACTTGTTCAAGAAGAAAGCCAACAAACCGTTTGGAAAAATCTACTACCGTCTTCAACCCGTTATATTCGAGCTCTTAGGTTTTCTTTTTTGAAAGAAACGCCTGACGTAATAAAGGGGGAACGGGAACGCGTAGAAAGTGATATACGGGATCTTCGAGACACTAAAATCGATTACAACGTATCACTCATCAAAATCAACCATATTTTGTATTTCACCATGATTGATGTGCGGGGCAAAGCCATCGGAGATGAATGACATCTCAAAACTTCAAGTGAAACTACCAAATGTTGATTCGTTCGAGTTGGGAATGTTAACCTTGATAATGAAATTTGGTATATAGGATCCTCGTCCGTGCCACCAGAACAAGTGTAAACATTTTTGAAATCCGCCCACTGCCACGCCCCCTTTTTAGGAAAACGTATTTTTTGGCCAAACCGTAAGGAATTTTAAAAAGTGTCTGAGCAGCATATTTAGAGAATCGTTATATCTATATTTCGTCAATATAAAGTTTTTTGCCACGCCCACTTTTTATAAAAAAACCTTTTCTGGTCAAATTATAAAATTTTCAAAAAAACCTTTGATGCACAATCATTGGTAGTATTAATATGAACATTTCGTATAAAGACCATTTCAACCCACGCCCACTTTTTGGGGGCGTTTTCTTACAAAAAAAACATTTGTATGTCCTACCCCAAGGCATATGCAATAGAAAAACGTTGTTTTTCGTCGAACCATAAAAGAATTTGATGAAGATTCTGAACAATATGTTGTGAAACGCCATTTTCAATACTTTATGACCATAAAGACCACATTTTGGGGATATTAATTTTAAGGATTGGATGGGATAGGGTATTAAACGATCCGCACAGCGGATTGTAGCCTTCTCATATGTTTTTTAAATTATTCTGGGACTGCCGAAATTACACAAATAGATGAAACACACATAAAACGATTTGGGACTATTTTAGAGGTAATATGTTGCAAATATTATATCGATTCGGATAAATTTCATGATTATGCCTTTCAAACTGCGAAAATGGCTATTGAAATGTACCCTTGATACTACTTACCTGCAAGCGTGCACAAAATTCTTATGCACGGCAAGAAAATAATTCAATCGTTTTCTTAACCACTTGGCTCCGAGGAAGCGCAAGAGAGCCGTAATAAAGATTACAGATTTTTCCGGTCACACAATAGCTGAAAATTATCACGAACGGCCACAAATGAAGATGGTTTTCATTTTAAGTTGCTATTATTTGGTATGTTCTTTTCTCATCCTGCTAATTACAATGCCTGCAAGTTTCACCAACATCGGTTCAGTGGTTCAGTCTTTAGGAACTTTTTTCCAGCCTCCCATTCAAAGTGCCCCACTGTGCGCCGTTGCGTGTGGTCGGATTTATTTACGTTGTAACGGGTGATCCAAGTAGAGATACTTTTTTCAATAGCCTTTTTTGACAGATCACGTGTGAGTCGTGTCATGCTGTCATGTTATTTTTGTTTAGTATTGTTTGGCATTTCATAATGGAAAGACTTACGCGTGAACAACGTTTACAAATTGTTCAACTTTATTATGAAAATGCACGTTCTGTGAGGAATGTGTTTCGTGCACTTCGCTCAACTTATGGTCAACATAATCGGCCTACTGCGCGTACTATTCGCAACACCATCACCCATTTTGACACCCAGCATTCATTATTGGATAATATTCGACCGAATAGACCACGTCCAGCACGCTGTGAAGAAAATATAGCGGCCGAAGCTGAGAGTGTACATGAAGACCGTGGAGAGTCGATTCGGCGCCATTCGCAGCAACTTGGACCATGATAACCGACTATTTGATGCCTGAAATTGAAGCTCGTGATCTCGGCGACATTTGGTTTCAGCAAGACGGCGCCACTTCCCACATATCGCATCAATCAATGGACTTATTGAGAGAAAATTTCGGTGAGCACATAATTTCACGTTTTGGGCCGGTCGATTGGCCACCAAGATCGTGTGATATCACACCGTTAGACTTTTTCCTGTGGGGATATGTAAAGTCAAAAGCTTATGCCGACAAACCCGCTTCGATTCAGGCCTTGGAGGAAAACATCACGCGTGTCATTCGCCAGTTACCAGTCGAAATGCTGGAACGAGTGATCGAAAATTGGACTCAACGGATGGACCATCTGTGACGTAGCAACGGCCAGCATTTGATAGACATAATCTTCAAAAAATAAATGCCAAAGAATGCTCTTTCAAATGATAATAAACATTCTCCATTAAATTTGAATTTTCTGTGTTTTTTTCTTTAAAAAAAGTAGGGAACCTCGAAATGGATCACCCATTATTTGAAAGTGTACTTGAGTTTCAGTTATCGGTTTCTTTTTACAAACTTACCTACACAGATCCAAAGGTTTAATTCATCTTATTCACCTGACTTTATTATCAGTTCCTAATAGCTGTACTATTTCTAACCGTGGCTGAGAAACCTAGCTCTATGTTTTTTACTTTTTTAGCTTCATCTTTAACTAATTTAATATATAGATGTCTATGTAGATCGGCGATTCGTATGTACCATGGTGTGTTGACTATGCTCCATCGTACTTTATTTCTGAAAGTTTGTATTATTTGTAAATTTGTCTTGCATGTGCATGCCTACAACTGGGGCCCATAGGTCCTATTTTTGACAGTTTTTTTCTACAGAAAGTATGGCAGTATTATCTGCAATGGTATACTGGTAAATCGCTAGTAAATAACAGAAATAGGACACTACCTTGAGTTTCTCAATACCAAATTTATCTTAATGTGGAGTACGTTGTTTCTTGTTTAATTCTGTAAATTGCTGTGAAATATAAGACTCTAGCCGTTGCGCATGTAATTTATGGATCAGTACTTTGCGCCAAGCTTTGTTGAATGCTTCTGATATGTCAAGAAATACAAAAAAACTTCAAATGCTTTTTCAATTTCATTAGTGCACCTGATCAACTGTAGAGTGTTTATTGCTTTTTGAATAACGTGGAAAACATAGGTGTTTCAGTCTTTTTCGAGAATTCTTTGAAAATTTCCCTGTCATTAAATCAATCTCTTGGACCTTATTAATATTCATCCCTTCTTTGATTTCTTTGCAAGTTCTTCAGCTGTAACCGGTCGAATTGGTATTTCTTCTTCGCACGTTATTTCTTTATCTTCATACGGTTAGAAGACGTCTTCGAGTAGTATCAATTGTAAAGAAAAGCTTATCTCAACTTCTCAGCCGTTCAGAGTCTTCATAAAGCAGGAGGTCCCGCCATCGCACAACAAGTACACACGCACACATGAATTGTTGTGAGAAAGCTAGGCACTGGGTACTAACGACTTAACGAGCCTGTTGCGCCAAAAATTTGTATTTTATTTTTATTTTATCGTGAAAAAAATCGACCTCGAGATTTTGATTGATTCTAATATGACGAAGATAGCGGAACCAAAAAAAGTGGTCCGTCGGTCCGTCGGTCCGTCGGTCCGTCTGTCATGGTCTCTACAGCCTAAACGGGTTGACCGATTTTCTTCAAACTTCGCGTCCAGTTATTCTACATATAAACCGATTCCTTGAAATTCCGGAATAAACGTTCGTTTAATCACATTTCGACATTATAAATTTCATTTTTAGCATCAATAATCAAAAGGCCTATTACCTATTGTGTATTTTGGCCAAATTATGAATATCGTTAAATTTTCTCATACTTGGGTTTTAATCTAACGAGCAACTCGCTGTCAAAGAGAAAGTTGCGTGCGACCCAGTCGTGCACCCACCACTCGTTTTAAATTCTAAACGCGTCTCCACAAACCTCCCACCATTTCTTCTGCAGTTGTTCTAAAAAATGAAAGATAATCCGCCTTTTAAAAGTTCCTCAACCCAACACATTTTGACACACCATAGCTATATTGCTCCAATGTATTTTAATTGTTATTCTATCAAAAATCTCCACTCTACCCCTGTCGACACAGAGGATAAAAGCTTTTTTACGCAAAAGGATAATATCAAAATAAACAGCAAATTCCCAAACACATTTTAATTAAAAAAAGTATATATAACGTTTTTCAGATTCCAAAGTATCTACGCTTTTATCACATTACCATTGGAATGCTAGAAATTTAATCATCCTTACGTCGAAATTTATCAATTGTTGGCCCATAGTACGACCGCACACGCCTGTACATCATCATCAATACCACCACCAACGATGCCCCGACATGATATTATGTGAACGCATCATCATCATCAGGACGACCTCAAATCGTTGCATCTGTGACCGAAATTTCAACAATAGAAACCCTTTAATTATTTCACACAGGTTACGCTAATATTTGTTTTAATTAAAAGCAAATAATTTGACAACAACACATTTTCACCCCGGCGCGCATCCGTGCCATCCAATAAAAAGGAATTTTAATCATCGTCCTTTTTGTTTATATATGTATGTGCGCGTTTGGATGATGTGATGCATGAGGAGCATGTCGATGACGCATTACGCCGACCGGGCCGTACCGTGGTAAATGGCTATCGATTAAACAGATTTAAATTATTAACTTTATAAGAATCGAAAACAGTGGGGTGGAGGTGTTGCCAGGTGCGGTGGATATATATTTTATGACTTTGACAGAATGGTGTTAAAATGTTCATTAAAAGCGAAAATGTCTGTTTTTGATATTTTAATTGTATTTTAAATGAATAAATGGCAAACCATGGAAAAGGATGGTAGATGCATGCGGTACCTAGTGGCCAACACGAGCGTGCAAGTGCATATATTTTTTTTTTAATTCCCTCGTTTATACTAATTTTTATCATTACGAATGAATGTGGTTTAGTCGATGGGGTATTTGATTGGATGGGTGGAAAAATGAATATTTTGTGTGGGGGGTAGAGTTCATGATATCCTGTTGGACATAATCAGTTTTTTTTTTTTTGAAAATCACTATATCATATAAATTTAGCCAATTATACAGCTGCTCACGATAGAAATGTCAGGGAAGAAGTACAGCTTCACAGTAAAGCAGAAGTTGACACTTGAAAAATGTTGCAAAATATCTAAAGCACTAAAGAGGGTTCAGCCTTCAGCCTTCAGCTAATTACATTCCAATCATCAAAGTACCAACTGGAACAAGCATCATCTTCAACGATTGCAAATTATTGAAATTTATTATCAAAATTCGTGCTCTGTGAAAAATGTGCACCGTTTGTTACAACCATATTATGGTCATCATAATCGACCTGTTATCACCAAATTTCGCACCAAATTTACTTTGTTGGACAATAAACCGAGGCTATTGGTTGCTTCGTAACATAATCTTTTTTCCGTGGATGGGTAGTTAACCCAAAGCACAACCCCAACCTGGAGGACCAGGCCCTTGTTTTGACCCTAGGATAGCGGGCCGGAAAAAATACCGATGTCAGTAGCCCATTTTGGGATATGAGCGCTGCCCTTGACCCATTGAGAGCTCCTCCGCCACCAACTCTTTTCCAATACCCTGGCTCAGTATTGGAAATCCCTATAGACCTGGTGTTCAAATATGTCGAAGCAGCTCATATAGGGATTTCACTACCAGTTCGTCTAGGGAATTCCTCCGCTGCCGCTTGAGAGTGAGTGCCTTAGTGAGAGGACACTCGAAACCCAAGAAGTCCAAATCGATACCCACCACCTATTTATCGATTTCAAAGCCGCATACGACAGCATTTATAGTGACGAACTATACAGAGCCATGTCTAGTTTTGGTATACCGCCCAAACTCGTCCGTTTGTGTAGGATGACGATGGAGAATTCTCGCAGCTCCATCAGGGTCGGAAACGACCTCACCGACACATTCGATACCAAAAAAGGATTTAGGCAAGGCGATGCGATGCGCTGTCATATGACTTTTTCAACTTGATTCTTGAGAGGATTGTGCAAAACTCCCGAGCCAACACCAGAGGCACAGTTCTCCAAAAATCGGTGCAACTACTAGCATACTCCGACGATATTGCCATCATTGGTAGGACTCAACGTGATGTCATAGCCACGTTTGCTTGTATAGAGAAGGAAGCGGCAAAAATGGGTTTAGCAGTAAATGAGGGTAAGACTAAGTATATGCTGTCATATACTTAGGCTCCGCTATTAACTCTGACAACAACATCTCGTCAGAAATCAAACGAAGAATTACTCTTGCCAATCGCTGTTACTTCGGGCTAAGAAGGCAATTTAGTAGTAAAGCCCTCACTCGAACTACTAAGGAGATACTATATAAGACCCTGATCATCCCAGTCCTGCTCTACGGCGCTGAAGCATGGACCGAATCAAAAGCGGATGAAGAAATCCTTGGTCGATTCGAGAGAAAAATTCTTCGGAAAATCTTCGGTCCCGTTTGCGTTGACGGGCTATGGAGACGAAGATTCAACCACGAACTATACGAGCTGTACAGCGACATACCCCTGGTCAAAAAACTCCGCATTGGACGTAAATAAAAAACCCAACGGATACGTAAATAAGCAAAACTGTCGCATCTCGATTGATGAGCAGCCACATGCCATATAAAAATTGCCGATAGTTCCCGAAAAAAAGTACAGTTTGTGTGGTTTATGGGCTGGTGGCATCATCGATCCATTTTTCTTTAAAGGTGACCGTGGGAGAAACGTTACCGACAATGGGAAACGATATCGAGCCATTGTATGCGACTTTTTGTTGCCCCAGTTGGGTGACTTGAACTTGGTTGACATGTGTGGTCCACATGCCACACAGCTCGTGAAACAATGGAAATGTTGAAGGATGAATTTGGTGAGCAGCTTATCTCTCGAAATGGCCCTGTAAGTTATGGCCGCGAAGATCATGCGATTAAACGCCTTTTGATTATTTCTTGCAGGGTTTGGTTAGGTTAGATGGGCTGTTGACGCTCGGGTGAGTCATCAAGCTTGCATAGGCCTACGTGGGCCCATAGCGATACCCTTCGAAGAAAGAACCCTGAAATCGAGAAAGAGGATACCTGGTTATGTTCGCTAGTGATAGTTATGCGGTGCTGGTCTGTGTTGCTCCTTCAGCCTCAAAGAGGTAGTTGCTCCATCCTGATCTGCTACAAAAACGGACTATCAGTGCTATTGGGATAGTCCACTTAGGTCATCGAAGTAGAGGCCGCCTAGTATTTTTAAACTGCTGCCACTGATCGCAGGGCAGTGACGTAGTAGGTGTGAGACCTCTTCTTCGACGTCTGGGTCGCTGCATTTCCTGCAAAGTTGGTTCGCACGAGTCAGTTTTATCTTATTGGAGTGCTTACCCAACAGGTTGTGACCTGTTGGGTCACCGCTATAGAAATGTATGCTCTTTTCAAAGCTATTAGCTTGTTTGATTTGCTGCCGCTTAACTCCGGCCAGAGAAATTTTGTGTGTATACAAGTTATTGTATTTTGCCATCTTGTTATGGTTGCTTTTTGAGTGTGCTTGGTTATTACATGTTTTTTAGATGCTAGCGGGGGATTGACCCTTTTATCAGCTAGGGAAATGCAACTGGACGATCCTAGTCTGGCTAGCTCGTCTGCTTTCTCATTTCCTATAATGTCATTATGTCCTGGCACCCATATAATTTGGACTTTGTTCTGGTTACAAAGAACCTTCAGCTCTTCGCGGCAGCGTCCAACTACCCGTGATTTTACTATATTGGATGTCAGAGCTTTAATGGCCGCTTGACTATCCACGTAGATGGATGGAGATATCCTCATGTGATATGTCCAATACCTTAGCCGATTCGGCAGCTTCCTTGCAGGGTTATGTATAGTCGTTAACATAACACGCATAATTCGTCGAATACAGGCCGAAATGCTCGAAAAAGTGACGTAAAATTGGACCTTCCAAATTGACCATTTGAAACGGAACCGCGGACAACATTTACATGAAGTTGTCTTTAAAACGTAAATGGCAAAGGCCTAATTATCGATTACAATACAAATTTTTAACCTTCGATGCAAATTTGAGTGTTTTATTCGATTTTTATAAAAACGAGTGGTGGGTGCACGACTGGGTCGTACGCAACTTTCTCTTTCACAGCGAGTTGGGTGTTAGATCAAATAGTGCACATTTTGATTATTAATGCTAAAAATTATATAAAATGTCGAAATGTGATTATACGAACGTTTACTCCGAAATTTGAAGGAATCGGTGTCTATATGACAAATAATTAATTTTCGTTATTGGCCAAAACTGAAAATTCCGTTAAGTGATAGTTGTGCTAGAACTAATTATGTGGAATTGTTTAAAACTATTATAGTAGTATATATATTAAATTTCATTCAATTTGGCATAGTACTTTGCGAGAAATTAACAATTTTCTTTATATGGCCTAAATGACAAAATCCGTTATATGTATTTTCTCGCAAAAACTGGGTATGCAGTTTTGTTGGAACTAATATGCTTATAGTATATAGAAAGTTTAATCAAAATCGTTAGAGCCGTTTTCGAGAAAATTGAGGTTATGTGTAATTTTTATATGGCAGGTACCGTTAATAACATGGCTAAAAGCAAACAAAAAAAAATGGCCTAGAATTATGACCAAAATAAGCTTGGATACGAAGTTTGAAGAAAATCGGCCAAGCCGTTTAGGCTGGGGAGACCATTACGGACCGACGGACCGACGGACCGACGGACGGAATTCCAAAAACCACTTTTTTAGGCTCCGCTATCATCGTAATGTTAGAATCAATCAAAATCTCGAGGTCGAAAATTTTCACGAAAACAATATCTTTCTCTTTGTAAGAGAAAGTTAGAAAACTACGCTTAAAAAATCACCCATTATAATACTGACTTTCTATCAATATATCAAGCAGGAAACAGCTGTCAGTGTCAGAAATACCTATGATTTCAAAATAAACCACAAGATAGCCCACCAACAAAAAACAATAACATTTGACTCCTTTTAGAAAAATGATGGCACAATCAATACTGCTGAATCACCTTGTTGTACCTATTGAAGCATTTTACAATAACAGAATCAAAACCTAACCCACCTTCTATATTATTTACAAATCCATTCCCAACTCAACGAAACGAGCATTAAAAACAATCGAGAAAAAATACCTCTCATCGTTTTCTTTACCAAAAACAACCCTCAATCATTTCCATTATCCTTTGTTTATAAATCGACAATTACAAACTACAAAAACAAAAAAATCCCCCTCTCAACAGTAATATCCTGCGAAAGACTCATACTACCTCACAGGTTGACAGTCATTGCTGCAGTGAAAAGGCAGAACAAGTCAAGAAAATGAGGACACAAAAACCTTCCTGCGGTAGGATAAAATCTCTGAAATCCCCCTTGAAAACTGCAGGACATTGATTTATCTTTTAACTTCTTCCCGTCATCTACGCTACTACTACTCTGCCTCAAGGCTAAAACGCTGTCAAGTCCTCCTTTGAGGGCCAACAGATGGCATCTGCAAAAAACCGTGACATAATAGTTTTCAACTTAAAAGTTGATCTCTGTGGGGTAGGAGGAGACTAGCGGTCATCATCATCTCTCCATCTCTATTCAAGTGAAACAAAATCTAAACAAAATGCATTTCTCATCGAGCGCATTTACTGTCAGGTTTTCTTAGGTAAACCGATCTGCACACAAAAAAATAGAATCCCTAAAACAAACCACCTTTGCAATCGGTCGAAGGACGAGAAGGACTCGCCCACCTCAATTGAACCGGACTAACAACTAAGTGGGGTAGGTGGGGTCCGTCGGTATGTCTTGAAAATTAAACGTAAAAGAAATGCATTTCCAACTTGGGAAATAATTTCATCTCTTTCTTTAACGTACGTAGAGTGGTCCCGTTGGTATCCTGATGTGTACACGGTAGTGTATTCGAGAGCAATATTGCTTCTTTCTAACGACGACGTTGTCGACAAGCGCTCACCTACATACGTACACATCTGGGGCGGGCTGTTGGAGTTCGCAACAAATAAAAAAAACACGAAAGCTTTTAACGTCTTCTCCGGCGCGCTGCACTATAGAGGTTGATGCCATGACAGGATGTCTTATCCAAGAATCGCAGTTCCACAGCAGAATTCATTGAAATTGAGAAAAGTAAAAAAAAAAATCCATTCACCATGCCACTACCACCCATCGAGCAGCTTGGGGTGGCACACAGAAAAAGGCCCGACCTGATGAAGACGGTTTGGTGAGTCGCGGCGCGCGGCGGGCTGGCATTCGACTTAAAGTGCAAAAAGGACACAGCGATGGCAGCGATGAGAGAATAAAATTCTTGAGTTGTTCGACTTTCGTTGTAATAAAAAGCGGAACGGAGCTAAGGACTTAAGTGAAGACAGGTACAATATGTGTGGTGTGGTTCTTAGGTGGGTGGCACTGCATCTGGGCTTCAATTGTGTTTACAAGGGATTGAGGTAAACTGCACTTTGGGATGTGAGGAGCATTGAGTCGAAAGATGCGAGCGAAAGAGCGCCGCACCAGATAGCAAAGAGCAATGCAGTGGTAGTTAGGCAAACAATGTTCAAAATTGCTCCTGTGGATTAGGTTGTGGGGGGATGTTGGCAGGGAGGTGGTAAAGATTTGCTATTTGTATGCTCAGGTTAATGTGGATTTACAGGATTACTCGAAGTTTGTTCTTCTGGTCGGTTTTGGAATACGTAGGGGTATATGAATGAATGTTTGCATTGCGGGTAGAAATAGACTTGACCTAGTTTTTTTTTATCCTACATCCTTTATCTAAACCGAAACATGGATAAGAAGGGGGTAGAAAGTCATAAAATCGGTTTTTGAGATTTTCACAATTTTGCAAATATATATATGTATACTTGTGTACATGTACCATTCAAGGATAAGGCGGTCTTTTTTAGGTTGTTGCTTTATTGTGCCGTTTGGGTATAAAGAAACAATGGCTGCAGTTGAGCTAGGGGGGTATTTGTCTCTCTAATATGTATCGTCGAGTGCATTTAATGTTGAAACAAGTATCTGGAAAGATGCTGGCTAAAAAGAAAAGGGGTTTACGTAATGAAATTGCAATATTACTTGAAATGAAATTGTAAACCTTAGTTGTCGTCGGTAGAATGTCCGAGAGAGGAATGGCTTTTGAAGCATAGGAGGAGGACTTATGAGATAGCAGATGAACAAGTACAAGTTTCAATATTCTTTCAAACTTCGAAGCACTAGATTAATCAAATAAAGAAAGGCAAAGAAAACTGGTCAACAAGAAATAGTTAAAGCTGAGTGGAGACAGAAACCCAAGAGTCCAAGCACCATTATAATTGTAAAAAGAAGGGAGACTTTATGTACTGGCAACCTTAAAATGACAAACCTTGATCTTAGGACGCTTATTTTAAAAGCCGACAGATAAGGACAAATCGCACATGGTACTAAATAATGGAAATGGCATGGTGCGCCATCTTTTATGTCGTTATGTGAATATTGAATAATTAACTAAAAACAACAACCGATTTCCATATAGTAGGTATTTTTGTCTAATTTAAACTCTTTTGGGACAAATCTTTGAATCAAGTGGGCATCTCTATTGATCAAAGCTAAATGTGTCCTTTTTCCTGTTTTTACCATCACATTTGCGAGCATCTCGGGTAGTCTAGCGATATATAGCGCATGTTTGCCTTGAGCTCTTCAATGGTCTGAGGATTGCTGAAATATACTTTGCTTTTCAAACAACAACACAACAAGTAGTTCGGAGGGGTCAAATCTGGAATTTTCTTCGCCTAAACTGCTTTGTTTGCATCGACTGTTTGCACTGTTTGACGCAAACGATGACCCAATCCATTACTTTTTGGTCATCACATTGTGTTTCATGGATCTAGTGTGGATTCTCCATTCCACAATATGGCAATTTTGCCAGAGAGTATGAAATGGGCCTCATTGGTCATCTAAATTTGCTTCCAAAATCAGGTTTAGTTTCAAACATTTAACCGACTGTTGTTCCGTATTCCAAGCGACGTGGACGGTCTGCCGGCAATATTCTTTGATTCAATCGCACTTTATACGGAAGTGCATTACCATTGACCAAGTACCTCAACATCAGCTTCAACGTGAAAGAGTACGAAGCAGACAAATCTATTATATGTAGGCAGTATAGAACTACTATCACCCAAGGACGGTGGGCGGTAGATTAGACCAACAAAGCTGCAATATGCCCAGATAACATTTGTAAAGGGAAGTCGTTAGTGGTTAGTGCGTTGAACTACTAAGTGCGGAGTTCCTGACTCAAATCCTGAAAGTGACAACTAATAAGTTTTTTCACTGCCCCACCTCTTGCAAAAGTCTGACACATAACACTGTCCTGAGAAGCTTCGACGCTAAATAGGAGCTCCCCTTCTGGGTGGCAAAAATAATAACAAGTTTGAGGTCCTGTGTGGAACTTTAATGCCAGATATTTAATTTTATTTTACACAAACAAGTCACACCAAATGGTGTGATTGAAATAGATGTTTTTTTTTTTAAATATGCCTCTCCAATTAGCCCGGTCCTTAGCTTACTGCCTCCAATTGCGCGGTCCAAGTTGGTTGCGGTCGGTTTCTACTTATGTGCGCCACTTAAGGCGAGGTCTTCCTCTACTGCTTCCGACGTCTAACTGGGAATCGAAGACTCTGCAAGCCGGAGTATTGGTGTCCATTCGTTCTACATGTCCTAGCCATATTAAACGTCCAATGCGGAGCTTTATGACTAGGGGTATATCGCTGTGCAGCTCTCTTAGTTCTTGGTTGAATTTTCGTCTCAAAAGTCCGTCAACGAAAACGGGACCAACGATTTTTCGAAGATTTGTTCTCTCAAAACGACCAGGAATTTCCTTCATCTGCTTTTAATACGGTCCATGCTTCAGCGCCGTTGATCGGAACTGCGATTATCAGGGTCTGGTATAGGATCTCTTTAGTATTTAGTTCGATTGAGGGTTTTACTACTAAATTTCCTTCTCAGTCCAAAGAAACAGCGGTTGACAAGAGTAATTCCTCGTTGCCAATGGTGACTTTCTTTCCAATTCGTCGATGTTGTGTGTCCTTTTGAGTGCATATGTGCGCCAAAGAGATGACCCTATTGGAAGATGCTCTTATTTTGCAAATGGCCGCTAATGTCAAATCTGTTTTGACATTTGCGGACTAGACAGATGTAGAATACAAGTGAACAAGCCATGGAGCAATACACTCCCCAAGAACGCGGAATAACAATTCGTCTGTAGTATTGGCGCAGCGCAAATTCCGTCGCCATTTCCCCGGACGTCCAACACCGACTGCGCAAACACTGCGCTGTTTGGCCACCAACTTTGAAGAGTATAGGACCACACGAGACGTTACCAAGAGTGACCGGCCCTGGAGCGTCCGTTGTGCCGAGAATATCGCAACTGTTGCCGAGGATGTCGAGCTGTCGCCGGAAACATCGACCTGACGCCTTGCCTCGCATTAAGCTAACAGCCGGTCATCCCTAAGGCAATTTTTTGTCAAAGACTTGCGCATGTTCCCGTACGAAGACCAGTCTTTGCATCAGCTGCTGCCTGTAGACTGCAGACTGCAGACTTGTGTTACCTACGCCCAAGCCATCCTCAATCTCGAGTGGACGATTTTTCGACCAAAATCATAATGCGCGATGAGGCTCATTTCCACCTCAGCGGGTACGTGAAAAAGCTAAACTATCGCTTTTGGGGCACCGAAAATCCACGAGTATTGCACGAGGAGCCTTTACTCCAGCTCAAAGTTACTGCATCACCATGTTCACGCTGGAGGAGTCATCGGTCCATTTTTTTCGAGAACGCCGCTGGTCAAACGACAACAGTAAACGGTGTGCGCTATAGGACCATATTAACCGATTTTCTTCTGCCGCAATTGCAAGAATTAGGACTGGAGGACATATGGTTCCAACATTTCGGAGCAACGGCACACAGTGCGCGAGCCACAACCGATATTCTGAAGAGCCAAACAACATCGGATGACTTTTTTGGGCTCACCTTGTACTTAGTCTTACCCTCATTTACTGCTGGAGCCATTTTTGCCGCTTCCTTCTCTATGCTGACAAACGTGGCTGTCATCAAGTTGAGTCGTACCAATGATGTCAATTTATGGAAGATTGTGCCTCTGGTTTTGGGTCTGAAGTATTGCACAAAGCTCTCAACAATAAGACTAAAGAGGTCACATGACAGTGCATCGCCTTGCATAAATCCTATAAATGCAGTCGTATGCGGCTTTGAATTCGATGTATAGGTGGCCTGTATGGATATTAACTTCATGGTTTTTTACCAGGATCTGCCGAAGTGTTAATTTTTGATCAGATGTGGACTTCCCCGGCCTAAAACCATACTGATAAGGCCGATCAAATTGTTGGTAAAAGGTTCACATATTACGGCAGATAGATTCTTGTAGCCGATGTTGAGGAGACTTATGCCTTTATTGTTAGCGCATTTCAGAGGGTCTCATTTTTTGTGGATCATGCTAAGGTTCCATTCTTCAGACATACTTTCATCCGACCGAATTTTGCTTTGTGAGTTGGTGAATGTTACTTACCAAATCATCTTCCCTGGATTTGTAGCTCGGCGGGAAAGCAATCATATCCGGCAGCCTTGTTAAGCTTAAGTTTAGATATTGCTATCCTCACATCACTTCTGTAGGGTGATTGGTAGTTTTCACTGTAGTCGCCAATAATTAACGGTTCGTTCTGCCTAACTGCGTTATATTGTTTGACATCGCCGTTTAACAGTCAGCAGAAGTGGTTCTTTCATATCCCCAGTATCGACTGTCGGCATTTCGACTACGACATTTCCTTGTTCATCCTAAAAGAGTTCTGTTCGAGTTTTGTATCCCCGGCTTTTACGTTTTATACTTTGGTAAAACTTGCGAACTTCATTTCTGAAGCGGTAACTCTCTATATCCTCGATCACCCGATTTTCTTGCTCTTTTTTCTGAAAAACTGGTGTTCTTCCCTTCTTCTTCGCCTATAGAGCTCAATGGGAGCTCTCGTCTTCATCTGCAGCTTTGCCATGTAGGCCTCGTTCTTGGATGCGAGCATCTGTCGGCATTCTTCATCAAACCGAGGGTTTCTTGCTGGTGGGCGCTCTTACCCTTAAGAGTGCTCTTACCATAATCGCCTTTCGTCATAGCACATTTCAATGTAATTTGTAATTTCATATGACATTCCTTCACAGGACTCATTCAAAACAAATTAATTTGATTATGAAAAAAAAAATCATTGCGACTTTTCCAAGAAGTAATCATTCAATTTCAAATGAAATTACCTTCTTGGTTCGGGATACCACACATCCTATGATGGGGCTCTAATAAACTTCAAAAAAAAGCAGACTTTTTACAGATTTCTAAAAATCTGACATGCCAACGCAAAGATAAATTAATTGGAAAATATTCTGAAAGTATCAGAAATAAAAATAACGTTTAAATTAAAAAAAACATCTCTTAACTTTTTTCTAAACTCCAAAACTAATCTACAAAAGGACCACACCACAGTGGAATTTAGCATAGAAACAAAAAAATATTTCTAACCACTCTTATATCAAAGCTAAACGTGCAATTAAATTATTCCATAACGTAAAACCAAAACACAAAAGCAAAAGTCCTTGGCCATACAAAAAGCAATGTACATGCAAGGGTCCTCCACACTACACGTAACCGCACAACAGCAATACATCACAAAGCGATACTTTTTGATATTTCATGCCCGTTTAACTCGGTCCTAACTCATATCTCGTTTTTCTCGAAATTCCTTTTTTTTTTTTTTGGTTTTGTGTTTTATTGTCAGCACTATCTGGCCGTGTACATGCAACACCATCTATTGGCAATTTCCATATAAATTGAAAAATTTTCCCATCGAAATTTTTTTCACAGTTCCCATTCTTTTTATTTCGTTGGTTTGCCTTGATCATGAGTATCTCATTTCTAGCATGGCAACCCACAATAGGCACGCCAACCATTTAAACAAAAAGGAGCAGCGTTATGTTGTATCCTTTTTAGCGCGAGGTGTATAGTATGTACATACAAAATAATTATTGCTATAACCCTTTGTTGTTGTTTTTTTGATGGGGGTGTATATATTAATTTTCCATCTCCATATGCATGAAAATGTCCTTTGGCTCTATCGGATGTTTCACGCAATTATCTCGACATGTCTCGATAAATGTGTGAGACCAACCCGTCCATATGGCAATAAAAAAAACCGGGTATGCAATAAAATATGCTTTCGAAGGGTGCACGCGGTTGTTTTTTATTTTTTGATGTCCTGCGGGAATGGCGGTGCGCGCTTTTTTTGTTTGCGAAATATCATCTCATTAAATATGATAATGAACCTATTTATGAAATAACAGAGTTTTCAGATGGATATAGTTTTTTTGTTATTTTTTTTCGACATTTTCCTTTCTCTGTCCTCACACAATCTCTACAAGCATCATTATCATCGTCATGTTGATGTCCTTTCATATGAAAATTGTTTTTTTTTGTCCATCCATCTCATGGTGGAGTGTCTGAAAAGCTCTGTTGAGTTGTAATTTAATTTGATGTCCAGTCGTGTACTTATCCGTGACCAAGCAAATGGATATGTCCACCACTGTGTGCAAGGACCTACCTAAAAAGCGATTTCTGACGATATCACTTGTATGTGAAGGCTTGAAAGGTTTTTAGTATTTGATTTGGGAGCGCGTTTTTTTTTAAGTGATGCGATGGAGTAAAATTTATGCAAAATACAAGGATACACGTAGGATATATGTAGACTGGAGTTTACATTGCTAATGGAACCCAACGGTATGGTTATTTGCTGTAAGTAAATTAAGACCGATGCATAAGGCTTTGATGGTGTCCATCCATCCAAAGCCCAGGATAAGGAATTTTTTCTGCGTTGCGCTAAGGATTATTTTGAAATAAATAAAACGTATTCATGAACTGAGTGCATTGAGAGCTTTTAGTTTACATTCTAAAAATTGAATATGAGCTGAGCATGCATAAGGTTGCTTAGACCTGACGGAGGTTTGGGGGCATTCAAAGGATGGAGTACAGTTGAACAGAAGTGTGGACTAATTGTGTTAAGCATAGAACCTATACGACAAAATACGACTGCTTTGATCACAAAATGCACAGGTTCTGGGTCCTGGATGTTTTGATATTTTGAGAAACCAAAGTCAAGCCTCGGTGTAGAGGTTATGTTTATGTGTTCTGGTGTTGAGTGGAGGACTAGGGTATCCATTAAAGGCATGGAGTAATAGTTAAACATAAGTAAAACAATTTGGGATAGCATTTTCGTCGTCAATATTTGCTGGGGTATAACTTGTTTAGATAATATGATCAACCCTGTATAAAAAAAATATTCTATTCACCACATACACGATCCAGTTATGATTCTATTAATCTACAATTTTCCCAGCAATTTTTAATCCTGTCAACCCTAGATTTTGAAGAACAATTGCTGCAAAAAAATTATAAACGAGAAACAAAAAGATAATCAGACCTACCGAAACATCCGTTTGGAAGTAAATTTTCTTTGACAACAATTTTTGGCAGCTACGGTTTGAGGTTGTCCGATGAAGAGTTTTTGTAAATTCCAACAAACGAAGTGATTGCACGTAACCATTATGGAATGGATTCCCCGGAAGCGAACTGAGTTCCGGTTAGAACTGACTTTCGTTTCCGAAATTCTTTCGAACGGTAAGGCTAAGTATTTCTATTTTTTTCCTTAACGGGGTCCTAACTAGTTCAGGGTCTTTAGCTGATATGATTCCCGCCTTTATTCCCTTTGAATTTAAGCACTTTGCCTCCATTACTCTCTTCGAATTTGAGCACATTGCTTCCATTCATTTATTCCAAGCATCCTGCCGACCACTTTTTTTTTGATTCCTTAACCGCGATTGCACGTAACCATTATTTTGCTTCGGAATGGATACCCCAGAAGCGAACTGAGTTCCGATTAGAGCTGACTTTCGAACGGTAAGGCTAAGTATTCCTTTTTTTTTCTTAACGGGGTCCTAACTAGTTCAGGGTCTCTGCCTATTCTCTTCAAATCTAAGTACGTTGCTCCCATTCATTTAGTCCAAGAACCCTGGAGACCACTTATTTCTTGATTCCTTAACAGACGTTTTTGGTATTCCTTGTCGTCTTGTAGCTGAAGGCAATGTTGCCGATCCAATGTACTCAACGTCTTTCAACCTTTTGTACTACATCCACATCTAGATACAACTCATTAAGCTGTCGGTTGAATATTCGGCTTTCCATTAGCCTTTTCGCATACAGGACCAAACATTCGACAAAGATTTTTTCGCTCGAAACTACCTGATATTTGCTCCGCTTTCCTGCTTATTGTCCAGCAGTATAAAGTAGGACTGGCAATATTACAGATCCATAGAGCTTACTTGGACTTTGGATGGTTAAGGAGTTTTGATTCCATTTGTTAAGCCAAACTAAAGTATCATCGGTTTTCTGGGGCCAATCTTAGACTTCGACGTATCTCCGCTAAGGTGCCATTCGAGAGCTGATGTGTATTCCAAAATAGATGAACTCCCAAACTACGCCAAAGTTTGTCCAAGGTAATTAGTTGACAATATTCTTGCTCACATTGTCTTGTCCTCGTTAACTACAAGATCAACGGGTTGCACCTGTTCATCAATTGTCGAACATTCTTCAACACGATTGGTGCAACCAGTGATGTTGATATACAGTCCTATCGCGTATAAATTTTCCCAGGAAGGTTTCCCTTGTCAGCAAGGTAAATCAGATTGCTGATTGGGAAGGGTTGTCCGGGAAAATTTATTCGCGGTAGGCTTGATTGTGTCCATATCCCAGCAGCTGTACATTTTTCTTAAAGATGGCAAACAGGGAAAGTACTACCGTCATCACACCTGCTCTAACCACTACCTGTTCCAGCACGATATTAAACCAATTCCATGACAACACGTCTCCTTGTCGGAATCCGGCGCATGTAAGGAAAAGTTCAGATGAGCTGCTTCCAAATTGAACCCTGCATCCCGAATACTTCAGTGTTAGGCATCTTAGCTGTATCAATATTGAAGAAATCCGGAATTTCGTCATCGCAAGTTCCAGGCGATGGATGCTATCATACGCGTCCTTCAAGTCGATGAAATGTTTAATTTCCTTGATTCGTTGGGTTTTTTCTGGATATGCTTTTAAGTGAAAGTTTGACATATGGTCGTTCTGCCGTGTCGGAACCCACACTATGTCAGTATGTTGCAAAAATTCTTTATACGTTCACACAGTTTTAAGGAACATACATCGGTAGTCGATGCATGTACATGACACATATGGAGCCAATATCCGGTCATCGAACATGCTTTCGTCAATCTAAACCTTGCTTGCTGTTTTGGTGCATGCAGATTTTCATGAAGAGTCCTAAGTATTTGAAGAATTCTGCTGGTAATCCATTGGAACCGTCTACCTTGTTGTTCTTTAGAATTTTGATGGATGCGCTGACTTCTACTTACTGGTAAAGAGCGATAACCCTTTGTGGACTGGAGGTTGGGTGGACTTATTATAATTTTTTTGGCATAATGCAAATCTAGCAGCTGCTGGAAATGCTGGTTGAACGCATCTACAACTCCCTGTGCCTCTGTTTCTAGGTTTCCATTGCTATTTCGTAGAGTTTGCTGACGGATGCTTCTTGTCGCGAGACTCTTTGATTTTCCTGAGCTGGGTTGTTCTCTACTTTTCCTTCGTAAAATGCAATAAAATGAACAAAATTAGTTTTTTTCCATGTATTGGTGCCTTATTAGTAAGAGCAAACGTTCCCATTAATTATGAAATACAACGTCGTTCAAGTGTCAGCCGCAGCTGGCTTCGCAGTAGCGCATTCTGTCACTCCAATTTTTCAAGACCTTGTTGATGGTTTCGGGCTGTAGCTCATGGATTATTCGGATCATATTAGCCTTAAGTGATTGAATTGTTTCCGGTATGTTGGCATAGGTTAGGTTTACGGGTTGGTGGAGTAGAGGATTCTCTATTCCGCCCCACTTAGGTCCATGTGGACCCATTGTGATACCCTTGGTGGGATTACGTCCTTCCTTATCGTTACTACGTTACTCCACTCTATCCAGCCATCCTGATGTTCGTAGGAACCTGTAAAGATAGGGTAATGGAATATAGGAAAACTCTTGGATGTCTTGGAAGTAGTAGCTTCCAAGTGTTCTGTTCCTCAGCTGACAGAGACTCGGGCAGTGACAGAGGAAATGAGGTGTATCCTCGTGTGTTTCCTTATCGCCGCAGCCTCTACAGATGTCGTCATCCTTGAGATTTAATTTCATTCTATGGGTTCTGAGAAAGTTGTGACCAGTGAGAGCCCCTACCAGTTTAGATAAGGAGCTTCTGTCGTACCGCAAAAGTTTTTTGGTCCGGTTTCCGTTGTATTCTGGCCAGAGCTTCCGAGATATTTCGCAGGTAGTCAATGATTTCCACCTGGTATTGGCTTTCATTCGGGTTTTGTATTCCTCTCTTTCTCTGAGGTTACAGAGTGGTGGTTCGACCGTTTGTAGTGCCTGGTCATGATCTGTAGCAGATCCATTTTTTGCCAGTTCGTCGGTTATCTCGTTGCCGTCTATGTCCCTGTGACCAGGAACCCAGCAGAGATCAGCATTATGCTGTGAGCAGAGAACCTTGAGCTCTTCGCGACAGCGGCGAACTAGCTTTGATTTAATTTCGATAGCAGATACTGCTTTTATAGCCGCTTGGCTGTCAATGAATATGGTGATATCACTGTGTGGTATTTCCATTATTGACACCAAATGAGCCGCTTCAATGATTGCTAGCACCTCAGCCTGGAACACACTACTATAATCAGGAAGCCTGATTGATTTGTGTATTACTAATTCCTCTGAGAATATGCCAGCACCTGTTCCACAGTCCATCTTTGATCCATCTGTGAAGATGAATATCGAATTCCTTTTTTTGGGTTCATTCTTGTCCCATTCGTCTCTGCTCGGAAACGAGCAGGTGAAGGGTCGATCGAAGTCTAGATAGGGAGATAGATAGTCAGAGTTTACTACGCTCCCTACGTATTTATTTAGGACCTGCGCATGCCCAGCGAGGCTCGGTATATTGGCATAACATCGGCCCTTCACGGTTTCCCACAAAAAAAGTAAAAAGTAGTCAAATTGCAGCTCCTAGGTCAAATTGCAGTTCATTTTCGAAGAAAAATGGTCCAATGATGCCACCATTCCACAATTCGCACCAAACTGTCACTATCTGTGGATGCATCGGCTTCTCGACATTAACGTGCGGGTTTTTCTAGCCCCAGGTGAGGCAATATTGTTTGTTAACGTAATTGCCGAGATGAAAATAATCCTCGTCAGAAAAGATGAATTTTCGACCAAACTCTTGTCCAATTCAAGCTGCTCTAAGGCCCAAACTGCGAAGCGATAACGAAGCGGATGGTCGTGAACATTTAATTGCTGAGTAATTTGAACTTTGTAAGCTAGGGCAGTGCGTGAAATTTTGAGCTGTTGTGATCGATGGCGAGTTGATGTACGTGAATTGAGTCTCACACTCTCGGCTACAGCAGCACCATTCTCGTCTGTGCTCACCTTACGACGACGGGGACCATGAGTATTGTCCACTAGCATACCAGTCTCATGAACTTATTGCACAAACTTGCTTACAGCAGTAGCGGTGAGTGCTTCATTTCGGCCCAAACTTCTTTTCAAATAACGCCCTGGTTGGGCTACACAGCACTGACTTTGGAAATAAGTTTTCAATATTTCCCAAAGTTTTTCAGGCGTAAAGCAACTCATTTTGTTCCTTGGGGGTATGATACTGACTTTCTATCACGATTTCGAGCCGGAAACAGCTGTCAGTATCAAAATAACCTATGATTTAAAAAGATGGCCTAACCGTTATATTATATAACACCAGTGATCATGTCAAGGTACGTGTTTGCATGTAGGTACACATGTGGGATAGTTTGAAGATGCTAAATGTGCCAAAAGTCTTACCCTCTAACGTATTTTACGGCAAACCCTATTTGTCTTATGTTCTCAAGAATTTTAAGAGATGAAAAATGTATGTAACAAGTCGAGATCTTATGAAGGCCACATAGTAAGACGCTGACAAAAGTAACGTATGGGTACAAAAAAAATAGTCCAACACTGTCACATTCTTTGATAAGGTCTTCGAGAGTCGCATTGTTCTTAAGGTGAAAAGACTCGGAAGATGGGTCAATGTGTATACCAAAGCATACATCACTATATAATTGCACTTCAACCAAAAACCAAACCATCTATGAAAATAATAAAATCTAACTGAAATGTCAATTTAGTTCGCCTAAGTCAGAACTAATCATACCTAGACCTGGCTGCCAATTTTTCATCCACATGTGTCCTTAAACACTATATCAGAATACTATGAATTCTCCAAGTCAGAACCGTCCATACCTAGACCTAGCTCTCAACCTTTCATCAGCATATGTCGTCCTTGAATTATATTTTCAAAAACCACATCAAATCGTAAAACTAATACCACCATATAAAAGCAATCAAATCCAAATGCATCCAAAGCTTCCTTTGTACCTGTCTACATTTAAATGAAAGACTTAATAACTCGCCAAACTTCTGAGCAGATTGTGAGCAAGCAGTCCTTATCGCTAATTAATGAACCAAGTTGGCTATCCAGTCAACAATTAATTACCTGAACAACCTTATCTAACGCAATTATTTCAATTAAATGTACTCCCCTTCTGCAGAGTGAGGGGCGGCAAACTTGTTATCTCTAGCTAAACAGGGTAGCCTAAGTCCCCGCTAAAATAAGCACCTATTAAGGACTAAATCCATACGAAAAACTTGCACAGAGCTACAAATAACAAGAATCAGTTTCTGATTGCCACCCATTCTGCCACCCCCTTTATAGTAGACAATAATGTTGCCAAAACGTTGTTGCTCCACCAGCTTGCCTCCCCTCTCCAATCTGGATGAAAAAGATAGTCAAAACTTTCCAAGACTCTCATTAATCTTGTAAAATGTCTGTTTTCCTTTTTGATGTTATCGGTATCGCACTCACACACATACACAAACACAAATACCCAGCAGCAGTATACAATATTGTGCAAGGGAAGAAAATCTAAAATTGAATCGCTTCCAAGAATCATTTCGATTGTCCAAAAAGCCACTAACGTTCTACTATTGCGCTGAGGGGGGGACCCCCAAACCACCCGAAACTTAATGGTGCGCGCCTCTCTTGCAAAAATGAATCGCCACCCTTCAAGTGAGAATTACAAAACAGGTCGATTGCGGCCAAAAAATTGGAGATTTCCATCCCCCCTCCATCGCATCATCATCCGTCCGTGGTGTTATTGGGACATTGTGCTACTCTGTAGTCCTGCGATGATGGCGTGCGGTGGTGGCAGCCAGAATCAGATAGGACAAGCGGAGTTCATTTTCTCGTTTAGGTTTTTTTTTTCTCTCCTGCCAGCCTGACTATAGCCAAAAATATTTTCGGATTTCGGATTTACGGATTAAATGGCCATTGGCGAAGGTAACTAACAAACCTATATAATGGGGTCATCGATTGGCGCAATTAAATCTCGGCGATGTTGGTTTTTTATTTGATTCTCTTCTCCGAAATGTGATATAAGACGGTAATTTAGATCTTAGTTGGGGATTTCATTTCAGTGTGTGTTTGGTTTTTTTTTTGAGGTGGAAAGGTGGTAGCACTCCTTTTTTTTAATTCTGTAGGATGGTTTTGGGTGATGCTATAGAGGACATCATCAGCAGACGTGTTTTATATCTCGATGGTAGGTATGTAGTTATATGTGTGTGAACGCTTATGTTTGACTATGTGCAGGTGTATCTAAGAAGCTAGAAAAATGTTATGCTCTGTCTCATAGAAACGTGTAAGGTCAAACATGTATGCCATTTTTATAAACTTTAAGGCGGGCTTATTCGTTTTTACTGGGTCAGTCGAGGTTAATAATGAATCCATTAAGAATGGTTGTGTATCTTTGCAGGGGCTATATGCGGTCGAAATTTCTTAGTCACACATATATTTTTTTAGATCCTTTTTCCGATCTCGGATTAAAAGGGATGATTCAACGAAGCGCATTTCATATATGTATGCAGTATATGTATTCGCATGCACTTGTATCAAAGTAAATATATTGGTTCCTGTGTACTAGGGACGGAGAGAATACTACAAACCACACCCCTGATTTTTATAACGGGTGCCAATCCTTAAATAAACTCCTTTTTCTTTCATTTTCGGCGGGGAAATGTTCAACTGGCTCTTCTGTGAGGTTTTAAATGATTTTGGTTTTTATTTTTCTTTGAAACGTGCTTGCTACTCCCAACTAACAATTATTCCTCTATAAAGTAATAAAATGTAATTTCCACAAGTAATTGTTTCTGTAGGACTTATATAGTACTTGTGCGCGGAGGTTGACAATTTTTGCAGTCGATTGTTTGGGTAGAAGCCTGTTTAAGACATTATACAGGAAAATGCGCAAGCATTACCAAAGTTATGATGGTATAACCTCTGTAACGTTGTTTCCGGAGACCTGTGTATATTTACCATACGTTAAGATGTTTCGGTAGAACTTTGCACGAAGTTAATCCGAAGCATAGCATGTATAGAGCCTACGAATGAAGGCTTAAAAAAACTAAGGTTAAGAGAACGGGAAAAAGGTGGAAAGATCAGGAAAAGGTGAAATGATCGAAAAAATGGTGAAAAGATAGGGAACCTACCGGGGAATTAGTCAACACGATGCAAGTACTTCGTTGTACTTACTCGTCTCTCATATTCCAGAGTACAGCCTAGTGGATAGCGTATTGCGAGAGAACACGAGTTCGAATCTTAGTAAGTTCTTATATAATAAATTAATTTATACAATTAATTGCATTGAATTTCATACTTTCATAATAACGAATTGGGTTTTAATAATTAAAAGAGATTGAAATTTTTAAAAGTAAATATAAACATATGAGAAGGGTACAATCCGCTGAGCGGATCGTTGAATACACTATCCCATCCCATCCTTAAAATGTATATACCCAAATTGTGGGCTTTATGGCGATAAAATATTAAAAATGACGTTGTCACAACATGTTGTTCAGGCGGTTTATAAAAATCTTTTATGGTTCTACAAAAAACAAAGTTTTTCTGTTGCATATGCCTTGGGGTAGGGTATACAATTTTGTTTGTATGAAAACGCACCCAAAAAGTGGGCGTGGGTTAAAATGATCTAGAGACGAAATGTTTATATTATCATAATTAATGATCTTGCATCGAATTCTGCACTACAACTACTTCCATTTGCACTTCAATCGCAACTTGAAACCTTAGGATTTAATTTCCAAAAATACAAATTTTTGGCGCAACAGGCTCGTTAGTACCCAGGTCCTACCTTTCTCACAACCATTCATGTGTTCGTATGCACTTCTGGCACCATGGCGGGACCTCCTGTTTTATGCCGACTTCGAACGGCTAAGTTGAGATAAGCTATTCTTGACAATTGATACTAATCGGGTGATTTGTCAGATCATCACGAGAGGAGGATCAGTGAAAAATCATTTAGGTGTTGCTACGGCAGGAAATCAACCCAGACCTTCTGCGTGGCAGTTCACCGCACTAACCATCACGCCACTGAGCCCTCAATTTAATTTCCACCAAATATTAAATCTATTAAATGAGCAAAACTTCTAATGATTCAAATATTTGCAAGATATTATTATTATTTATTTTGTAATTTTGCCGCCCCTATTACGCTACGCCACTGCCTTCTATACTAAATCTACCACCCATTGGGATGACTTACTATGTCGAAGGGTAAAATACTCCGCCTCGCAGAGTTTTCGATTTCCAGAGAAAGACCTCTCCTTTGGTGTCGCGTATAAATTAAAACCGACATCAACCAACTTACAGAGCACAAATGGAGGCAGTGAGCTTAAGACCGCGCTAATTTGATAGGCATATGGATAAAACTCTGGTTCATTCTGAACATACCGACAGGCGCAATAGAACAATCAGGCGCTGCTGTCAGCATTGGAACCTAGACACACAAAGTCCTAAAGTTATTGTCTTTTGGGACGTTCCGTCAAAATCTTCTTATTGATAGATTGGTCTTGCTTTCGTTTACCGTTCAACCCATTTGAGTCGCTTGATCTACCGCAGTAATGTTTATAGCCTGTTCATTCGTTAGTAATATCTGGTTATAGTCAAATTTGCCAAAATACGCCGATTTATATTTTAAAACACAATTTTGCCGCATCTGGACCGTTTGAACCCAGGACCTAATCAGCTAATCAAATCAGATCAGATCATATAGTAAAAAAAAATCAGTCGTGTTAGGCTACTTTAGGTTGCAGTGGCTGCACGCGATGCGCATGCACACTTAGACCATAAAGTTCTGTTGTGGTACCATGCGTGGATCTGTCGACTTTCCTATATCCGTTCGTCTAATTGAACCATTCAGAGCTAACTATGTAGCGTAGAAGGTTTTTGACATTGATATTAGCCATTGATATTAGAGAACTGAACAAGAGCATAGAAGGTGAATAATACTTTCCTACTCTTCTTTATCCATGCACTTCTATAGAAGTCATTGCTGGAGCGGCCTTTTTCGTGGACAGCGTCCTTTAAGGACACCGATTGTGGTGCTGATATATGATCTGTTCAGCATTATCAAGATGATGGGGTGCTTCTGGTTAAAGTTTGGCCAGAGTTGCCTTGATATTTAGCAAGTTGTGTCGTATCCATCTGCGGTTTGCTTTCTTGATCGCATCCAATTTGATCTGTAATTTACATGTAGCGAGGGACGTACCTAACATATCTACTGGCGGTAGAATATCAAGGGTAGTACCCTGTCTGGCAAGCTCATCTGCCCTGCAATTCCCTGGTATGTCTCTGTGGCCTGGCACCCAAAAGAGGTGAATGGTGAAGGGTTCTGCCATCTCGATATGATATAGTCGGCATTCGTGGGCTGATTTCGATTTGAATGAGGTGGATTCCAGGGATTTCATTGCCGCTTGGCTGTCGCTAAAGATGCTTACATAATTCGTGGGTACTACATTCCTTTTAAGCTAGGACAAGGCTTCTTTGGCTGCGCACCACCTAGTTCTTAATCAAAGACTCTTCGGGCTGGAGCATTTGAGTTCATACATCTATACATCCTTCTAGCCCCCTTAACGTCCAATGCTGAGTTTTTTTGACCAGGTCTATGCTGCTGCATAGATCATGAAATTTGTGGTCGAATCGTTGTCTCTATATAGTCCATCAGCGCATACGGATCCAGCATTTTATAAAGGGTCCAAAAAGTATTCATAAATATAGATATAAAGGATGTCCCATAATTCACGCAAAATGTAATTTTGATAGAAAATACAGATTTTTAATTAGAAAGCTTAATGTTTTTTATTAATTCATAGAGTATACAGATATTTGGCTTAGATCGGGTAAATGGCCGCCATGGCTTTGCTGGCAAGTACGTACACTTTTAGAAATTTTCCATGACAGTTTCGTATAAATATGGCTGAATCTACCGCCCAATTTTGCATACCTTTTGATTTAAAACGAGTGGTGGGTGCACGACTGGGTCGTGCGCAACTTTCTCTTTCACAGCGAGTTGGGTGTTAGATCAAATAGTACGCATTTTGATTATTAATGCTTAAAATGATATGAATAATGTTGAAATGTGATTATACGAACGTTTACTACGAAATTTGAAGGAATCGGTGTCTATGGGAATAATAATGATTTTTTGTAAAAGCAAACAAAAAAAATGGCCTAGAATTATGACTAAAATAAGCTTGGATACGAAGTTTGAAGAACATCGGTCTAGCCGTTTAGGCTGGGGAGACCATCACGGACAGACGGACCGACGGACCGACGGACCGACGGACGGAATTCCAAAAACCACTTTTTTAGGCTCCGCTATCATCGCAATGTTAGAATCAATCAAAATCTCGATGTCGAAAATTTTCACGAAAACAATATCTTTCTCTTTGTAAGAGAAAGTTAAAAAACCGAAAAAAATCCAATGGCGTGAAATCGTAAGGATGCCAATTCTGATCGCCAAAACCGCCGATTACGCACGATTGACAAATGACTCCTAAAGAAATTGAATTATTTCTCTGGCTGTATAGCATGTGACACCGTCTTGTTGAAATCAGATGTTGGTTACATCCATTTCTTGTAATTTAGGCAATAAATATCACGATAATGAACAACATTTGTTACTGCCACATTTTTGAAGAAGAATGGTCTGATAATGCCTCCAGCCCAAAATCGGCACCAAACAGTCCCACGCTGTGGATGCATTAGTTCCGCAGCTTTTACTCGTTTTACTCGTGGGTTTTCTTAACCCCAGATGCGACAATTTCGACGATTAACGAAGCCATAATAAAAAAATCATGCAAAATCATCAACATGAAAATGGGCTTCATCATTTAAGATGATTGAACTTTGTGAGCATGAAGTTTCAAGTCATTCGGGAGAATTCGCTGTAGAGAGCTTCTCGAAATACACAATTCATAACTACGGTGCCGAATTAATGTTCCTGGACTTTCAGCAACACTCTCGTGAACTGCTTCGATATATCACTATGACGGCCATAGTTTGTACCAAAATTATAGACTATAGCTGACAAACCTTCATTACTTTTAAAATATTGCAAAACAATGCAAATGCGTTGTTCTTTCGTATAGCGCTCCATTTTTACTACCTCCGAGCTGTCACATTGTTATCTTTTTTTACGTTGGCTACACAGTACTATCAAATGGCGCAAAATTCAAATTTTGTGTGAAATATGCGACAAAGCATATTAGCTTTGCTTAAAATCGCTCCATAATATCGAACATTTTATTGGTGACTCCCACGTTATGGTTTCTCCCACGTCATGCATCTAATTGAAATAGAAATCCAAACAAACTCCAAATTGTGCTAAACAACTTCAGATTTGAAGTACATCAATGCATAGCTGGTGATTTTTTTTATCGAGTTTGCAATTAAAAACAATTGTGTCTGTCCGCGATTTCTCTCAACTCAAATGGGGTGTGTAATGATAAGTCAAACTCAAACACAGGCAACAATTTCGCATAAAATGTAGGTACTTCCCCTTTCGACGAATAAAATGCACGATCCACCACAACGTCATTTTAACAGCTGCGTTGAAAAACCAGTCTCTATTCGTTATTGCTTCGTATAAAACCCAACGTGTCGATCTCGGACAACACCAGTTTCTCTATAAATCTTCGACCGTGCAAAGCTTTCAAACATGTTCAAGCTGTTGATTAACATATCGATCTTGATTGCATTCGTCGGTGCCGATTATAATTTTCAAGATTCTGACTTTAGTGAGATACATAGATACGTATATAAGGCGTGTGTTTGACCTTTCCTTTCAGATCAACTTATTTTTGAAGATCTAACAGATGCGCCATTGGAACCTTTGCGTTACAAACGAGGTGTGAAAAGTGGGTTTAATCAGCAAGAATGCCGAAGTAAAAAGGGTGAAAAGGAAAAAGACATCCACTGTTGCAATGGCGGCAAAGCTGATCCAAAAGATATGGAGGCAATGAAAGAGGTCAAAGCCAAGTGTATTGAAGAAGTAAGCGGTGATAGAGGTAGGTCTAAGAAAATCCACAAACGTGACATTTTGAAACACTTTTTCATCATCCAGCGAATGACGTGAGCTATGACCCCCTCAACTGTGACGGTGTACAATCAATGAGGCAGAAATTGGTATGTGTTGGTGAATGCCTGGCTAAAAAGTTCGACCTCATCACAGAGACTGGTGACTTGAAACGTGACGCCATGCTGAATCATACACTAAAAATGATTGGCGATAACCAGTGGAAGACCGCAGTTTTGGAGGAATATGTTGACAAGTGTTTGGCCGAATTAATCGTATCAAAGCCGATGACGAAAAGTGGCATAGAAGAATCATGCAATACGAAACCCCTTGAATTCCATCACTGCATCTGGAAACATTTTGTCGAAGGTTGCCCAGTTGAACTGCAAATCGACAGCAAAAAATGCAGAAAGCTCAGAGCGCGAGTGGCAAATGGTGATACTTCCCAAGCGAATAAAGCTTTCAAACAAAAGTCACACCACCGTCATTATTCATTGGACAAATTATTGACACAACACTTATGAAAATAAAAGCCCAAATGAAAACCAGCTTGAGCGTCACATTTGTCTCTATAACATAAATCCTATTGAACCATTCATCACTCCCACAAGATAGACTCTGAAATAATCTCCTTAAAAAAGACTGAAAATATCCCAAACCTGACCCTAAGCGTCAAACCATCATAAATTATGTTTTCCAAAAAAAAAAAAAAAAAATAAACGAAAGCTAAATCTAACAAATCCCACATTATACATGCGGCTAGAGTACAGGACCCACACTAGTAGATAAATAATATTCCCTGTCGAAAGGAGCGCATAATCAAAAACTGTGCTTCTTCTCTCCAATAACGGTCGAATGGTTCCGAGATGTAGGCAACTACATACCCGGCTATATGCATGGTAGGTCTTAGATTGACTATCCTTGCTTGTGGGAGATAAATAAATAAACAGGACTTTGCTAATTTTCTAGGTCGATACTCATCATTAACACCAGAGGCGGGACGGCGGTCTTTTGCGGATAGGTTCTACGGGCTTATTTATGTTCATCGACCATGGAAGAGGTATGAAGGAAACACCGAAAATATATCGTTGTGCTTGTGGATTATTATGACAGGAAGTGAATAATTTGCTTCGAGGGTGGTTGGTAGAGTGCTTCTATCTAGGACTATAATATAATCGTACAATGTGGAGGCACTCTCGGAAGGCATAATAAACGATATTTGATATTTTGACGAATTGCCAACTCGTGGGTATTTGTTTTGCGTTTTTCGGTTCTTGGGATAACAAACGGTTTTGTCTGTCGATGGAGGGGGTTGGTTTGAGGGGCGGCATATTTGTAAGAGATCTGCATAATTTGGTGGGATGGCCTTTGGATAGATGGGAACCTGGTGGGTATTGTGATGTGTTTAAACTATTCTCTAAGGACACGAAATAGGCCTGGAGAAATATAAATAATTGACCTCATACAATGAAGCCTGTGGACTTCATGAATTCTAAATGATGGTCCCATCTCTTAACTATGGGAAGGTTATAGTGGCTTTCGAATAAATGTTCTATTTTTGATAAGGATTTTGGATTTTCCAAAAACCTAAGAAGTCCTAATCGATACCCACCACTTATTCATTGGTTTCAAAGTCACATACGACAGCATTTATAGAGGCGAACTATACAGAGCCATGTCTAGTTTTGGTATGCCTCCCAAACTCATCTGTGCAGGATGATAAAGGAGAATTCTCGCTGCTCCATCAGGGTCGGAAACGACCTCACTGACACATTCAATACTTAAAAGGATTTAGATAAGGCGATGCATTATCATGTGACTTCTTTAATCTGATTTTGGAAACTGATTTGGACTTATTGGGTTTTCTCCAGGATCTTTGGAAATGGAAAGATGAAACAAAGAATTTTGTACGAAAACATAAAAAACGTTTATTAGGACACGTTAACACAACAGTCCTCCAAATTCTTGACGAAACAAATTTATTGCGGCGTCTTCAAAAAACTAAACCCTTAGATTTGGCCCGATAATAACAAACCGCGCTATAAATTGCGGAAAAAGCAGGAACTCTCAAAGGAAAGTTACCTGCCAAACATATTATATACTCGTGATAAAAAAAATTGCTGGATAAGTCGAATACTTAGTTGCAATTGAAATACAAAACGGGTGGTGGTTTTAGTGAGTAAAAATCTCACACTACTTTGGGCACGTGCTCATCGTGTCTATGAAGATTTCCACCAGCCCACGAAAAAAAAAAAGTTGTGAACTTTCCTGGCTGAAAACCATTCTAAACAGGGCCCGATAAGGTTGTTGTTAAAAGGTTTCCGGCGTTCACTTATTATGGCCGATAATATCTTGTAGGCGATGTGGAGGAGACGTATACCTCTTTAGTTGGCGCAGTTCAGAGGGTCTCCTTTTTTGTGGATCGGGCAATCGATGTTGATGTTCCATTATTCAGGCATACTTTCATCCGACCAAACTTTGCTTAGGAGTTACCCAATCATTTCCACCGGCTTTAAACACATTGGGGGCCATTTTTTCGGCAGGTTGTAAAACTTGAGTGTAGATATCACGTCACTTTGGTCGGATGGTTGGTAGTTTTCACTTGAATGGTTTGTTCTGCCTGACACCCGGATATTGTTCGTCATCTGCAGAAGTGGATCTTCCATATTCTCAGAATCGAATTTGTCTCATCTACGATATTCCTTGGTTGATCTTAACAGGATTCAGTTCGAGCCTTGTATTCCTGGCTTTGACGTTTGACACTTAGGTAAAACTTGCGAACATCATTCCTCAAGTGGCATTCCTCTCAGCGCAGTTTTCTCTTCATTTTCTTCTTTCGAAAAGCCGGTGTTCTTCCCTCCTTCTTAGCCAATAGAGTTCAATGGCAGCTCTCGTCTTCACCTGCGAGCATCTGTCAGCATTCTTCATTAAACCGAGGGGTTTCTTGATGGTGGAAGCAAGAAACCTTGCACATACCTCATGTTTGCATCCAAAAATGGACGAGGTACACGAGATGTGGTGCTAAATACGATTTTTCGATCAAAATTGGGGTTCACTTCCAAACGATCCGAATAGCAGTCAGTAAACAAACGTGGTTGTCTTTGGTTGTTAACTTTGAGTTCATTGGTCACTTGGATTTTGTACGGATGCATGCCCAAGTCCCGATATGCGAGGAATCAACTTCCTTGGGGTTTTCTGCGTACTTTCATGGACAGCGGCGGTGTTTTCGGTCAATCAGGCATTTTTTGGCCTACGAATGCTGATACGAATCGGCAAATATTGTGCGTTTAACGTTTTCATCGCTCTCACGTAAGAACAACGTTATGACAAAAATGCGAGCAAATAGAGACAAGATATCAAAAGAAATCTTTGGCAGACAATACAACAACTCTGGAGACGGAAAACAAAGTTGCAATAAGAAAATCTTCATGAATGATTATCTCACTGGATATACACGAGCTCTACTTCTCAAACGTAATTTCGTGTGGGTGAGAAATTCAACTGTACTTATCAAAATAAAGGAAGGTGAAAAAGTATTAAGAATAAGTTCGTTAGAAGATTTGCAAACTCAGGGTGTTATTAATTAACTACTCAACTGTTTTTTGTTTTTCCTTTTGTAATGATAAATCTTAATCGCAATTCAAGTAATAATGCTTGTATATCTTCTTCAATAAGTATTGATAATAATAATGTTAGTAACTCTTCTTTATCTGAGCATTCTAATTGCTACTGTATAGATCATTCAAACAATGAACAATATTCTGGGTTTTCAGTAATTCATCAGAACATTAGAAGTCTTAGAATGAATTTTGATACATTTTTATCTCATCTGTCCTCCTTAGACCATTTACCAGATTTAATTTTTGTTTCAGAAATCTGGATTTTTGAACATGAAATTTCTGATTTTAATATTCCAATTTTTTTATTTGATGCAACTTGTAATGATTCATATGCAGCTGGTGGTGTTGGTGTATTCTTTAAGAGTAGCATAGTAGGCAAACAAATAAAAAAATATAACTTACAGAGTGCTGATATAATAAGTTTTAGTTGCGTAATTTCTGGTACTTGCTATTGTTTTATATGTGTTTATAGATTACACAAATGTACAGCAAAGACCTTTACTGAAGAATTTACAGTGTTTTTGGAATCACAATCGTGCAAAAATACTATTCTGCTCGGCGATTTTAATATTAATATTGTCAGATGTCGATCAATTTTTGTCGACTCTTTATGCGTTCGGTTTTGACTCCTTGCTTTTTCAACCTACTAGATTAAGTTCATGTTTGGATCACATATTTATAAGGGTTCACCGAAATAATTTAATAGAGTTTAAAACTGCGTTATTTGATCTGAAACTTACGGACCATAATCTAACTTCTATTCAATTTGGTTTAAATGTGTCACGTACCAAAGAAACTGAGTGTCTAACACAAACACATGTCAAAATCAATTTTGGGATTCTGAAAAGCCGCTTGAATTATGAGTTTTGGGAAGATGTTTTTAGTGCAAGTGATCCATCTATTGCATTTGATTTATTTCTTAATAAGCTTCAATTTCACATCTCTAATAGCAAGCACATAAATAGTCTAAATAACAAAAATAAATGTCTGAAGCCATGGATGACTCTATCACTCCTGAAAAAAATTCGGAAAAAAATAAGCTCTGTGCTCGTGTAAGAAAACACCCTCATAATTTTAGGCTTAAAACGTATTTCGAAAAGCTAAGTAATGAGCTTAAAGTGGAAATCCCTCTGTGTAGAGATAATTATTTCCGTAATAAATTAGCTGCATGTCTTGGAAATTCTAAAAAAGAATGGCGGATTGTTGATGAAATTTTCAATAGAAAAATTTCCGAAGTTGATATAGTTTTGAATGCAAACAACTCATCTATCTCTGATTCTTTAGAAATTGCTGATTTATTTAATAATTATTTTTGTAACATAAGTTCTTTTCAGAACTCAACACACAATAACTTTAATTTTGATATCAATAATAATACGGATAGTCATACTGAAAGTTTTTTCTGTGAACCATTCACTGCGCTGGAGATTCATAAAATAATTTGCTCTCTTAAAACATCAAATTCTACCTCTTTTGATAATATATCAAGCTTTATGTTGAAAAAAATTACGTTTCAAATTTCGGATGTTTTGTGTTATATATTTAATATTAGTATACAGCTAGGTATTTTTCCACAATCCCTAAAGACAGCAGTAGTAATACCAACCCACAAAAAAGGTGATAATACTATTTTAAATAACTATCGTCCTATATCTCTACTTTCGATATTTTCAAAAGTATTTGAGAAAGGTATTAAATCAAGAATGGTTTCGTTTCTAGATAAAAAACATTTCTTTAGTGATTGTCAATTTGGTTTTAGGAATGGAAGGTCTACTGAGACAGCACTGTTAAAATTAACTGGTGAATTGTATAACAGTTTAAATTTATCAGAAATACCGTCTTCCTTGTTTATTGACATCACTAAAGCTTTTGACATGGTAGATCACTCAATATTACTTGCCAAACTTTTTCATATAGGGTTTAAGGGTTATATATAGGATTGGTTTGTTTCCTATTTGAAAAATCGGAAGCAAATGGTAAAAATCAAAAATATTTATAGCGCTCCGAGTTGCATTGAACTTAGGGTTCCACAAGGCTCAGTTTTGGGTCCTATTTTGTTCTTGATATATGTCAATTCATTGTTCTCTCAACCTTTTAAGAGTAAAGTTACAACGTTTGCTGATGATACTGCTCTTTCATATTCAAACACAAGTTTGCTGAATAATTTTGCAGATGTTAACTATGACCTCGATTAACTAAGGAAATGGTTCATAAATCACAAACTAATAATCAGTGATAAAACCAAATTTATGATATTTAATTTTAAAAGTAAAACCTGTGATGATTTGCCGATTTATAATCACTCTCCAAGTTGCTTACAATTTAGCTTTACTAATGATAATTTCACAACATTTAATAACTCAAAATCTTGCTGCAATGATTGTTTTAGGATTGAGTGCGTTGACAATTTTAAATACTTAGGTATAGTGTTAGATAACAAGCTCTGTTGGAATAATCATACACTTTATCTCAAACAATATCTCAATAGAGTTGTAAAACAACTCAATCATCTAAGTCTATATTGTCCACAATCAATTACAAAACTCGTTTACAATGGTCTTTTAAAATATAAGCTGCAATATGGTATCTCTATTAAGATGCTGCGCCTTAAATACATGGACTTTTTAAGGATGGGATAGATTTTTGACGGCATTGCATATCTTCAGTATGTTAGTTGGGGTGATGATAAATTTGCAATTTTTTCAATTACCTGATCATTCACTAATCCTACAAATCCTTAAGTCCTAAAAGTCAGAATTTATTAAAAATAACCATCACACAGGCAGATAGAACGTTAAAGTAATTCTCTTCTTTGTTTAATAAAAGCTGAAAAAATGCTGATTACTTGTAACTAATAAATCCCCTGAAAAAAGTAATCCAAACGAGATTGTCACCTTCCTAAAACATATTAGGTCAGTTAGTCTATTCAAGCTGTTGAGCTGTTTCCCAAGTAATTCTCTAATCCACCGAGTCTGAAGGTAGATTCTGAATTCCTTTTCATCTAAAAATATTCATTTCTAACACACACCAGGTCTTAACAAAGCTAACACCGTCAAACAACCATCCTCGGTTACGTATCTAGATACCAACACCCAGCGTCACGTCTAACTCATTTGCTATCCAGCTTCGTTTTCAAAAGAAAAAAAGAAAAACCACCCACCACCACCCCCATAATCACATTATCCAACTGTACACCATCTCACCATCGGGTACCAACATCAACAGAAGACCATAGCTCCCGAACCAACCAACAGCTGTGTCAAAAGTATTAAACAGTTTTATAGTTGTCAGATGGAGGAAAAAAATTCATTAATCAAAATGTGTGCACTAGGATATACTTTCTATAATTTCAGGGAATAAAAAAAAATATTTTCTCCATTTTTTCGCTCCTTTCACCCTGCATGTCTTTTTAGTTTGTTTTCCCTTTGCTAAAACTGCTTTAGCTCCTCAACGACTAGCGTTTGGTAAAACTTTTATCATCCTTGTTGATGGAAACGAAAAACCGTCCTTTACACCGTGCAAAGAGAAAAAGATATCTCCACGATATGACGACAATTTCCATCCTTTTCCGCAATGAAACGGGCGGTTGAGATGTGTACCCTCTTGGGGTCGCCTCCACTAGATTTGATTAATTTCATCCGGGAATTGAATACTTAGTATACATGGTGCTTGTGTGTCAACATGCAGAGGCACACATCCATCCAAACAACTCCTTGGCAATCAATCATTGACTTTTGTGGGTTTATGCTAATCTCGGTGCGTAATCTTTGGTCCTTTAATTTTCTTGAACCTTGTTCGTTCCACCCATCGCCGAAATGATCCTTAAGTTGTCCTAGGATTTTGATTGAAGAGATGTGTGTACATACACACAGAGACGGGGCCAATTTGATGTTATGATAGTCAAGTACAAAGGGAGGTCATTTTATGCTTCGCTTAATGGCGCACATACAAAGATTTACGCTAGTGTGTGGCTGTCTCCCAAGAAATTCTCCTCAACACACGCTTGAGTCTCGAATTGATTTCGGGACACTTTTGCTTGTGATAGATTACTCGGGGAGTACATATCCGTTGATGGCGAATAAAATATGCATCAGTTGACATTTTACATTTTGCCGGCAAATAAATGTACGATTAAGTGGATAGGTGGATAGGGTCATGTACGCATAGATGAGAAACCATAAATCTTGTGTCCTGTTTTGTTGGTCAAATGTCCATCAACATGGGATTATGTGAGTATCACATGAATGAGAATTTTATCGTTTGGAAACAATATGTGAGTTGAAGGGGAGCGTATTATGGTGAGAGATTTTAGAAGTTGTCGGATTAGAAAAGGGGGGATTGATAGCAGAGCTTAATTTTGCATAATGAAACTAATTTACCGGCAAAACTACAGAATTAAACGAATTGCCATAAGTTTGTAATTGGGGTTTCTCAGAGACTGTTAAGCACAGGAACCTGAAATTGTGAAATCACTGGCAGTGGGGTCTAGCTTCTAAACAGCTTCAAAGCTTCAAAGCTTCAAAACAACTCATCTGCTTAAAAAAAAAAACAAAATACTTTTTTTTACCAACTTTTAATGATTAATTTGAGCTTTTAGACATCCTCCTGCGTCAAATACCCAAATCATCTCCAAAAATGTTTCACCACTGTCGTTTTCTTTTTTCATAGACAATAGTCATGCAACGTGGAATATTTTTTTAGGTTGTGTGAGTGGTTTTCTCCATTTGGTGTCGTGCAACAAAATGGTGGAAATTTGCACAATTTTTTTTTAATACGAAATAAATTTATCAATTGCATAACCAATAGCCTCGGAAAGGGCTGATTTTATTGTTGACGACCCTGCTAAACGAAAAAAGGACAATGACGACCTGGAATGTGAGAACACTAAACAGGTCAGGTGTAGGCGAACAACCAGCGGAAGCTTGAACTGCTACAAAGTAGACATTAAAGATTGCTTCTACGAGGTCCTTGACATTACCAATGAGCGACTAATGACGTACGATGTTAATATCGTGCTGGGAGATTTTAAAGCAAAGGTAGGAAGAGAAGACATATTTAGCAGTATTGTCGGAAAACACAGCAACGATGCCAACAAGCCATTAGATAAGCCTAGATAAGCTGCAAAAGACGTAATTTCATAGCCACGTTTGCTAGTATAAAGGAAGGGGTCAAAATGGGTAAAGCAGTAAATGAGGGTCAGACTAAGTATATGCTGTATACGATGGAGAATTGGACAGAACGTCACCATTGACAAATATAACTTTGAGGTAGTACGGGACTTTGTCTACCTCGGCTCCGCTATAAACTCTGACAACAACATCTCGTCAGAAATCAAACGAAGAATTACTCTTGCCAATCGCTGTTTCTTCGGGCTAAGAAGGCAATTTAGTAGTAAGGCCCCCACTCGAACTACTAAGGAGATCCTATATAAGACCCTGATCATCCCAGTCCTGCTCTACGGCACTGAATCATGGACCGTATCAAAAGCGGATGAAGAAATCCTTGGCCGATTCGAGAGAAAAATTCTTCGAAAAATCTTCGGTCCTGTTTGCGTTGACGGGCTATGGAGACGAAGATTCGAACAATACCTATACCTGATGTACAGCGACATACCCCTGGTCAAAAAACTCCGCATTGGACGTTTAAGATGGATGGAACATGTAGAACGAATGGACACCAATACTCCGGCTCGCAGAGTCTTCGATTTCCAGCCAGACATCGGACGCAGTAGTGGTTACGGCGATGTCTTGCCTTAAGTGGCGCGCACAAGTACAAACCGACCTCAACCAACTTGGAGTGCTCAACTGGAGGCAGTTAGGTAAGAGCCGGGCTAGTTGCAGAGACATGTTGAGGTCCATGATCATTCCGGACTTAATTAAGTAAGTTGGTATCTACTGCAAAACATGCCAAAACATGTCATCCGATGTTCTTTGGCTGCTTTTAGTTTTGACATTAACTTTGTAACGTCTGTGTGTCACAGATTTTTGGGCCTTAAATTTTGAGCTAGAGTGATGAAATTTGGAATATAGACTCTCTGTCCGACGAAGCAGAACATGTGCAAAAATTTTCAAAATCCGCCCACTCTTCAGAAAAACGTGGTTCTTGGCCAAACGGTAAGTAATTTCGAAAAAGTGTCTGAACAACATATTTAGACAATCCCAATACCCATATTTTGTCTATACAATGTTTTTTGCCACGACCGCGCTAGTAAGCGAGTGCGCTAGTGGCACCGTCTTGATGAAACCACATGTCAACCAAGTTCAACTCAGCCAACGGGGCAAAAAAAGGCGCGTATCATGGCTCGATATCGTTCGCCGTTGACGGTAACGTTTCTTTCTTCGATGATGCCACCAGCCCATAAACCACACCAAACTGTTTTTTTTTTCGGGATGCATCGGTAATTCTTGTATGGCATGTGGCTGTTCATCACTCCAGATGCGACAGTTTTGCTATTTACGTATCCGTTGAGCCAGAAATAAGCCTCATCGCTGAAGACAATTTTTCGATAAAACAACGGATTTGCACATTTTTCACAGAGCATGCATTTTGATAATAACTTTCAATAATTTGCAAGTTTTTCCATGACAGATGATGTTTGGTCACCATTTCTGAAAACCTGAAAAAATTAATTTAACTTAACTTAACTCTTAAAAAATCATCCGTTACTAGCGTTGATAGTAACCGCGGATTAAGTCGAGAAAATGATATCAGCTAAGAGACCGCCGCGCCGCCAGAATTACTGACCATTCGGGCACGATTTATGACATGTTCAATCATTTTTATAAAATATCTAAATATCGCATTCTTGATGGATATTATCTTTAAAGGCTTCAAGAGTCTGAGGTTTGTTGCTATAGACTCATGACTTCAAAAAACCCCTAGAAAAACAAATCTCTAACGGCTTAATCAGGCCATCTTGCCGAATATCGGTTGTATCTCGTGCCAAATGTTCTCCCGCTGTGTTTTAACACCTCCAGTGTAATAGAAAACCATGCAGTAAATTTGAGCGGGTGTAATGACTCCCCGTGGACTATAAGAATTTTCAGTGGCCCAGAAGCATTCATTTTCCTTATTTACATATCCACAGACATGGAAATCATCCTCGTCGCTAATGATGATTTTCTATGAAAACTTGTCTCCTTCATAGTCGAGATGCAGGATGACTTGAGCGTAGGTCAGGCAAGGGTACATCTTAAAGTTTTTTTTTTTACCAAAAATATCTGTAAGGACCGCCGATTATTGTTCAATCGCGTGGCCCGTCGTCTGGGCGATAATCCGTTGTTCCTTGTGATATCTATTACCACAGCTACCATATCCTCAGCAGAACGGCCAGGCTTGTCAGTGATTGATGGATCTGTCATCCATTTTTTTTCCTTTTGAATGAGTAAACCAAAACGAGCTTCATAAAAAGCTAAACTGGGTATCGAGGGTTTGATACCTAGTTAATCCAAATTGTCAAAGGAGTAAGCTTCAAGTTTAAGGCTACATCTGTAGAATAGCTCTGAATATAATCAGAGTATTTCGCCGAAATACTTCCTGCAGATGTTATTGCTAACTATATGAATAATATTTTAATATTTTTAAACAGGGTGCGACAGGCATACATAGCTTCCTTTTTCAAAACGCAATAGAAAATTTTTAATATCTTCCATTGTACGTACATACCTTAAGTTTGTTTTACACAGTTTGTAGCATTATAGCAGGTACGTGATGCCGTTGAATAATCCGTTTTCTGCCCTTGAAGCGGTTTTGTTAACAATTTCTACGCGGATTTTGGCTTTCAGGTCTTGTAGGCCCTTTGAGAGTTGACATAAGCGAGGGCTTTCAAAAAATTCCACAAAAAAGTCGCAATGAGTTGAATCGGGGTGATGGGTTACTTACCCGACCCGTGAAGAGTCTCTGCCTGAGACACTGCAGCCTTCCATCCTCTTCGGTCTTTGAAACAGAGATTCGGTCTTCCTTCCTTCTCGAACCTGGGGGCTGGGATTCGAAGATCCTCTTAGCTGGAGCATTATTGTCCATTCGCTCGATGTGGCCGATCCAATGTAGTCGACGTGTTTTGGCTTTTTGAACTACATCCACATCTTGGTACAGCTCATAGAATTCGCGGTTGTATCTTCTCCTCCATTCGCCCTCCTCGTGCACAGGACCAAAAATCCGCCAAAGTATTTTTCTTTGGAAGGAGCCCAGTATCAGCTCTCCCTTCTTGCTTATCGTCCAGCACTCGGCACCATAAAGCAGTACTGGCAGAATAAGGGTTTTGTAGAGCACACATTTCGTCCTTCGAGTTAGGAGTTTTGAACCCAGTTGTTTCTCCAAACCGAAGTAGCAACGGATTCCTAGGGAAATTCTCCGACGGATCTCCACTAGGGTGTCATTCGTGGAGTTTATGTTAACTCCGAGGTAGGTGAACTCCTTAACTACCTCGAAATTGCTGCTATCAATAGTGACGTTTTGTCCTTGGCGGTGGACAGGTGCTAGTTTGTTTGTTGATAGCATGTACTTAGTCTTGTCCTCATTTACTTTAAGGCCAACGGATTTCGCCTGTTCTTAATCTCCGTGAACGCTTTCGCTTTTATCACGGCATGATGGGAGCGACCGATGATGTCCATATCGTCCACATAGCTCAGCAGCTGGACGGACCTATTGAAAATAGTGCCTTCCGTGTTAACACCTGCCCTGCGCACTATCTGCTCCAGTACGAGATTGAAGAAGTCACATGATAGCGCGTCTCCTTGCCGAAATCTTGTACATGTTTGGAATAGTGCGGAGCACACTGTGACTTAAGAAGAATGGAAAGGCTTTTGAAGGAATTCTCTGGGATTGTTGTCAACTAAGTAGGATATGTACTTTATGTTGACGCAAGTATAAATGGACTCCATTACTAAGCAAGTAAAAGAATAGTCTTCTGAAACGTTTTCAAGACGCTCCTTACGCGTTCCTCTTGGAATCGCAGTCGTTTTCGGAGAGTTACTGCACAATTCATTACCTTGTACGGATGGTAATGAAGGTCATCGTTTCGCCGTACTTGAAAGTCTAAGGGGAGATGCATGTTTGCACGGAGTTAGCCATGGAATTGCAAGAATGAAGCTCTCACCGCCTCAACGTTGTTTGACCAGATCTCCAAATCAGCACAGTTCTTCGTCGTGCCACACTCAGGGTTTGTCTAAACATGATGACCTATATAACAATTGAATTTTTGTCCAGTACAGGGACTATATGTTCCCAGCTATGTAAAGCTGCATTTGATATACATACTTAGGGGTACCATTCAGTGGGGCTCACGATGGGTTTAAAGGACTTTCTGATTCCATCTTTTTCGGTTTCTATTTCGAAAACATTTGTCAAGTACATCGGACATCGCCCCATTGATTAGGTAGAGCTTGACGTGAATAGCTTTTGCACTAGTCATGCCTATTTATTTCGTATAGGATAGCATTTAGGGCTGCAGAAGTGGTTGCTCTGAGAGCTCTGGCATTATGGTTTTAATGATGAGCTTTGTGGTTGCATATCCCATTTCTGATTGATTGCCTTTTTACATGTGATAAGGGTTTCATTGACTATCTTACGCATTCCTGAATACTGATCTTCCATTTTAATTAGCTGTCCAAAATGAGGTGATTGGGACCATCGAAAAGTCCCTCTACTACAAAGATTACACCCTAGCCACCTTCCTTGATATAGAAGGGGCTTTCAATAGCGTACAAACTGACAGCATACTAGAAGCCCTAACCGTAACTGGTGTAGAGGAGCATTTTAGCCAATGGATTATATCCATGCGAAGGTCTAGAATCATTCAACCAACACTAGGCAACAGCAGCTTAACGCGATATGCTGACAGAGGTACACCACAGGGTGGTGTGATATCTCCTCTGCTGTGGCTTATTGTTATGAACAAACTGTTAGTCCGACTTAATCGGGATAGGATTAAGGCAGTGGCATACGCGGACGACGTGGTGATCCTAGTGTTAGGAATGTTTCTCCCAGTGATTAGCGAAATCATGGAGTACGCTCTTGGTTCTGTGAGCACGTGGGCTACAAGCTGTGGCCTGGGTGTTAATCCGAGCAAAACGGAAATGATGCTCTTTACCACGAAGACCAAAATACCAGCCTTTAATCTCCCCCGACTTAATGGACAAGCGCTCTCACTCTCATCCAATGCCAAATATCTAGGGACTATCCTAGATACTAAGTTTAATTGGAAAACCAACATAGAACAAAGGGTCAAGAAAGCAGTATAGCTTTCTATGCCTGTAGAAAAACATTTGGCAAAAGATGGGGCCTGAAACCAAAGATGACACTTTGGATTTACACTGCTGTTGTTCGGCCGATACTCACCTATGGGGCACTTGTCTGGTGGCCTTCTCTGAGTAAAGGGTATATCATTGACAAACTTAAGAGAGTACAAAGAACTGCTTGTATCGGCACAACTGGGGCCATGAGATCTTGTCCTACTGATGCCTTAACGGTTCTTCTCCACCTTCTCCCTCTAGATATCCATATCAAAGACATTGAAATGTGCAGTGCAGTCAGGCTCAGAGAATCTGGCTGCTGGTTCAATAAGCCCGCAGTGGTTGAAAAAGATTTTGACACACTTATATACACCGACGGCTCCAAAATGGACTGCGGAGTGGGCGCAGGTGTCTACTCGGACATACTAAAAATAAAAAAATCGTTTCGCCTCCCTGATTCCTCCAGCGTATTCCAGGCGGAATTGTTGGCTATTAGGGAGGCTTGTCACGCGATTAGACACGATAGTACTCCCAAGCAAAATATCGCTATTTTTGTCGATAGTCAAGCCGCTATTAAGGCGATTATCTCGGTATCGACGTCATCAAAACTAGTACTTCAATGCCAGAACGAACTGGCCTCCATTGGGAGTCGGTACAGTATCACTCTCATATGGGTTCCAGGCCACAGTGACATAGATGGAAATGAACAGGCTGATGCCCTAGCCAGGTTGGGCTCGTTACTTCCCAGCTCACGTGCAATCGGCATTCTCACTCCTTTAAAAACTATCATGAAAAATATCAACACACACTCTCTTAAAACAGCTGAACATAGGTGGCGAAACCTCAGTGGGTGCGCCATTTCAAGAGATATGTGGCCTCGCTACAACAAGACAAAACACGCGACCTCTTAAGCAGATCCCGTAAGGAAGTCTCCAGGGTGATAGCAATTACCACTGGACACTGGCCCATCGGTGACCATGCTGTTAGAATGGGTATACCCCACAACACCAACTGTCGCAGTTGCAAGGAGGTGGGGAAAAGGAAACTTTAACTCTCTTTCTGTGCAAATGCCCGGCTCTGTCAAGAGCAAGACAACGAACTCTAGGCAAACCTTTCTTTGACAATATCCGCGACCTCTCTGATAAACACATCAAAGAACTGATCGCCTTCCTTAATGTCACTGGTTGGATTTAGTACACGCCAACTAACAACAAGATATTACATTTAACCGCACGAGTATTTGGCATCAAAACGGCGCACCCCAGCGCTAATTGTGTTTCGTCTTGTACGAACAGCCAATCTAACTAACTAGTTGTCCAAAAACCAGGTAGTTAGTTGATTCTACTTGTTTTAGAAATGTTTGTCGAGGACATCGGACATCGCCCCATTGATTAGGTAAACTTTTAAGCCTCTTTATATTTTAAAATTGCAGATAGGTAAAATGTTACATCGGTTTAAATTTGACCGCGTTCTTTGAGTTGTCTTGTATGATTTTCTAATATTTAGTTGCCTTTAAAACCCGTGGTACTTGTGGTTATAAAAACTGTTCGACACCACCACTCTTTCGTGTTAGATAAGTGTAATGTGCTGAATGCTCAGAATTAAGGCGCTTTTAACAAAATTTGTTTGTTTTAGCTTAGGGTAACGATTAGGTAAATATTTGTCTTAACAGATTTGCTCCAAAGTCATGTAGTTAACCGGTTATTATAATTCTCAATGCTCATCTAGGGTCGAGGTATGAAAAATAAAAGGTACAAACACATATTTAGCGACAGACATACGGGCGCCATTATACTCACTAAATAGTTTTTGAATCCTAAATTCCATTGAATGATCTAGTACCATCTTCATTTAATTTTGTATCGGCTCTGCAATCCATTGATCCGGCAATAGCACAAATAGCACGACAACAAACACCGAAATCTCTAATAAATTATTCCTCTTCCTCGACTTGATTTTGCACGGCTTTTGTCCCTCAGACATTCCAGAATACGGATGTCTATATGTAATGTTATCGAACAGTATTTGTCCTTCTCACGCTCCATTTCCGTGAAATATCTCATTAAAAATGTGCCAGAAGACGGAAATCGATTTCCATGTATTTATGGGCGACAAACATCCGTCTATTGACTTAGTATTGGACCATTGACCATTACCGGTCCTTTCATTAGATGGCATTGTGCCTCTTGTTTTAGGATACACGTTTTCGTTTTTTCCTGTGTTTGCAACATCCCGATCAAAGGACAATTCTGCAGAAGTATAAATATTATAGAACAGATTTCCGGTTGTTTCATTGCAAAGAGTTGGAGGACATGTTCTCGGAAAAACATCCATTTGGACAAGGATAATAGGGAAGTATTGTATATGTGTTTACAACAAAAAAAGCAGAAAGGAGATAATATAGTTGAACGGATACTAATACTTCCATATAGCTGTTATTTTGTGTGAGTTGCGATTCTGAGTAAATGTCGAAAGGGTAACAAATTAAGCCATTTCAATACCGATGGATGGTTCTCTAAAAAGCTCATTTAGCAACTATGGAAATAATTTTCGTCTTCTTTTTCCTATCCGACAGATAAAACAAACATTCTTCAATTTGCATGTCAACTGAACCATGCTTTAACAATCCATTGGACTTGAAAGGCAATTACCATGTTTGTCTTGTAGCATATGTTGATCGTTTTTTTTTTATTCTCACTCCATCAATCGGTATCCTTGTTTAATTGCAATTATGTAGGTACATTGAAAAAAATATTGGTACACCAAACTGAAAAATATGGTGTTGGATAGATCTACCACCATTGTGCATTTTTCTTTTTTTTCAGAATGGCAATGAATTTTCAATTTTTTTTATATAAAAACCTTACGATGGCTTGTCGCGTTTGTAGCCAATCATAACCTCACTTTCATGTGACACTTTTTTGTTCGCATGTTATTAATATTCTTTTTAATTGGATTTTCAATTGGCTGCATTAAAACGCAATTTTCACGTTTTTATGCCACTTTGAGGGGGTGCAATAAAAAATGGTATTTTTCGTGGTGGGGGGGATAATTAAAAAATTTGTTTGCTTATAAGGTTTTGATTAAGCAATTGATTGATTTCGCTTTTTGTGAGCCGTATTTCTGGACACCTCACAGCAGGATTGTGATGGATATGATTATAAAAATTGGGTATTTTTAATTTGCTGTTTTCATAAATTTTATAAATTTGCGGTCTCTATATTGATCCATCCTTTATTATATCCATGTCTCTGAATGGTCGAATTTAAAAGACGGTGGAACCGGCGAGCTTAATTCCACCGATGCGGCACACCATCAGACTTACCTGTCTTTAGGGGAAAATAGCATCCAACCAACCTTTTGATTCACAGGAGGGAATATGGATAAGCCAACGCCACTCACAAAGTCACAACCCGTCTGAATTCGCAAGCTTTTCCCACACACGCACACAACCTTATGTGTGGTTGTAGTTCGCCAGTCGCCACACACGCCTTCCGTCTTCCGACTTATTTATCGTCAGGATGAAACCGGCTCATTTACAACCAACTGCCACATAAGCGGGAATAGGGAAAAGCAACCGTCTCACTCGACACAACACACCATCCGAATGGAACCGGCCGGCGGGCGCGGCGGGCTATACATTTTCACACACCACAAAAAAGGAGACCCTCTGAACTGCGCCAACTACAGAGGCATAAGTCTGCTCAACATCGCTTACAAGATCCTATCTGCCGTAATATGTGAACGCCTGAAACCGTTTACCAACAACCTGATCGGCCCTTATCAGTGTGGTTTTAGGCCAGGAAAGTCCACGATCGATCAAATTTTCACACTTCGGCAGATACTGAAAAAAACCCAAGAAGTCCAAATCGATACCCACCACCTATTTATCGATTTCAAACCCGCATACTACAGCATTTATAGAGACGAACTATACAGAGCCATGTCTAGTTTTGGTATACCGCCCAATCTTGTCCGTTTGTGTAGGATGACGATGGAGAATTTTCTCTGCACCATCAGGGTCAGAAACGACCTCACCGACACATTCGATACCAAAAAAGGATTTAGGCAAGGCGATGCGCTGTCATGTACAGTATGATTCGGATATAAGAAAGTCCAATAATCCCAAGAATTTCTTTCTTGTATCCGTTTTTGCTTTTACGCAATAAACGGTTATAAGAAAAAGATTTCTTATATCCGAATAACGGATACAAGAAAAAACGTTCTTATAAAAAACGGTTAAGAAAAAAAAAATTTTAAAAACATAAATTATTGATTTTCAAGAAACAAAGAAAAAAATAAGGTTCAGTTCATACAATTCATTTCATGTTATATGTATTGGTACATATATGTTATCACATTTTACATTTATAGACTATTTGTCCTATCTAAGTCCTTGCTCATATAAAAAAAGAGATCCTAGTACATACATATGTATCTATACATATATGCACATATTAAATATGTGCACATATTTGCACATTAAGAAATATGTGATTAATTATTTTGAAAATAATCTTCAATTTTTTTTTTTGAACAAGTATTTCATCCCGTTGTCTGAAGAGAAGTTCTTCTATGTTTGACTTCTTCATCACTTGCTAAATACTGTTTCAAAACAAAAAAACGCTTTAACAGCTTCTTCTGTACTTGGCTTCATTGTAGGCATTTCAATGAATTCCGACTGGACATCTTCGGCAGTTTCACTGCTCAACGTCTCAGCTACTAATTCATTTCCGCCGATGTCCTCATAACAATCCTGGGCTTCCTCATCCGTTATGGCTCTGAAAAAGTCTTCATGTTCTTCATCCATACGAGAGTCGATAACATCTGAGTCTTGGTTGCCAGTATCGCCCTGAATTTCAATTTCCCTTGAAATTCCGGCTTTTTTGAAGAAATTAGATATGGTTTGAGGTGTGATAAGCCACCAAGATCGTTTGATGATATGTAGGGCTTTTTAAATGGTAATTTTTTTGAATAAACTGTTAATATAATTGCCCTCAACTGCTAAAAGAAGAAAAATGTAATCGCTTTGCAGGCAATACTTTACAGCCGCAGTAATACTTCTTTAGTACCTAAATTGACACTGTACGTGTACACTTTGTAAATGAAATCTTAAGACGCAATAAATTCAATTCCATTCGTTGGCATAAGAACTTTTTGTGTATTTACAGTGTACAATCATGTTCAAAAATTTTCTTTTAAACGATTTTTTTTAAAAAACATGTAGAAAATTTGATTCTTATATACGTTTTTTTCTTTTAAGCATTTTTCTTATACACGTTCTTTTTTATATGAAGTTGTTATGAAGAAGTGTACGGTGTATTTTACAACGTTTCTTATAAGCGATTTATTCTTATATACAACTTTCTTATATCCGAATCATACTGTAACTTCTTCAACTTGATTCTTGAGAGGATTCTGCAAAACTCCCGAGCCAACACCAGAAGCAAAATTTTTCAAAAATCGGTGCAACTACTAGCATACGCCGACGATATTGACATCATTGGTAGGACTTAACGTGATGTCATAGCCACGTTTGCTAGTATAGAGAAGGAAGCGGCAAAAATGGGTTTAGCAGTAAATGAGGGTAAGACCAAGTATATGCTGTCAACACGAAAGGACACACAACATCGACGAATTGGACAGAGCGTCACCATTGACAGATATAACTTTGAGGTAGTACGGGACTTTGTCAACCTCGGCTCCGCTATTTACTCTGACAACAACATCTCGTCAGAAATCAAACGAAAAATTTCTCTTGCCAATCGTGGTTTCTTCGGGCTAAGAAGGCAGTTTAGTAGTAAAGCCCTCACTCGAACCACTAAGGAGATCCTATATAAGACCCTGATCATCCCAGTCCTGCTCTACGGCGCTGAAGCATGGACCGTATCAAAAGCGGATGAAGAAATCCTTGGCCGATTCGAGCGAAAACTTCTTCGAAAAATCTTCGGTCCCGTTTGACGGGCTATGGAGACGAATATTCAACCACGAACTATACGAGCTGTACAGCGACATACCCCTACTCAAAAAACTCCGCATTGGACGTTTAAATGGCTAGGAAATGTAGAAAGAATGGACACCAATACTCCGGCTCGCAGAGTCTTTGATTGCCAGCCAGACGTCGGACGCAGTAGAGGAAGACCTCGCTCACAAGTAGAAACCGACCTCAACCAACTTGAAGTGCGCAACTGGAGGCAGTTAGCTAAGGACCGGGCTAATTGGAGAGGCATGTCGGTTGAGGCCCAGGTTCATCCCGGACTGTAGCGCCACTTAGGTAATTAAGTGCACACATGCAAACTTATGTGTGGTTAAAGTACGCCACACACGCCTTCCGGCTTACTTGTCGTCAGGGGAAACGGGAAACCAACACCTAAGTGGGAATAGGGGAAGCCTACGACACACATAAACAGTATGGTTGCCATGCCGATAGATTTGTTTATTATAAATAAACAGACTTCCAGAAATCTAATCAACGAATTTATGGGAATCCATTTATTTAATAAATTAATTAACTACCACATAAATTAAAAGTAAGTTTATAAAAATACGTAACATACATAAAAACATATGAGAAGGCAACAATCCGCTGTGCGGATCGTTGAATACCCTATCCCATCCTATCCATAAAACTAAAATCCCCAAAAAAGGGCGCATGGCTAAAAACACGATGTGGATAAAATAGAAAAAATGATATAGTTACAACAAATTCTTCAGACTGCTTACAAAACAATTTTACGGTTCTACAAAAGACAAGGTTTTCTCCTGCATATGTTATGGGTAGTGTATAAAAATGGTTTTTATATAAAAACGCCCCCAAAAAGTGGGCGTGGGTTAAAATGGTCTATGGACGAAATGTTCATATTTATATTACTAATGATTCTGCATCAAAATTTTTTTTCGAAAATTTTAAAATTTGACCGAAAAACGTTTTTTATTAAAAACGCCCCCAAAAAGAGGGCGTGGCAAAAAACTTTATATGAACGAAATACAGATATTCAGATTGTCTAAATATGTCGTTCAGAAAGTTTTTCAAAATTCCTTATGGTTTGGCCAAAAAATACGTTTTTCTAAAAAGGGGGCGTGGCAGTGGGCGGATTTCAAAAATTTTTACACTTGTTCTGCTGGGAGCAACAAAGAGCACGTGTATCAAATTTCATCCTTCTAGCTCAAAATTTAAGGCCCAAAAACTGGTGACGTACGGACGGACGGACGGACGGACGGACGGACAGACATGGCTAAATCGACTCAGCTATCGATTCTGAGTCGATCCATATACTTTGAGGTATATGTAGCTAAATTATTTCTCTATGTTACAAACTATGTATCAAAACTAATATACCCCTATGGGATAGGGTATAAAGATGGCTCAGTGAAAACTCACCCCTTGTCATAATATTGGTATTCTATTTCTTGTTTATACCCTATCCCATAGGGGTATATTAGTTTTGATACATAGTTTGTAACATAGAGAAATAATTTAGCTACATATACCTCAAAGTATATGGATCGACTCAGAATCGATAGCTGAGTCGATTTAGCCATGTCTGTCCGTCCGTCCGTCCGTCCGTCCGTACGTCACCAGTTTTTGGGCCTTAAATTTTGAGCTAGAAGGATGAAATTTGATACACGTGCTCTTTGTTGCTCCCAGCAGAACAAGTGTAAAAATTTTTGAAATCCGCCCACTGCCACGCCCCCTTTTTAGAAAAACGTATTTTTTGGCCAAACCATAAGGAATTTTGAAAAACTTTCTGAACGACATATTTAGACAATCTGAATATCTGTATTTCGTTCATATAAAGTTTTTTGCCACGCCCTCTTTTTGGGGGCGTTTTTAATAAAAAACGTTTTTCGGTCAAATTTTAAAATTTTCGAAAAAAAATTTTGATGCAGAATCATTAGTAATATAAATATGAACATTTCGTCCATAGACCATTTTAACCCACGCCCACTTTTTGGGGGCGTTTTTATATAAAAACCATTTTTATACACTACCCATAACATATGCAGGAGAAAACCTTGTCTTTTGTAGAACCGTAAAATTGTTTTGTAAGCAGTCTGAAGAATTTGTTGTAACTATATCATTTTTTCTATTTTATCCACATCGTGTTTTTAGCCATGCGCCCTTTTTTGGGGATTTTAGTTTTATGGATAGGATGGGATAGGGTATTCAACGATCCGCACAGCGGATTGTTGCCTTCTCATATGTTTTATTTAAAAATCAATCACACTACACACTATAAATACTGATATACCAGCCTCGTTAAAAATCACCAACAAATAACTATTTTCTTCTACCTGACAACACATTCACATTTCACATCGCAAATAATGGCATAGCCTACTTTTGACTAAATTATTTGCCAATTTGAATGCTACTTTTAAAACATTCTTTACAAAGATATTCAGTGATTTTGTCCCCAAGAAATTTATAATTTTCGTGACAAAAAAAAAAAATATCAGAACTAATGCCCTGCTTTCGAAATAAAGGGTGATCCATTTCGAGGTTCCCTACTTTTTAAAGAAAAAAACACAGAAAATTCAAATTTAATGGAGAATGTTTATTATTATTTGAAAGAACATTCTTTGGCATGTATTTTTTGAAGATTATGTCTATCAAATGTTGGCCGTTGCAGACGGTCCATCCGTTGAGTCCAATTTTCGATCACTCGTTCGAGCATTTCGACTGGTAACTGGCGAATGACACGCGTGATGTTTTCCTCCAAGGCCTGAATCGAAGCGGGTTTGTCGGCATAAGCTTTTGACTTTACATATCCCCACAGGAAAAATTCTAACGGTGTGATATCACACGATCTTGGTGGCCAATCGACCGGTCCAAAATGTGAAATTATGTGCTCACCGAAATTTTCTCTCAATAAGTCCATTGATTGATGCGATGTGTGGGAAGTGGCGCCGTCTTGCTGAAACCAAATGTCGCCGAGATCAAAAAAAAAAAATACAAATTTTTGGCGCAACAGGCTCGTTAGTACCCAGGGCCTAGCTTTCTCACAACCATTCATGTGTGCGTGTGTACTTCTTGCACGATGGCGGGACCTCCTGTTTTATGCCGACTCCGAACGGCTAAGTTGAGATAAGCTATTCTTGACAATTGATACTACCCGGATGATTTGTCAGATCATCACGAGAGGAGGGCCAGTGAAAAATCATTTAGGTGTTGCTACGGCTGGGAATCGAACCCAGACCTCCTGCGCGGCAGTTCATCGCACTAACCATCGCGCCACCGAGCCCCCGAGCTTCACGAGCTTCAATTTCAGGCATCAAATAATCGGTTATCATGGCACGATAACGGTCGCCATTGACGGTTACGTTCGCACCGGCATAATTTTACACTCTCAGCTACGGCCGCTATATTTTCTTCACAGCGTGCTGGACGTGGTCTATTCGGTCGAATATTATCCAATAATAAATGCTGGGTCTCAAAATGGGTGATGGTGTTGGGAATAGTACGCTCAGTAGGCCGATTATGTTGACCATAAGTTGAGCGAAGTGCACGAAACACATTCCTCACAGAACGTGAATTTTCATAATAAAGTTGAACAATTTGTAAACGTTGTTCACGCGTAAGTCTTTCCATTATGAAATGCCAAACAATACTAAACCAAAATAACATGACAGCATGACATGACTCACACGTGATCTGTCAAAAAAGGCTATTGAAAAAAGTATCTCTACTTGGATCACCCGTTAGTACTGGACCTAGAACACTGCCTTGAGGTACACCAGCATTAATTTCTCTTAATGTTGAGTACGTTGTTTCTTGTTTAATTCTGAAAATCGCTGAAGAATATACGACTCCAGTATGCAGTTGCTTTTTTAATTTATGGATCAATCCTTTGTGCCATACTTTGTCGAGAGCTTTTCAATTTTATCAGTGATTCTATGCACTTGGTCTATTGTTGAGTGTTTATTCCTGAACCAAAATTGATGGCTCGGTACTAGCGATTTTTCTACAATAATATCTTGCAGGCGTTTTATCGATATTGGCCTATACTGTATCGATATTGGCCTATATGAGGTTACTTTGCTAGGTGGTTTATCTGGTTTTGGAATCATTATAACCTCCGCGACCTTATATATGCTTGGCACATATCTTAATCTAAATACAGCGTTTATGATCTGCGCTAAATGTTTCAGTATTTTGTTGAGAATTGTTTTAAAATTTCCCCTGTTATTAAATCAAACCCTGGGGCCTTTTTTATGTTTACTTGGCAAGTTCTTAGATGTAACCGGTCGAATTGGTACATCTTCCTGGCACGTTTCTTCCATTCCTTGATAGTCTTTATCTATCTGAGTCGATTAAGCCATGTCTGTCCGTCCGTCCGTACGTCACCAGTTTTTGGGCCTTAAATTTTGAGCTAGATAGCTAGGATAGGGTATTCAACGAACCGCCCAGCGGATTGTAGCCTCTCATATGTTTTTTTTTATTTTTGGAGTTGCAGCCCATGCAGCTTTTTGTATATTGAGTGTAAATAGTTGCACTGCTTCCTCTATTTGCTTTTCTGTTTGAATAGTTACCATTTGAGTATTTTCTTCCAACTTCTCTCTGAAGTCAACTACGTTGACTGGGAACGTAAAATCAAATTCCTTGTAATTTTAACCTTTGTAGGTATTTGGCAGAAAAAAAATATACCTTTTTAATTTTCTTATGGGGATTAAAATCATAAAAATGATCCAAATCTCAGTTTTCGAGACTGGTGATGTACAAAATATTTTCCTGATCATTTTTCATTACTTGGCTAAAAGAAGTGCCAAAATGTAGTTTCCTATGTTATGTAGACTGGGAAAATCAAAATATTTTTCAGAAATTTTTTTACTATAGCGCTTCATAAACATTTTTTACTTTATTTTGTATTCTGGATACCTAAAATCTTGAAAAACTACTAGGTAGACCAAGAAATAAAAAACCCTTTTCTGGTAATTTACAATTTGTCAAATACATTTTTTTTTAAATAATTTTTGTAGTCATGGTACCAACATTTCGAATTAATCGGGGAAGAAATTATTCCAAACGGATACGATCACTAGAAGAGCGATCGATAAGGAATGTGATCACATCTACATATATGAAATATAAACTCTGCCTTCAATCGTCAAACTCTGCCACCTACGCATCATGAAATATAAAAAACCACTAACTTTCCACCGTCAAAAAAAATCAAAAAATCTCTCTCCAGTCTGTATGCATGCTGCCGCTGCGGCTGCGAACTAAGATGACATGCATCACACATGTGATCAATAGGTGCTGTGCTCATACTCATGTAACGCTTCCCAAACAAACAGTATCAGCCGTGTAGGCTGTGGAATGCTGGATGACCGCTACCACCTTGAAATTAAGTAGGTCAAGGGTACCAATGTACTCGACAGTTGTTTATTTCAGTAGTCGAAGGTGTCTAGTGCAATGCGGTGACATCAAGTAAGGTTCGACTTAAAGCAAAATTCGATGATGGGATTTTTTTTTCTTTTCCACATACACTCTCTATAACCTGGAATGGGTATAACCTAGAATGCTCTCTACTGCTTCAAGCTCTGTCCTAGTCTTTGTCAATATGTAAGTGAAGGTCACAGGCAAAACTTGAAAACAAAATTCGACCAAGTGTTTATGTTTCTCGTTATGTTAGCTTCGATTTCTTTCACCCACTCTCTGCAATTTGCGTTCATGTTGGTCTTAGCTCGTGTTTGGCTTAGCTAACACATATGTAGGTCACAGGCGAGAGTAATGTAGTTGATTCAGTAGTCGGCACGGTAAAAATAATCGGTAAACGTATTTTTTTTGCATTAGCCTTCCTCTACGGGTTCCTGAAGTAAAAATGATCTCTAGAGTTCTTCATAATTGCCCTATTCATTCTCATATTGGCAGTACATATATCTATCTTCTATCTAATATATATAAAAATGGAACTTGGTTTGTTCGGATGCTTAAAACTCGAAAACGACTGGACCAAATTGGATACTTCCTTCTGCGGATTTGTTCGTAATTGCTCCGCGAAGGTTTAGGAAAAAAGAAAAAATGAAAAATTCTCAACAGGTCGCGCTGTAGGCGGTCATTCCATTTGATAATGTCAAAACAACGTTTGACGGGCCAGCTTGTATAGTATATAAAAACAGTTGAGTTGATTTGTGTTGAGTAGAGTAGTACGATCAACGTGTACACATGTGAAACTGAAAATATTTTTTTTGTGTTTATTTTTGTATCATATTTTTTGTCCCGTTTTGTGATACAATTTCCTTTCTATTTTTTGGAGTTAAACCGCTGGACTTTGACGGGGGTGCGCGATGTAATGTGTATTAGGCTCAGAGACTTGTCGCAATATAGGTACCTATTAGTTATGACACCAAACAGATGAATTATTATTTTGACTTGAAACAATCCAGGAGCAAGGGTAAGTGATTTTATTTTTTTTAAATAAAATTAACAAATGCCCCTTACACTGGGTCTGAATTTACTTTTTTGAGGAACAATGACAGTATGCAAATATCACGAAAAGTTGTTATCTATTTAATTAACACCTACCCAACCACCAATGACTTGAATTTTACAATTATAGAGCGGCGTATGTGAAGTCCCATATAAAGAATACTCCATCTGCCACACATGCTAGCGGACAAAACCCCCTGGGCACAGAACAACAATATTTTACAGATGTTTGAGCGAATAAAAAATAACAATTTTATTGCGATTTGACCCCTAAGCATCTACATTATTACGAGCATTATTTTCTCCTTAGTAATATCAAACAGTTAATTATCTTAACTGTCCACATTGATGTGTCAAATTATAATGAAAAAACTGTTGCTGGCAAATGAAAAATAAATCATATTTCTGTCAACAACCTCTTTCACTCACTTTTGGTATTAAACCGGCATCACACCAGAGTTCTTATCTCCTAACAGTTATCCCTGCAGTAAACATGTTTTCCAACTCAAATACTACCATCCACGAAAAAAAAGAGACCACTCAGGACTGGAGATGTTGTTACGCTCCTTCCAAGTTCCAATACTCAACCCACTACCACCCAACCCACCCCATCGCCAGCACACCCACAGCGATCGATGGTAAGCTGCTGCTGCTTAAGCTCAGTTTTCGAGATTAGCTCATACTCTCATGCTCTCGACTAGTCGTAGGCAAAATTCAACTGCTTGCCTCTAATCTCTGAACTTTCTTTGAGATCTTGCGAAAGTCCACTCTGCGAAGAGTTAGCACTCGTATAGTCGTATGCTCAGCTAAGGCGCAATGGCAAAAGACTCGGTGCAGTGTTCTCTAATGTTTGGTCGAGTGCGGTTCTCGGTAAATGGTGCGGGTAATTGGTAATTATGATTTTGCTTTATTGATCAGGTTTTTTTTTATTAGTAGTTCAGTGGTGTGTTTAAGAAGTGTTTTCATAATTTCCTATCCGATTTCTTAATATTGTCCTTTAATTTAATTACGTAGTGTCGATAATACGAATGCGAATTCGCAAAAAATTTATTGAGACAAGTGCCGTACTTTTTTTTTCCCACGATCGATTTGCATGGAATTTGTTTAATTTGGTGAGTGTTTGATTTCATTTGTTATTTTACCAATTATGTGCACAATATTTCCCACTTGGATTACGTTTTAATTATTTATCACATATCTACGACTAAAGTTGGTTTGGTTTTTTTTTGAGGATTTCTAAAAAAATAAAATTCTTGACGAACTGTTAGACAGTTAGTCTGCCCAGTGAGTGGATGGGTTGTGATCTTAGAGAGAGGTTTTCTTTTTCTTTTTTTTGTGAGGATTTCTAAAAAAAATCTTGGAGAACTGTTAGACAGTTAGTCTCTCAGTGGGTGGGTGGGTTGTGTTCTTAGAGAGAGGTTATCTTTTTTTCCATTCGGTTTGTAGGAGTCTGCGGCAATTTCTCTAGGTATGAACGATAACACCATATAATAAGGATCGCTGGATAAGTCTCTCTCTATGTTTTTAGATGTTAACATTTCTTGCGGTACAAAGTGAGGGCATTCGTGATTAATTTAATAGTGAAGTTACGGTTTTTGTTGATTTTGATAACTTTTTGTGAATGAAGTTTATTTTTTTTTAATTATTTTCATATTTTGCTACAAATAATTTTCTATGTCGTGTGAGATATTGATCGGTTGGGTACGATACCACCCCGTTCTTTCTTAAAATTCCGGCTTTTTAAGCTTGCTTTTTATAATCCCGTTTGTTATTATCTCGCCTTTGCAATCAAAACAAGTTGTTTTATTTAAAAAAAATCGCGCGATTAAAAAAACGGTATTATGGAAGACATTTAAAACTTTTTTCGGGATTTTTGAAAAATCGGATTCTAAAAAGCGGGATACCGCTCCCATATTGATAGGTACAAGGTGGCGCAAAAGTTGTCATCCAATATTCTTCGGCTGTAAATATCTTAATTGGATTTTATGAAGATTTTCAAAAAACAAAAAAAAAATCTCGAACAACTGTTTCACAATTAGGTGGTCAGTCAGTGCATTTGGTACATAATAGCTATCGTTAGATAGGTCTGTTCTCTACGTTTTTTGATTTGACAGTTTTTACTTTTTTGTATGTTTTTTTTTCGAATAATTCCTTATGAACTTGTCATGTGGGACATTGATATCAGGCTGTCATGGAGTGGGTAGACAGTGATCTGTTAGTGCTTTCTATTCGGGTTTTCAGATTTTAATGTCAGAAGGTGATTCCTCATTTTTGTCTGATTGTTGGATTTGATTTGTTTTAATAATTATATTCACTTTGGGATGTGTTCCTTGTTATTGAAGAAATCTATCAACAAAATATATATTTTTTAAATCACTTTTTAAATTACTTTTATATTTTGCTACGAATAACTCTGTATGAAGTTGTCATGTGGGATATTCACAAGGTTGCAAGGTAGCGCAAATGTTGTCATCCTATGTTCTTTGGCGATAATTTTCTTAATTATTCTACAAAATCATCGAAACAATTATTATTGGTGGAGGTTTAGACATGATTCGCGAAATAATTGTTTTGTTTTTTTTTCGGATTACATTTTAATAATTTTCACATAACTACGACTAAAGTTGGTTTGATTTTTTTGAGGATTTCTAAAAAAATAAAATTCTTGACAACTGTTAGACAGTTAGTCTGCCCAGTGGGTGGGTGGGTTGTGATCTTAGAGACAGGTTTTCTTTTTTTTTGTGAGGATTTCTAAAAAAAATGCTTGGCGAACTGGTAGACAGTTAGTCTGCCCAGTGGGTGGGTGGGTTGTGATCATAAAGAGATGTTCTCTTTTTTTTTCATTCGGTTTGTAGGAGTCTGCAGCAATTTCTCTGGGTGTGAACGATAACACCATATAATAAGGATCACTGGATAGGTCTCTCTCTATGTTTTTAGATGTGAACATTTTTTGCGGTGATTAATTTGATGGTGAAGTTACGGTTTTTGTTGAATTTTTGATAACTTTTTGTGAAGAAGCTTATTTTTTGTAATTATTTTCATATTTTGCTACAGATAATTCCCTCTCAACTTGTTGATCGGTTGGGTACGATGTCATCCCATTCTTAAAATCCCGACTCTTTAATCCCGCTTTTTTATAATCCCGTTTGTTATTATCCCCCCTTTGCAATCAAAACAAGTTGTTTTATTTTAAAAAAAAATCGCGCGATTGAGAAAACGGTATTATAGAAGACATTTAAAACTTTTTTTCGGGATTTTTGAAAAATCGGATTTTAAAAAGCGGGATACCGATACGCTCCCATATTGATAGGTACAAGGTGGCGCAAAAGTTGTCATCCAATATTCTTCGGCTGTAAATATCTTAATACTTCAACACAAAAATTTAAACAATTATTGTAAAAATCGAGTTACAAATTCTGCGCCACTGCTATTAGAGAGAAGTGATGGACTTTTTTCCCACGATCGATTTGCTTGGAATAGGAATTCATGTCCAACCGTGTTCCTTCTTGTTTTGTTTGTTCAGGTTATTGAGGTTTTCTTATTATTTGATTAAATATGTGCACAATATTATCTACTTGCATAATATTTTATTTATTTTCACGTATACCTATGATTAAATTAATTTGGATTTTATGAAGATTTTCAAAAACAAAAAAAAACTCGAACAACTGTTAAACAATTAGTTGGCAGTCAGTGCATTTGGTACATAATAGCTATCGTTAGATAGGTCTGTTCTCTACGTTTTTTGATTTGACAATTTTTACTTTTTTTATGTTTTTTTCGAATAATTCCTTATGAACCTGTCATGTGGGACATTGACATCAGGCTGTCATGGAGTAGGTAGGCAGTGATCTGTTAGTCTTTTCTATTCGGGTTTTCAGATTTTATACATTTTCGAAAGCTAGAAGTCCCTTCTTTTATAATCTTGCTAAGTCTATATATTTTTATCAAAAGTTTTTAAAATAATAGCCTTCAAACTCATATTTTTGAACAAAATGTTGAAAGTATTTGTATTAATTTTTGAAAAATTGTGAAATGTAGTACCAAATTGGCTATTCATATATCAATTCTTAATCGAAGGCAATAATCAGAATGGTTTTAAGTCTTTTAGTTTTTGAGAAAATTAAAAATTACTTAAACTACTTTTTTCTGGGATTTTTTTGGCATTTACGGTGATCCCACTTTGAGGATTGATGTTGATGATTGGTTAATCTTAGTAAGTAAAGCAAGTTATTTAGCGTTACCAAGAATGCACCACGAGGAGGTAGACTTGCATTGCAATCCGTGTCACAGTCATTAGTTAGTTAAAAATAGTACGGTACAAACGGTACAAAAGTCGGTTATATTTTTTGCATTATTATCAAGTGCATACATATGTGCAAACACGCTGCAGTAGAATATATAGCAGTACCCACTTCGAACATGTGAGTTTTCTGTAATACGAACCAGCAAAACTTTGCCATCATTTTGGACGGGTACAGTAGATGAACAATATTGATGATGATGACATAGGCGCCTGCCTAAAAAAAACCTATCCAAGCTGAGAAACGAAGTTATGTGCGCGGGACCTGCCGCATGTGAATAGATAGATGAAATCCCTTAATCCCGCGAAGCTTGCGGTACTGTTGAATAAGAAAACTGTTGACATAAAAAACTTCTGCCACACGACCAAATCTGTTAATCATTCACTGACTCAAAGGAAGACACAACAAAAATTTTCATAACAAAGTAGTTTGAGTAGTTTTTATTTTTCTCAGAAACTAGAAAACTTAAAATTAGATTTTTTGAGTTCGATTAAGAATTGATCCAGTGAATACTTAAAGCCAATACTAAATTTTACACTTTTTCAATTATTAGAACAAATTTTGAGCTATTGAAATTGATATTAAATTTTGAGATAGAATGATTAAATTTAGTATATAGAATCTCTGTTCGACGAAGGAGAACAAGTATACACCTTTTCTCAAAGACGGCTCTAACGATGATGTTGATTAAACTTATGGTATTTTTGAACAACTACCTCACAGTGAAATAAAAAGTTGCGTCCAACCCAATTGTGTACCCACCACTCGTTTTTTTTTTAAATATTGAGGAATTTAGTTACAGCTCTTAAAAAATGTGTCCAATCAATTTATTTGTCATTTAATTTGTATTTAATTTTCTTTAATCCAAATAATGGTGACAGCCACGTCCACTCTTTTCAGCTTTTATTCGCAGACAATTGGGTTAGATTCCAGAATTGCTTAGCTTATTTTTCGTCTTCTTTGTTTTTCTTTACCTTATGGAATATTTATTGTATTTTTATCTTTCGCGAATCCTGCTCGCAGAGCCTTCCATTTCCAGCCAGATGTTGGACGAGGAAAACCTTGCCTTAAGTTACGTACCCAATAAGAAATTAGCCAACTCGAAATGCGCATCTGGGGCCAGTTAGCTATGGACCCAGCAACATAATGAATGAAAGGAAATGATCTATAAATCGTGAAGATTGAAAAACGTTTCTGAAGTATCATACGCAGCATGAAGTCTTCCTTATTGAATGTTCACTATTCTCTGCCTCTTAGAATATCCAAAAGGTCTTTCTCAAGCTTTGACGTTCCAACACAAACAATTTTGACGGATTTTTAGGGGGAATAACAAAAAGCTAAAGAAAGATAAAGGATTCGCTGAGAACCCGGCGACTGATGCCGCGTGGCGTCCGTTGTCCCTGGCGAGAAAGACAAAGTATGTATGCGACTTACTCTGACGGTTGTTGAATATGGCTATCAAGGATGAGAAGATTGCTGAAAACACATACGCTAGTTGATTTCCAATGCGGACATTTTATATGCGTCAGCGTCAGATATAGAGTAAGCCACGTTGTCTGATGCTGTGCAGAAAATTGTTTAAATTGGTCAAGTCGCTTAAATGTCTGCTCGTGAAGTCGTAATCCGTGATAAGCGTCATATGCGCCACAGCTTGTGGGGTGCTTAAGTGACGTACTTTTGAATTCTTTAGTTTTCCCAATTTTTTCTATAGCCATGCTAGGAGATGACCACTTTTTCAGAGTTTTATGTATTTGTAGGGCCTGGGTTGGACTTTTTTTTGGATTATCGCTATGTGTTTGGAAGATATCGGCGTTGAAGTAAACCAACTCTTAAGATGGATCATTTTCCGAATCAACTATAAACGTGAAAAAATATGTCAACTGTCGAAAACAACTACAGAGATCCTAATCGAAATGACTGCTTGTGCGAAGTTGTGGGATTACTCTGCTTTCTATATATTCTAGGTGGGCGTGGCTGTTATTTTCTAGTTTGTTGTTTCAATACTTTAAAAACGAGTGGTGGGTGCCAACTGGGTCGTACGCAACTTTCTCTTTCACACCGAGTTGGGCGTTAGATCAAATAATACGCATTTTGATTATTGATGCTAAAAATGATATAAATAATGTCGAATTATACGAACGTTTACTCCGAAATTTGAAGTTATCGATGTCAATGTGTGATAGTCGGGCTAAACTAATTATGTGGAATTGCTTCAAACTGTAATAGTAGTATATATATTAAATTTCATTCAATTTGCCATAAAAGTTTGTGAGAAATAAACAATTTTCTTTATATGGCCTATATGACAAAATCCGTTATATGAAATTTTTCGAAATAACTGGGTATGCAGTTTTGTTAGAACTAATATGCTTATAATATATATAAAGTTTAATCATAATCGTTGGAGCCGTTTTCGAGAAAATTGAGGTTATGTGTAATTTTTATATGGCAGGTACCGTTAATGAGATGGCTTAGAGCAAAAATGGCTTAGAATTATGACCAAAACAAACTTGGATACGAAATTTGAAGAAAAATGGGTCAAGCTGTTTAGGCTGGGGAGACCATTGCGGACCGACGACCCGACGGACCGACGGACGGAATTCCAAAAACCACTTTTTTGGGTTCAGCTATTATCGTAATGTTAGAATCAATCAAAACCTCGAGGTCGAAAATTTTCACGAAAACAATATCTTTCTCTTTGTAAGAGAAATTTTAAAAAAACTTCTTTGATTGGCATAGTGGCATTATTACTTGATTGGACAGATTATAGATTTTTAACTTTCTCGTACAAGAGAAATGGTGTTGGTTTCATGGAAATTGTCGAACATAAGATTTTTATCAATTCCATCAATATACTGAGAGGGCAACCCAAAAGAACAGTAAAATCATATGGAAATTCCAAAAAAAAGTCTGAAAAACATATTTAGGCAATTGGTGTGTTCCACTTACGGATATTTCAGAGATTTGCCTCCGTTGCCTCGATAGCGGGACCAACAGCTCTTAACGTTTTCTTTCAAAGAGAGATATATTGTTTTCTTGAAAATTTTCGACCTTGATAATTGATTCGAACATTACGATGAAAGAGGAACCCAAAAAGTGGTTTTTGGAATTCATCAGAATTGCATCAATTAAAAGCCTTTCATTCAAAAATATTGTGTAACTCATAGGCCAAAAGAAGATCTTAGCATTTAAGCCATTAAGGCGCGTTATAAATTCTTACATCCAAGCCAAACACAAGGTGTCTCAAAAGAAGGTTTATATTTGTCCAGGTTACAGCGTGAACGTAAGGAATTCGGGCGCCGGGGCATGGGGGTATTTCTATCAGTAGCTTAGTTGTAGGAAATTTATTAGCTATGGACGTTTTTCGTTTTACAAAAACGGTGACTCGGTAACTGTATAGCGTAGAAGATTCAGCAATATCCAGCACTTAAATAATTGGCCAAGCATAGAAACCTCTTAAAAGAACAATTTAAAGAGATCCGTAGAGAATGGTTATCTACGTAAAGATGTTCATGACATCCGAACCTTTCAATTCAAATGCGTGCAAGTGCCTTAAATAAGCATAGATCATCGTTACACCATATTTTGCACAGAGAACAAAAGCTGGACCCCTAGAAAAACTCATTTGGTGAAAGAATTAAAGCCCCAAGATGTCAGTCATATCCTTGACCAGTCAATTGAATGCTTTTCAACGTTTACTAACAGCTTATTACCGGATAAAGATCATTTCTATCTTTATGGACACATGGAGCCAAAGTGCCGCTACCGGAGTGCAACGAATCCGAAACGCAAGCATAACAAATCGCTTTATTTCCGTAAAGTGACCGTATCGGCTTAGATTATTTCGGCCCTTAGTTTTTTTTTTTGATGAAAAAGGACGAGTAACAGTGAATTCAGAGCTTTATGTGGATATGTTAGACGACTTCGTGGTAGGGTATAACCAAAGTAAAGAACAAGGTTCGAACAGAACAGAGCAACGTCTCACAAGTTCAATACGTATCAGCTATCTTTTCGCCTCTCAAATTGATCTCCCGGAAATTGGCCTCCATGCAGTCCTGATTTAAATATAACCCTTCATTCTGAGACACCTTGTATTCAATTTTATTTCTATATTGCTGAATTATGTACATCAGTAATCATATGCATGCACAACGTTACCTATATTATGTGCATCTCTATATATACCATCGAGTCAATTGTATTCAAAATCATCTTTTCCCTTGAATACAAAATAACCAAACTCAAGTTTGCATCCCTTGTGAAAAGTCTATCAAATTCCTTGGAAAGTTTTAAACTACCTCCATATCATACACTCTTCCGAAGGATATCTACACCTTTGCCAATACATCTCCTGTGAATGATATGCCTATCCAGAGTTCATTCAATCGGAAATAATAAATTCCCCATTGCGTTTAATCTCAATCTATGGACTGTTCAATCTTTGTCCAGCACCTCCGGAGCCATTGTTATAATCTTCATCCACTTGTATCTTTATCTCACAAAATGTTGGCTCATACTCTCTCAAGGAAACAAAAAACCACCTCTTGGCATCCGATTACATCAATTAATCCATAATGGGGTGGCGATCTCGACAAGTTACCATACCTATGCCGCATTGTCCAGACTTGCACATATCTATATACATATGTGTGTAAAAGTTGTTTGAGATAAAACTCAAACTATCTACCTATACATACCTGAGATTGTGGTCCATTTTCTGGGCTATCACCATCATGAATCAATTACAATTGAGCCCAAAGCTAAATCAATTTGCATAAAGTGGACGTCCTCTCCAAGAATGGACCAAGGATTTTACGCAAGTGATTACTACCATCATCATCATTATGATGATGTTAATGATGATATGCAGTAAAAGGATGTTGATAGGACGTTTGCCAAGTCATAATATAGTAGGAAGGAATTACATTAGTTGAACAATGACATGTATGTTTTTCTTATACCGTTAGATTACAGAAATACTGCAGGATAACAGTTTTATGTGTGTGGAAGGTACATGAATTGATTCCAAGAATTAATTTTGTTGAATAATTATTACTCTGGAGAAAATATCCCTACAAATACCCTTATCAAACAATTATAAACATACGATATATTAGCTGAGATTTTGTATTTTCAAAGTGCTGTATCTTGGCATTAACAGGAAAAGAAGAATGTATCTCAAAATACTTTATGTCAGTATATCCTTGTATGCACGAATAACTGCAACATTTTCAAAACCTTTCCGATAGGGGTATATTTTTGACGCATTATTGAGATAGAAAAATATGTGGATCAAATTAGTATCCCATGGTCGATCTTGCCACATCTGTCTGCCCGTCTGTATATCACTGATTCCTTACATTTTGAGCTAGAAACGAGGTAGTTTTTTTTCCAAAAAGGGTATTTTTGACAGATGGCGCGTTGCGTTTGCCATTTATCCTTTATTCAGTATTCATTGACATTTCATCATGGATTGACTTACGACCCTCCGTTGCGTCATCGTTTCAGTGATTGGGCTCTCGAGAGACTAGCGGAAGATTCACCGTTTTCGACAAACATTTTGTTCAGTGAATTAATTTTAATTATTCTCTTAAAATTTTATTTTAACACTCGACAAAAATGCATAAATCTAACTTATCATTCGGGTTTATGTAATCTAACGTATTGGCCTTTGGCGGGTACTCTAAGCATATCTCTAATATTCTTTGTTACTGCCTTTTGGCTTAAATGAATTTTAAATGTTTTTTTTTTTTGATTTTTTATAAAAACATAAAATTGCCTAAAACTAACTAAAACTACTTAAATCGAGCTATTGAGCATTGTCAACGTACCCGTCGCGGATCAGTCGCTTGTCCTGCGCGCTACGGTGTCAGTGGTATAATACCGGGATACCATTCCTTTCCTGAACTAGCCCTAGATGGTCAATATAAACAAATGTCTCTAGAGGAATAACGTCTGACTTAAGAGTGCTCTCTATGTATGTGTCATTGGTGAAGTAAGCCACGAAGACGCCCTTGCAGCGAATCTCCTTAATAAGGAAATTTTCAATTCTATTCAGATGAGCCCCATCGTATAGACCTTGTTGCGATAATATTTGATGTACTCGGAATCTGGCGTTCGGTACAATCCTAAGCAGGATCGGAGACAACGCCTCTCAAACAGCCGTATCTTTTCCATGTAGGCTGGTGTTAAACCACACGGGACAACTGTAAGCGACGATTGGCCTTATAAGGGCCATGTGCAAAGATTATGAATTCTATACAAAAAAAAAAGAAACTTTTCTCAGTAGCACGACCCGCCATAGAACAATTTTTCTTGTATGAAGTGCGTCATCTGTATAGAATTCATAATCTTTGGCAATGTGGCATATGACCCTTGATTGAAGTTGACTGCGGTGAACAATTAATTTCACCCATCGTACCAGTGAATTGGCCAGCAAGATCGTGCGATATCACACCGTTTAAATTTTTCCTTTGGGGCTTCGTAAAGTCGAAGGTATTTGTGGATAGGCTAGCTATGACTAAAGCATTGGAGGCCAACAACACCAGTGTTATTTGCGAGATACCGACGAATATGCTCGAACGCGTCATCGATAATTGGACGCCTGTATGGACGAGCTACGGCACAATTGCAGACAACATTTGAAAGGGATCTGTAAAAAGTGAATGCCAAGAATGGCTATTTAGATTAATAAAGATTTCACGATATATTTGAATTTTTTGCGTAATTTCGCATTTAAAAAAAAACCTTCTTGATTGATCACCCTTTATAATGAAATTTGGTATATTATCTCGTTTCTACTTTTAAATTGCTTTTTGGTCAAAGATAAAGAAATTTGAGAAAGTGTTGTAAAGGGGTATTTAGACATTGATATCGTCTATATTTCATCCATAATCAGCCCTATTGAGGTATTCGTTTGGAGGAATTTTCGAAACCAAAGTCATTTTCAATCGGTAGTCATTTTGCTTTTGAAGTATCTATTGCGAAAAAAATGAATGAAGTATACTATAGCGTTCGACAGACAGATTCTGCAACAATTCTGCAAAATGTCGAAAATTGTTGACTTAACACATTAATCATGGGCGATAAATTTCGTCGGCAAATGTTTTAAAATTCCAATCGAAATTGTTACTCGTTAAAAAATTCTCCTATCACTAACAAATCGGAGAAAATTTTCTTTCGAAGGGATATTTGGTGCGACTAATAATGTTTGGTCCACATCCACTAACAATTTTAGGAAACGCCCCTATTTCCTAAAATTTTTGGTATGTGTATAAAAAATCGAAAAGGTGCAATCAAACAATCCAAATTCTTAAAAACTTTATAAGCGGTACAGTCAAATTTAATAGACCTATTCATTAATATGCTAGTGTATGATCGATCTATCACAATTTCCATTCACCTTGAATTGAGGGTGTCCACTGTCCAACGTAGATTGATCCGTTTTGCTATACATGTACTCCACTGAGTATGGGAATCGTTTGAAACTCTTTTCACTTCAGCTATTAGTCGATAGCTCGCGCTTCTACAAATTTTTTGCCTCAATGCCAACTCTTGAAATCTGAAATATGTTCCACTACATGGGTAATGGGGATAGCTCTTTCAATTTTTAAACCTCTTCTAAACCCCCCTATTCTCCCACCCCACCTTAACCCTTTTCTAATTAGGTTACTTCATTCTTTAGTCGGCTTTTATTAAGCTTAAAAATTATATATTTCTATGAGGTTCTCTACAAGGCATGCGATCAATGTTCTTTATGTTGTTGGAAACCTGTAGAGATTAAAGTAAGGGATTTCCGTGAGACCTGGGCAGTGGCACAGAAAGTAGAGGATATCGTCGTGTATTTCTTCATCACCGCAGCCTCTACAAAGGTTATCATCTATAAAATGCATTTTCAGTCTGCGGCTTTTGAGTAAGTTGTGACCAGTTAGAATTCCTATACTAATATCCAAACAGATTTCCTGTTTCTTTGAAGTAGTTTGTGGGTTCTGGCTTTGTCGTACTCTGGCAACATCCTTTTGGATGTTACACAGGTGGGGAGGGAGTTCCACCTGTTTTTGGCAATACTCAGTGTTTTCTGTCCAACCCGTGATTTTGGGTCACATAGTGGTGGCTTGACAGGCTGGTCTGCTTGATAAATGCTGCAAATCACTTTCTCGCCAGTTCATCAGCAATTTCATTGCCTTGTATGGCCCTGTGTCCGGGACCCAGCAGAGTTAAACATTATGTTGGACCCCAAGAACCTTAAGCTCTTCACGACAACGCTTCACAAGTTTAGATTTTATTACGACAGCATAGATTGCTTTTATTGCATCCTGACTGTCAATGAAGGTGGTGATATAATCTAATGGTAACGCCAGCATTGAGGTCGCTTTGGCTGCCTCTGCTACTGTCAATATCTCAGCCTCGACCTTGGGCTCTTATTTTAAGTGAAAACGTTTTGTAGGACAATGGGCAAACTGTATTTTTTGAGAAGCACATGTAAAAGAGGACTCACCTTGCAAAATAAGGAAATAAAGGCAGTAAGCTAATAAACTAACTGGAGATGCTGGATAGACAAAGCCCATATTTAGCCCAAACTGTTTCTCAGCTTATATAAGTCGGAGTGATTTCGAACTACTTATTAAGCGGTTATACAAATGAATGATCTTTCCTCTGTAGCTATAGTTTGGCACTGAATATAGCCTGCATTAGAATATGGTACAAGAAAGTAACAGTCACATAAACCTAACCCTTAAAACTATAGCCCCAAAATTTGTATAGCCTTTAAAGATATAAAGCTGAATTATTTCTTCATAATTTCGCCCAGGTCATAGAATAGTGTTTTTTCCTTTTTCGGTTAGAAGTACCTTCGACGTTGCTGCATCCTTACTTGTCAATCTGTGAGGTTCATGGCAGTTTGTTTAAATTATGCATGGCATGCTTATTTTATCGTTTCGTTTTATTATTATATAACGCGCGCCGGTGATCCCTCATCGCTAGTCATGTGCGCCCTAATGATGTAATCCCTGCCAGTGATCTGCGTCACATGGTATATGTTAGCAAACGTAGGTGGACTTTGAAACCTATACCATTTCTTCATCTAGATATGAGCTGAGTACGACTGTATCTCCAGCATTACTGATTCAAATGGAAGACCATTATAAACGAACAGGCTCAGGATCATAAAAAAACAATCTGCTTCTAGAAAACAGTGTTAGATAGTGCGGTCTGCACGGATAACGCTCATTGATTCCGAAGCAATGGTGCTGTACTACCTGAAAGGTTCAGCATCCTACCACATGACTGTATTTAAAAGGTGACAGAGTGGTCGGTGGTCGCGGATTTATTGTTCAGAATTTTTTTGTGGACTTTGTCCGTGCCTAAAACTCATAAGGATCTTCATTAGATTTTCATAAGGCTCATCGTCATAGGATGGCATTTTTTATACCCTATCCCATAGGGGGGTATATTAGTTTTGATACTTAGTTTGTAACATAGAGAAATAATTTTGCTACATATACCTCAAAGTAGACTTTGAGGTATATGTAGCAAAATTTGACGTTTGACTCAGAAACGCTAGCTGAGTCGAATTAGCCATGTCTGTCTGTCTGTCCGTCCGTCCGTCCGTCTGTACGTCACCGATTTTTAGGCCTTTAATTTTGAGCTAGGATAATGAAATTTGGTATATAGGATCTTCGCCCGTGCCTGCAGAACAAGTGTTAAAATTTTTGAAATCCGCCCACTGCCACGCCCCCTTTTAAGAAAAACTCAGTTTTTGGTCAAACCGTAAGGAATTTTAAAAAAGTGTCTAAGAAGCATATTTAGAGAATCGTAATATTTATATTTCGTCAATACAAAGTTTTTTGGGGGCGTTTTCTATAAAAAAAACCTTTTTTGGCCAAATTTGAAAATTTTTGAAAAAATTTTGATGCAAAATCATTGGCGGTATTAATATGAACATTTCGTCAGAAGACCATTTTAACCCACGCCCACTTTTTGGGGGAGTTTTGCTACAAAAACCATTTGTATGCCCTACCCCAAGGCATATGCAATACAAAAACGTTGTTTTTTGTCGAACCACAAAAGGTTTTGATAAACTCTCTGAGCAATATATTGTGACAATGTCATTTTCTGTATTTTATCGCCATAAGGCCTATATTTTGAGGATATAAATTTTAAGGATGGGATGGGATAGGGTATTCAGCGATCCGCACAGCGGATTGCAGCCTCTCATATGTTTTTGTCCTGAGTTTTCCCCTCTTGTGATCTCGTCTGGTTTTCCCGCCGCAGATGTTTCATTATATCTGGAATGATGCCGTTGGCAGTTTCCCATGCTTCATTTGTCGAACGCATATACAAAAAAAAAGAGACTGGGGTTGCTGTCCTGAACATTTCGCTTTCTAGTGTATTTCTCGCAACTTCATACTTTCGGCATTTCAGCAACATGAGAGCGCCATTTCGGACTTTACCATCACAATGATGGCAGAATGGGTCATCAGCAAGCCTAAACCTCTGTAGCTAGTCCCGGAAACTTCCGTGATCGGTAGAAATTTTCTTCACCGAGCTTTTACTTTTTCCACTCTTTGATGTTCGGTAGTAGATTATGCGTCCATCTTCCGTTTGGTGTTGTGTTTGCTAATTGTCTTTGCTAACCCATTTCAGCGGCTTCTCTAATGGAAATTCATCCTGTTTTTTCGGTATTGAATGTTAACATTGAGATTTTGAAATCCAGCCCGATATAGGCATTCTCCCCGCTATCACACTTATTGCAACCCAAGACAAAATAATGTATGCCCAGCATAAGCGATCTGTTTTCCCAGCACAGCATACTCAGAGACTATCCTTCTCATGTATGACTCAGTACATGTGGCCAAGGCCCATATGGGGCTGCATACAGAAGGAGTGATTTGCTTAGTGGGATGACTGACAAAACAGAATTGTTTTAACGTTATCTAAAGGTTTTGGATCAATAAGGAATCGGATGTGATGTGCACAATTATCCCTTTGATTTCTTTTTTTGTAAGAATTGCTTATACAGTAGAGAATTAGGTAATGTGATGTTCGACATAGCATGATGGCCTTTATATTTTTACATGACAGTAAACGGTAAACCCACTGCAACTCTTTGTGAACATATAATGATAAGGTTTCCTTAAAGAATATGTTGAAAGTAGTAGTAGACATTAATGTTTAAGGATTTACTTTGGCGTGTTCCACTAACGAATGCCTCGAGAATTTCCTCCGTACCTCAGTTAATACTTCAGAGAAGCAAAATTCACAGCAGGAAGAGGGAGCCTATTCTGTCAAACAACAGTTTCCTTGCTTAGCAACTTTCAATAACGATGAATTCCCTCATGATACATACAAAATAAGCAGCTGTACTCTTTTATCAGAAAGGGTGAGGAGACTACTACAACAAATTTAAGTCTCAGCATATTCCAGAAAATCTCCACTTTTCTATGTGAGGAATCGTGCCTCACTTACGGATTTTTCTTAGAACTCAGAGAGATACTTGAAAGAAAACACGCCTATTCAACACCTTCCATCTAAAACTGGTCCCTTATTATTGGCAGCAGAAACAAACAAAAAACTATTAGACGTGTCTTATCAGTAAACCGAAAAACCTAATCAAATTTCCCACGGTATCACCAATCACCCATCTCATCTGATTTTCAGATCTTACTAAACAAAATCCTGGCCGCCTTTCAGAGCTCATGATGACAATTGGCCCTAAAGTTATTGTATACTCGTCTAGAATCTTGGCCTATTATCGTTATCCCCTTGCTCGTCGATTTGCTCCTCCGATGATTACAGTCGGTATCATTTAATTTCATCAGCTGTGCAGGATTCAATACTCGTATGTAACATGGAGCAATTCCTATGTCGCCATAACCATAACCATAGTTGCTATACCACCCAACCAACGACAAAGTTGATGTTGATGACTGCTTCCCCAGAGAGGTGGCACGTATAAGTGCAAATGCGATACGTAGATACTTTGTACCAATGTGCGTACTAACACTTCTCATCCGTAGTTGTCGTCCTCCTTGTCGTCGTCGTCGTCGTCTATTTCTTACCCAATTGACCCACATTTAACACCATACAGCAAAGTCGATTATTTCCCTTCCATTTGGCCGCATTCTTGGTTAAAGAAACTGTGCACATGTCTCTCGAATAACTTGGCCAAGGGAATTGCCGTTCTCCGAAGAATTGCCACCCGCCCAAGGAAAATTGGATCCGAGAATAACACCCCGGCACAGCCGGTAAAGAACATAATTTACTCCGCACCGAAAAGGATTCCCAAATGCGAGGCTATAAGAGGGGTTTCTTTGGCCACCGGCTCCCAAAAAATAGCTTTATCCACAGGAGGTAGTGTCCAGCAGGATACATACTCGTGAGTGTGTCCCCGAAAAATGTTATTGCTTCTCGGCCATTTAGCTAAGGTCAAGCCAATTGAAATGGGCGAATTGTACGAGTGCGGAAGATTGGTGTGGTAGTGTGTAATGGGTGCTTGTAAGCCAGCCCCCTCCCCTAAAGAGGAAATTGGATTATCTGCTTATTGATTTCCGGCTTAAAGTTTGCCATTTGGCTACTTTGGTCTGTTGCAAGTTAATCGGTTGTGGGTTTTCAAGTAGGCCATTCCAGCCTTGTATAGGATGATTTAGCGCCCTCCTGCATGGTGCATTTAATTGGAATTTAATTTCACACTGCCATATAGCTCAGGGTACTTGAACTTTTGTGCGATTACATGATTATTACCACCGATGGGGTGGTGCCTCCCTTTTGGAGCAGTGTTAGCCTCCTGCAGAGTGCAGCGCCATTAAGCGAGTCCCTTTATACAACTCGGTGCTACGTGTGCGTGTTTTCTGTGCTAGCTTGCTTTATGGCTTTATGATAACTTTTACTGCACGAGCGGAATTAGGTACTTTTTGTGCAGGTATTTTTTTTTTATATTTTTTTAACGACTTTTTTGCGTGTTCCTGGGGGGTTTTTGAAATTTTTTTTGGACGGTTATTCAATGCAAATGCACGAAACGATCAAGTTTTGGTGCGTTGAACTGGTTGCTGATGGTTTTGTGAAATGTTAAGTGTGAAGCATTTTTATGAGGGACATTTTTTTTTGCGCGAACATTTCGTGGGAAGCATAAAGTTTGAGTTATTTTTTGTGTCCTTATTTCTTTTACTGTCGAAGTAGGACCTATCATTTGTAACTAGAGGGTTGGATGAGGTGTTTTGTTTGATGGGCACTCAAAAGTGAGCACATTATGGCGTTGGCACCTGCTTTCTTTTTAAGGTATTTTCGAGTAGATGACATAACAAAATGTTTATATAGACAATTTCAGTTATTATTTCTGAATTAAAAACAAAATCACAATTAAGGAGCGCAGTTAAAATTTTGAGAAACACCATTTCAAATACCTCGAAGACAGTTTTAACATTTGACGATGAACACTCTTAAAATACAGTCTGTCAAGAAATTGTTTTGACAAAGAAAAATGTTGGTAAAATAGACATTTTCTTTATAAAAAAAGAATTCTTTCGATGTCTAACATGTTATTTTTTAAGAAATAACAAGTAAAAAATAAGAAATGTCAAGAAATTGTTTTATACAATTCATTTTTTTTTAATTTAAAGTGAAAACAATTCTGAAGGTTATTAATACTTCGTATGGCCACCTTTAGCATTTATCACGGCTTGTAGTCTTCTTTTCATTGAAAAAATTAAATTCTGCACATCATATTCGCCTGAAATTTTATTCCATTCCTCCTGTATTGCTGTATTTAGCTCTGCTCTGCTTTTTTTTCAAATAGATCCAAAAATTCTCAATAGGGTTTAAGTCTGGACTCTGGGCAGGTGTATCCAATAGCCACATCCTCACCATATGCGCCTTATGTTTCGGATCATTGTTTTGGTAAAACTTGAACTGCGGTTTGTTGTCACTATTGAACCCAAATTTATTTGCACTATTTAACAAATGACCCTTTAAAATATTTAAATATTGTTGCGCATCCATGGTGTTCTCTATAAAGACCTAATCTCCAACCCCTGTACTAGAAATACACCCCCCACACCATGACTGATAATTTGCCAAATTTGACAGTTGGAATAATGTTGCGATTTTCCAATGCTGTTAACGGCTTTCGCCACATCGTTGTAATAGAGCATAATTTTGGTCTCATCGCAGAATATGGCGTCATCACAATAGTCATCGGGCTTGGCAATATAGGTACTGGCAAAAGACAATCGCTTTTCAATATGCTCTGTTGAAAGCATCGGTTTTTTTGCGAGCGACTCTTGAGTGGTACTGGTTTTTTTTCAATACCTGCCTTATTGTTTCGTGGGAAACCGCAACATCACGCTCTTCTTTGAGTTCACTCGCAAGGGTCCTCGTCGAAATCTGTTGGTTTTTCGCTATTTTTCTTAACAAAATACGTTCGGTCCGTTTTGATATTTTGCGTGGACGACCGTTTGAAGATTTAACCTCCAGTCTATTTTCACTTTTTGCACGACTTAAAATATTATAAACTGTTTGCTGGTCAAAGAGAACATCTGGGACAATTCTTGCACACTTTTTCCGACATTATGATTATAATAAACCAACTGAGCCACTTCACACGATGTTCTTTTGCCAGGCATCTTGAATTTGGAATAAATTTACCACGACTGTTATGTTAAATGAGCAAATGACAAATGAAAAGCTCTCATTTGCAATAAAAACGACTCGTGCATGGAAAACATCAAAATCATAACGGTAAAACGGTAAATGCATACAGCATCCCGAAAGAAGAATTGTAAAAACAATTTCTTGACAGACTCATTTCTGTGTATTTTTGGTTTTTCTTGTAATTTTTGCTTAACTCCTTTTGAAATGTATTATTTTTTATTACAGTTAGTTAGTAAATATATTAATAACATAAAATGAATTAAAAAAGAACAAGTTAGACATCAAAAGAATTCTTTTTTTTATAAAGAAAATGTCTATTTTACCAATATTTTTCTTTGTCGAAACAATTTCTTGACAGACTGTATATTCTAATGACTATTTTTCGGGGCCCAATGGAATCCCCAATAGTCTTTAAAAAATGCAAAGATGCACTCTTGCCATCGTATTAGTATATTTGTGAACGATCCATTTCTTCTGGATTATTCCCCAATCAATGGAAAAGTAGAAAATGAAAATTTTGCATCAAACGCAATAGTCTTTGCCTTCCCTGGTTCAGTTGTACCGTTCCATCATTTAGCACTTTTGTCTTAAATAACTCACACTATATTAAGTATTATAAAATTAGCTTGTTTTTGGAGGGTTATTCCGATTTCGAAGGACTTTACACTTATTACACGATCATCCATATAAACACAAACTCATACAACCCATCATCCTGGTTGAGGTCGATTTCTAGTTGTGCGCGCCACTTGAGTCGAGGTTTTACTCTACTGCGTCCGAGGTCTGGCTTAGAATCGAAGACTCTGCGAGCAGGAGTATTGGTACTCCTTGAAATGTTCAAGAAGAAAATTGGCTGTATATGTACATGCCCCAGTCATCTTAAACGTTCAAAGCTGAGTTTTTTTTTCTAACTAGCTCGTACTTGGTTAAATCTTTCTCTTCATAGTCCTTCAACGCAAACTGGAACTAAGACTTTTCGAAGAATTTTTCGATCGAAACGAACAAAGATTAATCCATCCAATTTTGATGCGGCCCATGTTTCAGCGCCGTAGAGGACTGCGATGATTAGGGTCTTGTATAGGATCTCCTTAGCAGTTCGAGTGAGGGCTTTACTAGTAAATTGCCTTCTAAGCCGGAAGACACAGCGGTTGGCAATAGTAATTTTATGTTTAATTTCTGACGATATGTTGTTACCCGAGCTAATATCGTCGGTGTATGGTAGTAACAGGGGATTTTTTTAGAGTTAATTCATTTTACAGGTTGGCAGCACCGGTTAGTAATGGCGTCCAAACGTCATCTGTCAAAGTGAAAAGTGTTCAGTATACTCTGCCATTTAATCATGGAAATACTTGCAAATTATTGAAATTTATTTTCAAAATTCGTGCTCTGTGAAAAATTTTAAAATCCGTTGTTTTATCGAAAAATTATGTTCAGAGATGCGGCACATTTCTGGCTCAACGGATACGTATATAAGAAAAACTGTTGCATCTGGAGTGACGAATAGCCACATGCCATACAAGAATTACCCATGCATCCCGAAAAAAGACAGTTTGTGTGGTTTATGGGCTGGTGGCATCATCGGTCCATTTTTCTTCAAAGATGACCGTGGAAGAAACGTTACCGTCAACGGCGAACGATATCGAGCCATGATACGCAACCTGTTTTTGCCCCAGTTGGCTGATTTGAACTTGGTTTGACACGTGGTTTCATCAAGACGGTGCCACATGCCACACAGCTCGTGAAACAATGGAAATGTTGAAGGATGAATTTGGTGAGCAGCTTATCTCTCGAAATGGCCCTGTGAGTTAGCCGCAAAGATCATGCGTTTTAACGCCTCTTGATTTTTTCTTGTGGGGTTATGTAAAGTCGTTAGTCAAGGTGGACAAGCCGAACACGATTGAAGCCTTACAGAATAGCATAACATGCGTATTTCGTGGAATGCAGGCCGAAATGCTCGAAAAAGTGACGCAAAATTGGACTTTCCGAATGGACCATTTAAAACTGAGCCGCGGACAAGATTTACATGAAGTTGTCTTTAAAACGTAAATGCAAAGGCCTATTTATCGATTACAATAAAAATTTTGAATATTTGATGCAAATTTGAGTGTTTTATTCGATTTAAAAAAAAACTACGTTAAAAAAATCACCCGTTAGTTCGATTGAAGGCTTTACTAGTAAAATGCCTTCTAAGCCTGAAGAAACAGCGGTTGGCAAGAGTAATTTTATGTTTAATTTCTGACGATATGTTGTTATCTGAGATAATAGTATTTGTATGGATTTATGGAAAACTGTTCTTTGCACAATCCTTTCAATAATTATGTAAAAGATATCACATGATGAATTCTATCTAATTTCTGTCTGTTCGTCACTGATTTTGGGGATTTAAATTTTGAGCTAGGACAATGAAATTTGGTATATAGGATCCTCGTCCGTGCCACCAGAACAAGTGTAAAAATTTTTGAAATCCGCCCACTGCCACGCCCTCTTTTTAGGAAAATGTATTTTTTGGCCAAACCGTAAGGGATTTTAAAAAAGTGTCTTTGCAGCATATTTAGAGAATCGTAATATCTATATTTCGTCAATATAAAGTTTTTTGCCACGCCCACTTTTTGGGGCGTTTTTTATAAAAAATATTTTCTGGTCAAATTTTAAAATTTTCAAAAAAAATTATTTGATGCACAATCATTGGTAGTATTAATATGAACATTTTGTCTATTGACCATTTTAACCCACGCCCACTTTTTGGGGGCGTTTTCTTACAAAAACCGTTTGTATACCCTACCCCATAGCATATGCAGGAGAAAAACGATGTTTTTTGTCAAACAACAAAAGATTCTGATAAACTGTTTGAACAATATGTTGGGACGATGTCATTTTCTATATTATAGGCCCATAAAGCCCACTTTTTGGAGATATTAATATTAAGGATGGGTTGGGATAGGGTATTCAACGATCCGCACCGCGGATTGTAGCCTTCTCATATGTTTTTTTTTGGTATCGAATGTGTCGGTGAGGTTATTTCCCGCACTGATTTAGCAGCGAGAATGTGTCATCGTTATCCTGTTTACAGGATCCTGTATCCTGTATACTGTATAAACAGGGCCACGTCTAGTGAATGTTGCCATGTCTAGTGAGTGTCTCTATATATGCTATCGTAGTGGCTTTGAAATCGACGAATAGGTGGTTGATATCGATATGGACTTCTTGGGTTTTTCCCATGATCTGAAGAAGAATAAACACTCTTCTATAGGAGCTTTTGAACGACAATGAGCGTTCGCTTCCTCGTAAGCTCGTTGGTAATGACCGGCTTGTTATAGCAGTCGACTTCATTCCTGCGGCATATGATATCAAAAAGTTACAAAATATATTCCATTTACTTGTGTCGTTAAATGTTGATTAAACAAAACAATAATAAGAACAAGCTATAAATTAAATCGCAGCTTTGAGTGGATTTTAAACCCTTTCTTCAAATCGCAACCCCTTCAATGAAAATCTCAAAAATGACGTTTTGTGTAACCAATTATTTAAAATTTATTTCTTTCTCCATCCGTACGCTATTCTTGATCAAATTTTATAATTTATTCCCCCACTTAATGCCTATGATGTGAACGATGTTTGAAAAACTTATCTGCAACTGAATTATCCCCCTTTGCCAAACGCTCTCGAATTTTCTTACATTTTTTGCTGTCAATCTGCGATTCGATCGGGCAACCCTCGACAAACATCTTCCAAATGCAATGATGGAACTCCAATGGACTTGGATTACACGATCCCTCACTCTTCTTGACCGCATTTGATACCTTTAAGTCTACCAAACACTTATCAACATATTCCTCCAACACTCCAGCCTTCCACTTGTCACCCTCCACGACTTTCCTCGTATGATTCACCAGCGCATCGCGCTTCAAGTCACCACTCTCTGCGATCAAGTCAAACTTCTTTGCCATACATTCAGCAGCGCAAACCATTTGCTGTCTCATCGATTGGACGCCGTCACAGTTGAGGGGATCATAACTGACATCGTCGGCTTAAAAAAGAATGCGAATGCGAGATGTAAACAAAAGCCGAAATCAAGTTCACTGACTCTTTGTGACTTACCCATCTCTCCGCGAATTTCAGCCATGCATGCCTTCTTGACTTCTTTCACCGCTTTCATCTGGTCCACGTTGGCCTTCTCTCCATTGCAGCAGTGGGATTCCCTCTCCTTCTTGCCTTTCTTGCGATGACATTCGACTGGTTCGGTGTCGGCATCAGCTGCACGCTTAAACCGTAATGATTCGAAGAGTTCATCGTCAGTATCTACTGTTAGATCGTCGAAAAGTAGTTCATCTAGATGGGGAACGATTTATTTAGATCTTAATGTGTTAGGGCATTGACAGGTGGGGCTTACTGAAATCTGAGTCTTGGAAGTCGTAATCGGCACCAACGAATGCAATCAACAGGGTAACACAAACCAGAAGCTTCAACATGATGGGGTTCCACAAATGAGATACAAATTGGAACTGATGATGTCTGAGCCCTGACGTTGGCTTTTATACTTTTACTACGTTTGCCTTAGCGGGTAATAAGTACACGGTTGGTGATATGTATGTTGGGTGAGAGTAGGGGAAGTACAAAATTTAGGCAGTTTTTAGGTGTTTGTTGTGACATCTTTTCAACGGTCAATAGGAATTTGCGATAAACCCGGAAGTGTGCAGTTCTGGTCCATAAACAAGGAAAGTACCGACGTTATATGGGCAGTTGTATGTAGGTCAAATTTGCATGGCATAAGACTTGTTTTGGAAACATTATGTGGTCTGAGATTATGCGCAATTTATTAGTTTGGTAAACGATAAATATTGTGATGTCAAACTAAGGGTTTTGCCAAAGTGTATTTGTGTAAGGTATTTGCTTGATTACACGTATCTGTGCTTTAAAGTCAAACTAATGATAAGGGGCATATTCATTCAATTTTCACACTTCGTCAGTTCCTGGAATATAATCCAAAATGTCCAACACGAGATATACAGACCGGGATAAGTTCGTTGTGGAAGTAGGGAGACACAGTAGCGCCCTTCCACTGCATCTGATGGAAACTCCGTTTGAAATCGATGCTGCAGCGGAACTAATAGGAAATATTTTAGTCAAAGCTGATCATGCTACAAAAATCGAAACACCTCGTAACAGCATTCCTGTACAAATTGTTTAATTGTTTGTTGGTAGTCTAAAATGCTGGCGGGAAGTAAAGGTAGTCTTTATCCCATCTCTTCTTTATCTCTTCACGAGAAGGAATATACACTCGCTGCATTTCTCGAAAGTGGACAAAACAATGTGGGCTTGGCATAAACCCCCAGAAAACGGAACTCGTTCTCTTTACGAATAAGAGGAAGATACCAATATTAGACCTACCGGCTATCGATGGGACAACCCTCAAACTAGCCGATAGCGCAAAGTATCTGGGTGTCATTCTTGATAGAAAACTCAACTGGAACCTAAATGTGCGCGAGCGCATTAAGAAGGCCACAGTCGTTTTCTATACGTGTAACCGAATATTCGGGAAAAAAACTGGGGTCCGTACCCCAAGATCATCCTATGGATATACACGACCATTGTGAGACCTATATTAACATAGGGGGGCTTGTCTGGTGGCAATCCACAAATAAAGTCACCCATCTGAAAAATATGACAAAGGTAAAAGGATAGCATGTGTGGGCGCTACTGGCACAATGAGAACCACACCAACAGCGGGACTGGAAACCATCCTTAAACTGCTACCGCTAGACCTTTACATGCAAGAATCTGCAGCCAAAAGTGCTCTAAGAATCAGCCAGCTCAACTGCTGGAAATCGAACTCAAGAGGACATGCCCAAATTCTACACAGATATCTGGGCTCAGGTGTATCCTCTGACTACATGCTGCCTCACCATGACTTTCAAAGACCATTCTCCTGCATCCTCCCAAGCAGAGAGGAGTGGGAGAGGAACGAATTGGGCCCCGAAACCATATCCATCTACACTGATGGTTCAAAAATGGATGTAGGCGTTGGAGCTGGAGTGTTTTCAGAAACACTTAAGCTAAACAGCACCTTTCGTCTCCCTGAGCACAGCAGTGTCTTCCAAGCCGAAATATTGGCAGTAGCAGAGGCAGCCAAAGCGACCTCAATGCTGGCGATACCACCAGATGATATCACCATCTTTATTGACAGTCAGGCTGCAATAAAAGCTATCTCTGCTGTCGAAATAAAATCTCGGCTTGTGAAACGTTGTCGTGAAGAGCTAAAGGTTCTTGGCGTCCAATATGATGTTAAGCTCTGCTGGGTCCCCGGACACAGAGGCATACAGAGCAATGAAATTGCTGACGAACTGGCGAGAAAAGGATATGCCTCCAGCATTGACCAAGCAGACCAGTCTGGCAAACCACCACTATGTGACCTCAAATCTCGGGTGGGACAGAACATACTGATCACTGCCAAAAACAGGTGGAACTCCCTTCCCACCTGTGAAACTTCCAAAAGGATGTGGCATGAGTATGACAAAGCCAGAACCCATAAACTACTTCGTAGAAACAGGAAATCTGTCTCTATTATAGTTGAGATTCTTACTGGACACAACTTACTAAAAAGCCACAAACTGAAAATGCATCTCATAGATGATGACCTCTGTAGAGGCGCTGCGGTGATGAAGAAATACACGAGGATACCCTCCACTTTCTGTGCCACTGCCCAGGCCTCAGCCAATTAAGAATGAGATCCTTAGGAAAATACTTTTTCCATGACCTCACGGATCTATCCGAAATCCCTCTCCCTAATCTTTTCAGGTTTGCTACAACATCTGGATGGCTGGAAAGAGGCTAACAACAATGGACAGTAACGGGACAGTGAATGAACCAACCACACAAGTGGACCCCCAACGGGCATCACAATGGGTCTATATTGACCTGAGTGCGATGAGATAAGACACACACCGTCTGCCTCATCAACCCACCAACCTAACCTAACCTATACAGATCGATTCCTAGATATGGTAATCATAATTTTTTCAGAAAAGCTATTTAAAGTTTTTTCATTACTATGGATGTTTCCTTAAGGCTGCGGTTATAGCTATCATTGAAAACCACATTTGAAATTTTCTTTTACTCATTGTGGCTTCTTTATAAATTCAACCATTGGCGAGTTGGTGTCAAAACCAAGCTTATGAATTTTAGAACATGATTATCCAAAAATATTTAAATTTTTAATTAACTATCACAGAAAATAACTTTTTATTTTTCATTGATCAAGATTTATTTTTGTGAAGTAATGCTTGTCGTTCCACCGAAATGAAACGGAATTTTCCAAAGATTCCTAAAAGCAGCATTGGAGGTAAAATTTCCATTCTATCATGTTTTTTGTTCCAATGAAGTTGTTCAATGATACAAATGATATAACTGCACCCTAAATGCCAAACAAAACTTACGCCCTCGCGCTGAAAGTTTAAGAGATAGATATGACGGTTTGATAGAAAATTTGTATTTGTATGCGAATCGGTTTATAAAGGGTGTTTTTTTTTTAGAGGTATCGAACTTTGAAATTGAATAAAACAAAGATGATTTTTTATATTGACATGAAATTTACTTTATTCGAAAGATAATTTTCTGGCATTATAATTTAAAGATGATTTGACCGCCACGGCTGGCTCGGACGTAGTCTAATCTGGAGGTCCAATTTTCTATGACTTTTTCCAACATCGGCAATAACGTGGCAAATGTTGTCCTCCAAGTGGTCAATCGTTTCGGGCTCATTGGCGTAGACTACCGACTTTACATATCAACACAGAAAATATTCAAGCGGCGTTAAATCGCACAATATTGGAGGCCAATTCACAGGACCAAAACGCAAAAGTATGTGGTCACCGAACGTTTCCTTGAATAAATTAGTTATGGCACGAGCTCTGTGACATTTTGCGCCGTCTTGTTGAAATCACAGCTCCTGCACATCATGATTGTTCAATTAATGAACGAAAAAGTCAGTAATCATGGATCTATATAGCGGTCATTATTGACTGTAACGTTCTGGCCAGAATTGTTTTTAAAGAAGTACGGACCAATTATTCCACCAACCCATAAAGCATATCAAACAGTCAGTTTTTGTGGATGTAACGGTGTCTCAACATCCACTCATCATTTAGAGTAAACGTGGTACGAAAACGTTCTATTCTTAATCGAATTAATTGTTCTGATGTACGATAAGTATTTAGGACAGAACCATGATTTTCAAAATAAATTTACACAATTTGGAAGCGTTGTTCAGACGTCAGTCTATCATGTCAACATGCCAAACCAAACTAAAAATAAATCACTTGACATCTGACAAAATGGCTCCCAGTTAAAATAGTGTTGCCAACTTAAAGTTCTATACCTCTTAAAGAAACAGCGGTTACTTAACTAAAAATCGCCAAATTTTGACTGTTTGTTTGCTTTTCAAGCGACGATTTGATTCGCTAAGCCCTGTATAAAATAGTCATTGGAAGTGTTGACCCCAGTCATTTATGAGAACATGTTACAGTACTCCTTACAGCGGTTCAACCTTAGCAGATTTTATCTGTAATCAGAAATTGGCTGTCTGTGGACTGTAGCTTATAGGTTGGGCTGTATTTAGAAAAGTACAGAGAAGATGAATTATTGTCTTTGGCTCCTTTTAGTCTATACATCTCCTGAAAGACCAAGTCATGTTGCATGCTTGCCAATTAGACACTATCCCATGATGACACCTCTGATGTAGCTAACGTGATTGATTGATTGTGAGAAAAAAATTATGAAGAAAGGATCAATTTGGGATGTGAAAATTAAAATTTTACGCAAATAGAGATATATAGTTCCCTCAGAAAAGACTTAAAAAAGAGAACCCTTTCAAAAAAATTAAAATAAATATAAAATTACTATCTATCACGCTTTACATAAACGTTTTTGGGGCTTAATTTTTGTATTGGAGTCACATTTCTTTAGGACATACTTTCCCTTATAATGTTTACATTTAACACAAGATAAGAACAACTGAATTCCACTCACGAACCCCTCAAACATCAAAATTTGGAACATGATTCCTCACCTGAGAAACAACTGACTTTTCAATTTTTTCTCAAAAGTGACATAAAGCCATAATGTCATTGACTCTTTTCGAGAACGTCATGAGGTCATATACAAAATGCATATAAATGATTTCACATGACATTATGTCATGGCACCGCATCTAATCTTAACTAAACAATGTTGACGGGCTCAGTGGCCTAGGTTCTATTCCCAGCCGTAGCAACACCTAAAAATGATTTTTCACTGGCCATCCTCTCGTGATGATCTGACAAATCATTCGAGTAGTATCAATTGGCATGGAAAAGCTTATCTCAACTTATCCGTTCGGATTCAGCATAAAACAGGAGGTCCCGCCATTGTCCAAGAAGTAAACGCACACACATGAATGGTTTTGAGAAAAGACTAGGTCCTGTATACTTCCGAGCCTGTTGGGGCAAAAATTTGAAACAAAGTTGTGCCCGTCTTTGGCCCTCAGTTTAGTTACTGTAGTACACTTTCAGAACCCTACAATACTGGGAGCCATCTTTCTTAATCAGGTACCTGAAGATTACGAAATGAAGGTTAACCAAGCGATAATTTTTGTAACGGATTAATGAAACCATGCTGCTCTTACGAACCCATGAATACTCAGGTTAAATACCCCCTCGTTATGTACTAATCATTCATGTTATGCATGAAAGGATCTCCCAAGAACATCATTTTCAACTTTCTCAGCCTACGATGGTAAAATCCGATTACATCGCAACCGTCACCAATGCCTACTTATACACTCCAAGGAGCTCACACTTAACCCATTCTCTCCACAGAAACACTGAAACCCTCATTACTCTCCATACCATGCCAAAGTGTTCATTTTTAAAAGAGGCTTTCATGGTATCCCGTTAAAAAATAAAAGTACGCAAACTGTATAACAAAATATTTACAAAATGTTGAGTATGTGCACAGGCGAACAACATCGGAACGCAATTAGCATTACATTAAAAGCCACCGCCAACATAACCTCATTTTCTCGCCATCCTTGTCATATATATCGTGTACCCACATACCCGTTTACATTCATCCATATACGCAATGTAATCCCTTGAAAGTAATCAATAAAATTCCTTCATCCTCGTCCTAGTACGGAAGCAGGGATAATTTCCATTTTCCCACGACTACTCCACTTTGACTATGGCAAATGAATGAAACTCATCTAGTTGAGGATGTTTGGCTTACAAAGTTTCGCCATCGGAGTGGCTGTGATTTTTGAAAAAAAAAAAAAACATTTGAACGAACGTCCTTTCTGAAGGATGTGTTTCATCCGCATATAGGTGGCGGGATCTTTGACAATTTGCATAAAACAAAAGTTGGCATAAGGTAGAATCTTCACCCTAGGTGTGCATAAGCAGACGAAATAAGACACATTGACTGAAACCATCCCTAATCTATTTACTCAAGTCGCTCGGTCTTTGTCATCAGCTCACTGCTGCAGCTTGATCGGTTTTAATCGAAATTTTAATTAACTGTAAACCTTTGTGCATGTGCATCGCGTAAGGCTTTCAGTCGTAAACGGGAATAGGGGTGTAGTCTAGCGAAGTGTCAACCTCTAACGACGAGGAGGAAAAATTAATTTCGAATGCAATTTTTGGCACGAGACACACCTCCCCTTTTGAGAGGCGATAAAGTGTGATAGTGTTGCTTTGTCATGCTAATGACAGTTAGATGAGCATTTCCCGAACGTATTGTGTGGGAAAGTGTTTTCCATGACGAAATGAGTTTGGACCAAGCTTTTAATTACACGTTTCGAGAGCACGCTCGTTTTTTGGTCTGTTGATAGTGGGACTATGGGAGTCATTAGCACTCATAGAAACTTATTGGGGGGAAGTTTTAAATGACGATTTAGGGGCGGAAGGCATATTACTTTCAGTTGGTATGGTATAGGCTACTGTGGATGCAGTTGCCCGAAGTATTACTCAAAGCTTTCATTCACTGCCGCATATTTTGTGAAATAGTGTAAGAGAAGCTTGTCAAGTTGGTCATTTTAAGTCAACTTTAAAATAAAGGCCCATTTCAATTATGATAAAAGTGTAACTTTGCACATAGAATTGCGGATTGGGGGCATAATGTGTGGTGTCATCTGTTTTGTATAGATACGACTTTGAGCTTTAACTTTGAAGTTCTTCTGTATCTACACTAGTCGGCATAAGTATTTTGACGAAATAAAAATCGTGCATTTTTGAGTTAAACTTTTAAATGGCTTTAGAAAGAATTCTTGTTTATTTTTTCCTTCTTATATTTAACCAATACCATCTTAAAAATAGGCAAACAAATATTTTTTTATAGAAATTTAAAAAGATATAAATTAATTAGTAATTTCTTGTGTTGGCATAAGTATTTTGACAAGTATGCTACACTAAAAAAAAACTTTTAAACTTAACAATAGTAAAAAAATTAAGAAGAATTTAGTAAAATATATAAACTTTTTTGGCTTAAATAACTTTTTGAAGGCGTCTCGGCACTGATGACTGAATCTACTAAATAAATGAAGAATCTCTGGAGATATCTCTTTCCAAAGGAAAGTGGCCTCAGAAATTGTCTCCTCTCTGGTTTTATTTAAAGAAACTGTTCTTTTGCATTTCAAAAGAGACCAGACGTTTTCTATTATATTTAAATCTGGACTTTGAGGTGGCCAGTCCAAAGTGGTAACACAAACATCCTTTAAGAAGCTAGTTATCATCCGGGCTTTGTGGCATGGGGCATTATCGTGTTGCAGGATAAACGATTCACTAATAAGCCTACCTCCGGAAGAAAGGTATTCTCATTTAGGGTTCTTCAATATTGACCTTGATTCATCAAGCCGGTGATAGGAACTAAGTCACATCACCAGAACATGACAGAATCTCCACCATAGCTTACTTTTTGAAAAACGGGCCGTCTTGTTTGCCTTTCTACCTTTGGCAATCTTACAAAAACGTTGTTTTTAGATGAGTTATACTCAAAGAAGCTTTCATCTGTCCATAGAACGCTTCTCCAGAACTCCTTTGGCTTGTGTAGTTGTTTCTTTGCAAAAGCCAGTCTTTTAAGCTTGTTTGCCTTTGATATTTACGGCACGTCCTTAGATATGATTGTCTTAAAATCTCTTTCCGCATTAAACGTCGTCGGACAGTGCGCTGATTGGATTCTTTGCCTTCAAATTCTATTGACTGCAGCAGTTTGAGACTTCAAAAGTATTTTTTTAATCCCCGAAAAGGACTCGGTCTTCAGTGGGCGTTGTATTGAGCTTAGCACCTGATCTCATTATGTTTCTGACACATTAAACTTATTTGCTATATCTTTTACTGCCATTCCAGCGTTAAACATTGCCGTTTTACCCATGGTTTTTAATACTTTAATCAAGTTTTATTTTTTATCAACATTTAATATAAATTTAAGTTAAATACAAACGTTTTTTGGTAATCACGTGCTCAAAATTGTAAAAACTTTTACTCACTTATGCCACGCAAGAATTCTTTGTCTGCATGCGTTCTTATCAGCAGAAAGACAATGCAAACGATACTAAGCGAAGCTAGTTCCAATAGACACAAAAAGGTAGACTTACCGCGTGCAGGGACTAACTAAAGTTATGCGATCATCAAGACTTCTGATGTTTGACATGGAAACCGTCCCAACGTACAGCATTGCTTCCTTATGGCTCAAATTTTCTACTTTCTTCTATGTGCTATAGAGCCCCTATAGTACTTGTGCTTAGAAGTTGAGGATTTTTACAGTCTGTCGTTTGACCTTTTGAATAAATCCATTCGCTTTTTTACGCAAATTTTACCGCAACAGGGATCACGGTTTTTTCTTTTAATTGCAGTCGTTCCCTTATTTCTTTGTGGTCGAGAACACAAAATCGGGAGGAGGTGGAGTGCGTCGATGGTTCCATTAGCCACTGATCCACAAAGCGATGGCATGACCTCTGTAAAAAAAATATCTGGCATTTTCCGCCCATACAGGCCCTCAAACTTAGCTTCTCCAATAATTTGTGTGTGCGAAGCTATTTTTTTTCCACAAAGAGGAGGATCTTCTGTTTATTTAAGAAGCTGCAAATGATACTGAGGCTTCTTTCACAATATCCGGGATTTAGCTGCTAGGCAAAGAGTCGTACGGTGTTGCAGGGAGTTTCAGTGGCAGTGGACGGCTGCTACATGGCATGGTAGCAAGGTAGCTGCTACACCAGTATCTACGACTAGTTTGTTTTTATGCGATAAGCCACCACGCAGGAGGTCTAATTTCGATTATTATTCAATAATATTGCTGTAACTTCAAAAGAGCCTTATCGAAGCGCGGAATAGTTAAATGGTAACGCAACTACTTGCGAAAAACTACAACGTAAGTGTACATATTAATTGATGGAGGTAAACATAAAAAGAATTATCACAAGGGACTCGATTCAGGGTTCAGCTTTTTCCTTACAACTCTTTATATGCGCTTTTGTACTTCATACATAGTGGAGGTGGGACCTCCTCTTTTAACCCGACTGACTGGGTTAAGATTCGCGTTTGTTGAGAGTTGATACTACGCAGATTGATACTATTCAGCTCATCGTGAGTTCTGCAGTGCTTCTTTGTCGAAAGATTGATAGTGCTTTCTTTGTTCTTTAGTTTAGATTTGACTTTTATCTCGTTTCGACTATTTTATTTACTGTCCCAATGCCATTACAACAATAAGCTGTTATCAAAGATATCAACTGCGTATCCCAGAGGCTGGATGGGTGTTTTCAAAATGATACCACCAGTGTTGACATTATTTCCATGTACAATACTAGTTCAAGCCCCTGTTTTGTGTCCCATTTCCTTGCCGAATTCCAATAAATCCAACGTATAGATGTGATAATTCCTTAGATTTTCTTTTACCCTATGGAAAATGTAATTAGTTCACTCTTTCCTCTTGCTACCAAGAAAGCGCCAATAGTAGATATTCCCCCCAGACAATAAAAGATTTACAAAAAAATAAAACCATATAAAGCCATTTATTTTTTTAAATCGAAAGAGCTCTAGACTTAAGCCTAAAAAATATATTTAAAGCAAATTAATGCAGCACCTCCATTACTCCTCTCAATATCCTATACCGTACGGACAACACTTCCATCACAAAAACTATCAAACATATCGCGATTAGAATCATGTAAATGTAGAATACCCCAATCAATCTATCCAAATTCAGATACACTGGTCCCGAATTGTCTCCAAACTTCACCTTTTTCTTAAAATTCTTGTCAACATTCGTTTTGAAAATAACAAGTAACTGCGAATAAGCAAATAAATGATTGATACGAATATCCAACTCTCTGGTGAAAAATGAATTCTTTTGCAAGTAAAAACAAAAATCGATTACATTTAACGGATTCGGTATTGTAGAGTACTGCAGGTTTTTAAAAGAATCTGTCGGATACTCTTTAATGCCCACAAGTCCAAATCTTTCACCAGATTCCTGAAAGAACTTGAAGATATTACCATCATCAGCATTAAATTGTATCAAATGATCGGCTAATTCTGGAATGTGCTTCAAAGTTGGATAAAACTTGTCACTCGCAATGATCTTGTAACCATCAGCAACTGCCTCATCGACGCGTTGATATCCCCGTTTAGTAGGTTTATTGTTCAGAAATCGAAAAATGGAACCTTCATAAGTACTGCGTAGAATGAGAACACCAAGAAGCCACAATGCTATTGGAATACGTTCAATGTCCCCAATTCTTCGTGCCCTCCATAGAAATTTACCAATCGAATTAAAAACTATCGCTATGCCCAACATAAGCCACGTGTAAACATCAAAAGGCAGCGTCAGGATCTCTATCGTGTTGTAGAACAATTTTCCTCTAAAAGTTACATATACACCGGTCATGTGGTATGGAGTTGACCTAGCGAACATCTGACTCGTCCATTCATTGCAGGGACACCCCCCAATGACTATGTCTCCTTTGCGGCGGCTTAACTAAAATTAATAAAAATCATAAAAATATTTTCATTAGTTACTTAACCGCCGTTACTTACTAAATCAGCAGCCATCTTGAAGCTCTTTAAAGGTTCAACAATTTCTATTGAAAAATTCATCACCATTGCGATGTTTTTTAAAACGTCTACATCCATTCCGGATATTTGTTTGCCATGGACTACAACGAAAGGAGGGAAATCGATAGGGATAACTTTTATCGGGCACTGCCAAAGATTGTGGAGTTTTTGTGGAAATATCCCGCTTATGTCATGTATTGATTTTTCGAAGGTACTATTTATGTAACGGTTTAATATCTGTGGGTAACTATTCCTGCACATGTTACTGGTAAATGGGAAGTAAGTGTGCTGTGTGACTACTCCATCGATGTCCTCGATAATGATGTTTATGTTGAGAATATATATCGTCAAAGAGAAGCGTGTGATGCCCCTTAGTAGGATCTGCTGCTTTTGTCTTGAGATTTCAGCAGGCAAAATTACAAAGTAGAGTTTTTCACAACTGGGTGAACCATTGTCTGCTTTGCGTTCTTTTCCAACTAAATATCTGTAAATTAAACGTTTAATTTAGCAACGAAAATGTACTGATCAAAATATTTTGTGCAGCAATTTGTTTGATTAAACATTAAGATACTTTCTTGGCGACAAGATTTTCTGTAAATATGAAACGTTTAAAAGTGTGTGAGCTGGCTTGAAAATATTAGTACTGGGAACACGATGAACATTTTAGTAAATCAATTTTGTTGATAAAGTAGCGATACATTCCGAGGTAAACCTGAGCCCCAAAAAAACTTGTCACTTATGTTATACCGGTTCTTTGGAAACTGCTTCAGTTGCGCACATCAACATGGTTGAGGTCGTCTAGTTCGACACGAATAGACGATTCTGCCACCGTAGCATGGACCATCTAAAGACGATTCTGCCACCGTAGCATGGACCATCTAAAGGGCAAATAACTTTTTTTTTGAAAATGCTATAAAAAAAACAACTGAATATTTTCTCAAATTTCTTTTTTTATTTGAAAGTACAATCCTTCCGGTTAATAATGGAAAATAATTTCATTCAAATGGCTGCCTCGGCTGGCTATGCAGTAGCCTACACGATCGGTACAATTTTTAAGCACATTATCGATTGTGTGCAGCTGTATTTCACCAATGGCTTAACGAATATTGTCCTTTAAAGCGTCAATTATCTCTGGCTTGTCGGCGTAACACTTATCTTTTACGACACCCCACAAATAATAGTCCAACGGTATCAAATCGCAGCTCCGAGGTGGCCAAACGACATCAGCTCTGCGGCTGATAATGCGATCCTTAAAAACAGGGCGCAAAACATCGAGTGTAGCTTCGGCTGTGTGGCACGTAGCGCCGTCCTGTTGAAACCAAATGTTGCCAATATCCTCCTCTTCAATTTTTGTGAACAAAAATTCTTTCAACATGGCCCGATAACGATCACCATTGACTGTAACGGCCACTCCTTGCTCATTTTCGAAGAAAAATGGCCCAATTATGCCTCTGGACCAAAATCCGCAACAAACAGTGACTCGTTTTGGGTTTATCGGCTTTTCAATGTATGCGTGCGGGTTTTCTGTGCCCCAAATGCGACAAGTTTGCTTGTCTATATACCCGCCAAGATCAAAATGAGCTTCATCTGAAAAGATGTTTTTTTTTGGCAAAATCGGCATCTTCTCTAAGTCGATCGCAGGCCCACTTAGCGAAGCGAAAACGCATTGGATGGTCAGTTGGCTTCAACTTCTGAACCAATTAGACTTTGCATGGCGTCTCAATGATGTCTCCGAAATGTTTAATTATTGAGAACGACGGTGAATTGATGTTGATGGCGCTTCACGCACACTTTCTGACTGTTTCTGACTTTTCACGCTTTGGTTTATCGATGACGATGGCAGTTTCATTCACTTTTTTCACAAGCTAACGAACATAAGGAGCTGACGGTGCTTCTCTTCTTCCAAAATCCGTACGCAATTTTCGCACACATTCTGCAACATTACCATGATTTTCAAAGTAATGTCGCAATATTTCCCAGCGTTGTTCAAGCGTATACCCAATCATATTCGGATACCCAATCATTCAGCGGAAGGATAAAACTAATTATCTGTCCAATCAGACATGAGCTAAGTGTTACCATTCACGAAATAAGCACTAGTTGAAAAAAAAACGTTAGATGGCGAACCCGTTATTTGCTATTTATGACGCAGTCATCTTAGATGCTTGGTCCTAACGAATTTGTATCGCCAAACATTTCATAATTTTTTCATCCGACAGATTGTTAATAGTGACGCTTCCTTCTCGATACTAGCAAACGCGACTAAGACATCACGTTAAGTTCGACCGATGTTGTCAATACCGTTGGCTTATACTACTGGTTGCACAGATTGCAGGAAGATTGTGCCTCTTGTGTTGAGTTGGGAGTTTTACACAATCCTCTCAAGAAGTCACATGACAATGCGTCTTGCTTAAATCCTTTTCTGGTAAACAATATTTTTGTGAGGTCGTGGCCAACCCCTTTCCAGCAGCTTAAATGTCATCCTGCATATACGGACGAGTTAGTTAGACCACTACCAAAACTAGACACGCCTCTGTATAGTTCGTCTTTATAAATACTGACGAATTTAAAATCGATGAACCGGTGGCGGGTATCTTTCTCGACGTTGTCAATTTTATTTTACAGCATCTGTCGAAGTGTGAGATGATATAATCAAGTGTGGAATTTCCAGGAGTAAAATCAAACTGATTGAGTGGATTAGGTAGTTGGTGATCGTTTTCAGGTGTTTACATATTAAGGCAGAAATGTTCTTGTAAGCGCTGTTGAAGAGGCTTGTGCCACTATTTTTAGTGCGAAAGCCCTCTGATCATATATCGAAAACAATTTGCTGTTGGTGTAAGGCATTGAAAATTTTCATTTTCTATATCTCGCCATAAAAATATCTTTAAGGGGAATGGGGTGTACGACCATTCCAAAATGATCCTAACAGCACGACCTAAGAAAACATGGATGACAGAGCTTGCTTTAAAGACGAACTATGTTGACTTCTTCTATTTATCGACAACGGTAAAATTTTCTCGTCAATTTAAAGTTTTTTTTTCGTCAGCGAAAAATGAGGCCCTTTGAATCAACCTCTTCTTTTACAAAAATTAGCACTATATCCCCTAAAATAATTTATAATTACAGTTTTTGATAAATTGTTGGTATTAAGGTTGGCGGAGATTAAAGCGAAAATTTTTCAAAAATGTACGCACCATCTGGAGTCCTCTGTATATGAGATGTAGGATTTAGTGTTGATAATAAGAGCTCCTTTTACTGTATTTGAAGAAATCTGTAGAGGCGTTTAAGCGGCAGAAAATAGTAATTTTGTGTTATTGATAAAAACTTGCATTTTGATCAGGTGTGAAACTTTCAGTTATAAAAGCTGATAGTTGCACAGTTTCAGTTTTTGAACAATAAAACTGGATATGCAACACAACTCGGAAATCTCTATTATCTCAATGTTAGGTTTGAACAAAATCGTGAATTCGTTTTTTTATCATGTAAACCAAATAACCAATACTTGTCCTATAGAAGAATGTTTACAAATTGTTTATCATATATATTCAGCCCTAGAGAGGTATCCGTCGGAGCGGATATTTTTCCGCAACGCATACTTCATCAAAAGTTCAAATTCCATTCGAGGTATGTGTCATCGGAAATAAATAATACACAAATGCGATGGCTTCACTTCACTTCAATTCGTAAATTAATTCCGCGAAGAATTTGTGTCGGAGGAAATCGGGGAAAAATTGCACTTAGGTGTCAAAAATTGCACGAAAATTTTACCTGAAAGCACTTCAACGCAATTCGCCGGGATGCGTTACAAAATGTGGAAGAAATATTCCGAACAGCTTTTCGGAAAAATACCTCGAAGAAAAAATCCTCCGAATCGTAGAAAATCGGAGAATTTTCCGCTCCGACGGATAACTATGGCTGAATATCTCATTAAAATGATTATAATAATCGTTGGTGGAAGACAAGACCACTCCCTCTTGTCCGACAGGGAAGATACCACCACATGATGCTATAGGCTCCGTAAAATTGTTCTACTACGTTTCGAAGTTTGGCCGGTACAATAATGCAACTTCTTTTTCTCTGTAAAGCACAACACAAACTCTCTGAATTCTTTCTAAAGATGAGCAATCCGCATTATTGACGATTCTTGCCTTAATTCAAATCTCCAGACGTTGGCTCAGCGAAGACTATTTCATTAACTTTAACTATACAGCAGATGTTCAGAGAGGCTTACAGAAAATTCATTCCTACTACTAACTTTCTTTTTGGGCTCCCCACCCCTGAAGAGTCTCTTATGCCTCTTTTCCTCACCTGAAGAGTCTCTGCCTGAGACATTGCAGCCTTCAATCCCCTACTATCCCTGGCTCGATGCTTCCAGTTGTCTAGACCAAGCAATCCGGCATCCGTGATGGCTTGGTCTTTGAAACGGAGGTTCGGTCTTCCTTGCCTTCTCTAATATTCTCCTGATTACAAATTGGCGGGTCCACGACCATTTCAAGGTGAATTACCCTCTCCCAGACGTTTTTGAAATCATAACTTCATAATTTTAAAACGGTCTGGGAGAGCGTTTGTCGATTTCCCACGTCGAATCCGCATCCTAATACATGCAATCTTTTGTTGCAGCTGTAATAAATGTCGCAGTTTTGTCTCTTTATTATACCTGATCTTATCCATCGTATCTAATGAATTGCGGTAATATCTGATTTGTACCGCGTGAGGACAGAATCAAGTTTTTGAGTTGCACCCGGGTAGAGTGTTCGTACATTCCAGGTACATACTCTCATATCATAGTCCATTGACGTTTCGGGTCTTGTTGCCATATGAGGAGTTTCATTATCCTAGGCTGGTTGTGTCTCTCTCAAAAACTAATTTTTTTTCCATGGTCGGGAAGTTACCCCGATATGACATAACTCCCAACCTGGAGGGCCCTTGTTTTGACCCTAGGAAATACCGATGTTATTAGCCCATTTTGATATATGACCCATTGAAAATAATACTTTTAACTTTATTATTTTCCACAAAGGATATATAGTACAGATAAACAGCAAAAAAGTATATGCACTATTACACATGTCACATGATGTACAATACATAAACAACGCAACAGGCAATTCGCAGATCTTTTTCAATTCTGTAGAATTTATAGAAAAAAATTGAAAACTGATCCTGGAATTTATCACCCTGATTGTTTTTAATCATATTTATGACTATTTCTGGTACATAAAACATACTGAACTACTTACCTAAATGATTTAATCGAATCAACGAAAAACAATCGCGAAATAATACAATACGAATCAAGCTCCCCCAAATCGAGATATACCGCACTTCTGTTGTTCTTGGTCAAGAACTCGTCAAGAATTTCTTCGAAATTTCGATGAGTATCTTTCGATTTAGTCTTGATAAGCGTTTGAATATTTTTAGTTGTACCTCCCATGTCAATCATTTTTATTAGACACTCGGCTAAGTTACTACTTATGACTGGGCTAAGAACAATCACTAGGACTAGGCAGATTTTCAAAGCTCTTTTCATTTTTTTGTTTACTTAATGTCACGGCTGTTTAAAAACGAATGAATATATACAATTCAAATACCTCCTTTATATATAACAAAAAAACCATAAAAATATCCAATAGGTTAGGTAGACATGAACGATTATTATTTCTATACTCAAAGTTTTTTCAGAGCAATAAAATATCCCATGGGGTTTTGTTGTTTTTATGGCAAACCAATTTATAAGTTTGGATAACCATTTATGGTTGCAAAATATATCCCGCGTTGGTCAGATAGCATTCTAAAAAATGTTAATCAGATGCAAAATATAAAAGTTGGTTGTGCATTAAAAAATAATAATAATGCTTGCTATGAACATGATTATAAAACCAAGCATATTTTATCCCTAGGGATGCATTTTTATTGGCAGAATTTTCAATGTCAAGTTCATTTAAACACTATTTGGTAAAAATATTTTCAGCTACATGAAAAGGAAGTTCTAATTTTGGAAACATATTTTCATAAATCGCTATCCCTTTCGATTAAGGATTCGAAAAAAAAATACAGTCATATAGATGGCAACTTACAAATGTTAATGGATATGCAAGCCAACAGTTAGGTCCTCCCCCAAAATTCACCATAGAGTTTTCAATAAATAAAGGTGTTTTTTTTTCTTTTTTTGGAACACATAAAGTGGCCGACTCTAAAGTACCAAAATTATAAAATCTCTTCACAAACGAGACCTTAACATATAAGTAAAGGAGAATGGGTACCATTTTATTCTTCTTCTACTTCTATCTATGTCATAAGCTATGCCATGTGTTATAAAATCGTTTTTATACGAAAACGGCCCCAAAATATGGACGCTGGTTAAAATGATATATTGACGAAAAATCGTATATATTTGAACGGACAAGTCCTTCTAAAAGGCAACTTTTCTGTCGCGATTTTGTTTGTAGGGTGACTTTTTTTTTTAATATTTACTTCCAACCCTAACTCTGAGGTTCAGGTTGAAATTCGGTGTCAGTAAATAATATTGCATATTCTGCAATTCAAGATGGTTGCGGTTGATTTATACATTTCCGCTCATTTTAGGACAAAATCATCTCCTGGGTGGTTGGTCTTCTAACGGGTGATTTTTTAAGAGGTTTAGAACTTTTTAAAAAAAAAAAAAACACAAAAAATTCGAAAAAATGAATGAAATATTTATTTGAATCGATCCTTCCAATTTAATGTTTAAAGATAATTTCATGCAAATGTTGACCGCGGCTGCGCCATTGTTTCGCGTGCTGTGTGGCATGTGGCACCGTCTTGTTGAAACCACATATCATGCAAGTCAAGAACTTCCATTTCGGGCAAAAAAAAGTTTGTTATCATCGCTCGGTAGCGTTCACCATTGACAGTAACGCTGCGATTCGCATCATCTTTGAAGAAATATGGCCCAATAATGCCGCCGGCCCATAAACCGCACCAAACAGTGGCTTTTTCAGGATGCATTGGTAGCTGTTGCAATGCTTCTGGCTGATCTTCACTCCAAATGCGGCAATTTTGCTTATTTACGTACCCATTCAACCAAAAATGAGCCTCATCGCTGAACACAATTTTTCGATAAAAAGCGGATCCTCGGCCAGCTTTCCAAGAGCCCATTCACCAAAAATTCGGCGTTGTGGTAGGTCGGCTGGCTTTAGTTCTTTCACCAGCTGTATCTTAAAAGGCTTTACGCCCAAATTCTTCCACAAAATTTTCCACGTAGTGCTGTAACAAAGGCCTAACTGCTGGGAACGGCGCCGAATCGACATTTCGCGGTCTTCTGTCACACTAGCTGATACGGCCGCAATATTTTCTTCACTACGCACAGTACGTAAACGTGTTGGTGGTTTAATGTCCAACAAAGTAAATTTGGTGCGAAATTTGGTCACAATCTTCCGAATAGACTGCTCAGAAGGTCGAGAATGCCGATCATAAAATGGAAGCAGCGCGCGATGAACATTTCGAACCGAGCACGAATTTTGATAGTAAAATTCAATAATTTGCAAGCGTTGTTCATTTGTAAGACGATCCATGGTTAAATTGCAAACCAAACTGAAGCTGTTTGACAGTGACACAAGGTACTAAACACACGTCAGCTGTCAAAACCAGTATTGCCAAAACCAAACCAGCTAAAAAATCACCCGTTACCAGGCCCGTCCTCGAGTTGTAGATAAAGAAAGCCGCGTTAATGCAATGACTCGAGAAGTCGTATTATTGTTGTTGTACGTGAGTTGACAAATGTAAAATCCCATCGCGAATCAACTCACATGCTTAATTTCATAAACGAAGATCTTCCCTAAATCGTAGAAAAGGAATGGATTTTTATGAAATTGGATTAAGTTGCCTTTTGCGGACATCGGTCACTTACTTTCGGATTAGGCTCTGGGATTTCATCTGAATAAATAGGGCTAGCCAAATCGTTATGAAAGTGTAGTGGATTCCAAGCATATATCCTCGCCGTAATCTTAGCAGCCGAATGAGCTATGGTACTGGATATATCACAAGAGGATATCCGCATCTATATAGATAGTTCAGCGTACATTAAAGCTCCGGCATACACTATCGTGTATTATTGGAAGCTCCCGCGCAGAGCTAAGGACTCAATGCAATTTAAATTAGGTGATAGGCGCAAATTTATAGTCGTTTAAAGTACACTTTAAAAGTATTTAATCGCGTACTAACTCGTTTTGGTAATAATAATCGTCAAAAAGTGTACTTTAGCGTTGTCACTCTGCATTAAAGTTAAAGCGACCGAAACCTCACTTTAAATATTTAATAAAGAGTTAGCGTTCTGTCACTTTTTAGGTGAGTTTGATTTAGAGGCCTCAGAGAAATGTCCATTAGCATACACTAATTAGCACCACGTTAAAAAAGTGTCTATTATTGAAAATATGTTAAAGCAACCTTTTAATTTAAAGTACCTGATAACTTGTGTGGAGTTAAGCCCTTAAACATCGATTGACTATAAATTTGCGCCAATGACATAACAGGAAATCAAAACGAATACCAACTAGGTAGACACCACGCTGCACTTCGCTGATCCTAACGAAATACGTATAAATATATCCAAGAGCCAAATGCCACAACGCTAGTACGTAGGTTAGGTTAAGTTTGATGGGTTGTTGACGCCCGTGGTCCCATAGCGATACCCTTCATTGTACCTGAAAAGAAAGCTGCGTTAGTGAAAAGAGTGATACTTAGGTGATTTGCTTCAACCCGACTTGCAGCAGAAGCTGACGATCTGTGCTATAGGTGTCATAGCTAGCTCCGTCAAGTAATCGTAGTAAAAGCTGCCGAGGAGTTTGTTACGGCTGCTGTCGATCGTTGGGCAGTGACAAATTAGGTGGACGATGTCTTCCTCGACGTCTGGGTCTCACACTTTTTGCAAAGTTGGTGCGAGTCAGTTAGGTTAATGCTATGGGAGTGTTTACGCAGCAGATTGTGACCTGTTATAACTCTCACCGCTATAGAAAAAGAAGCTCTTTTCAGAGCTACAAGCTTGTTAGATTTCCTACGCTTCATTCGGCCAAAGGTCTTTAATGTGGCTGCAAGTGTTAAAGTTTTGCCACCTAGATTTTGTTTCACTTTGCGTGAATCTGGTTATTTTCTATTTTTTGAAAGCAGCTATAGACGATCCTAGTGCTAGCTCGTCTGCTTTCTCATTTCCTGGAATATTATTATAATATTACGTCCTGGCACCCAGATAATTTGGACTTTGTTCTGGTTACAAAGAGCCTTTAGCTCTAAGCGGCAGCGTCCAACTTATCGTGATTTTATTATGTTGGATGCCATAGCCGCTTGGCTATCTACGTCAATGGAGATATCACAAGAGTTGTGATATGTCCAATACTCTAGCCTATTCGGCAGCTTCGAGTATGGCTAGGATATCTGCTTGGAAAACACTGCACAAGTTTGGCAATCGAATGGATGTGTGTTAACCCAATTCTATCGGAGTAGACCACAGAGCCCACTCCTATTTCCATTTTAGATCCATCGGTATAGATTGCTATTTCGTTGTTGGATACCACATTGTTTGACGACCATTCGTCTCTACTGATTGAGCATTTAATGTCAACATTCTGATATGGGATGGTGTAGTCAGATGCCCCATTCTCATATTCTACTAATTTCAGTATTGTGCTGTGACCAAATGTTTGGATACATAGGTTGCCCACTTCTATGAGGCGTGCTGCGCTTTTCGCTGCTGTGTCAATCAGCTGTAGGTTGATTGGGGGGATTTAGAATTGTTTCCAAATCTGTTGTGGGCTAGTGCGCACAGCTCCTATTATGAATAAATATCCTCTTCTTGGAACCTTTGTCAGTGCAGTCATATATTTCGTCTTTTTTATGGAACTCCACCAGACTGACCCTCGGGGAGGGACCCCATTTAGCTTTCTTTACCCTTTCGTTGATGTTAATGATGCTATGATGCCATCGAGTATCACCAAGGTATTTGGTACTTACTGACAGTGAGAGGGTGGACTCTCCCAGAGACGGTGCCGCAAACTCTGTGGTTGATCTGTTATGATCTGGAAGAAACACCTGCTGTGTCACTACCCTGCAATAAGCGAAATCCGAAGAAGATTTCTAAGCACCCATTAATACAACCATGTATAGGATCTCTATGGTTCAGATTTTCCGGATGTGCAAAGGATCAGACTGTAGTGAAAGTCACTTTCGGACACCATAATACCACCTAGGACCCATTATACCCCTGTATCAACATTTTTTTCATGAATTGGAGTCGCTAAGGGTCCACATAGGCCCATGCGTGTTTTAAGCCTCATTAGAGCGCCAACAACCCATAAAAGCCAACATGATTCTAGTGCTCTGGTGGTAAGCAGTCCATCTGGAAGTGACCCGCGTTGTTGCGAAACTACACCACAGGCTATATGGGAGACAGGAGTCACTGAAACATTTGGAGTATCGTGGTGGTGTGGTAGCTTAAAATCATAGGTAATCTTTGGAGTGGTGAATCTATGGAGTGGTGCACCTTACAGTACAAGTTATTTATGGTGCTGGGTCTTCCATAATTATGGTGGTCGTGATTATGCTTTATCATGGCGCGGCCCCATCCCTGGAGTGTCAATCAACACTTTTCAATGGTTCTGATAATGTGGAATTCACCGGGAAATTAGAACTGACAGCTTGCCGTTAAGCTTGCTTTGCAAATGTATCTACCATCTGGCTGGAAATCGTATACCTTACGGGCCAGAGTATTGGTGTCCATTTATATTTTAGAGTGCTGTTAGACTTTTTTGACTAGGGGGCCTTTAAGCACACAATGATGTAGGAAAGGCACCGCGGGTAATGGGGGCGACGAATGTCTTAAGGTGTAAACACTATAGGAATCTCATTTGGCAGCTGTCAAATTCATCGTTTGTTTGTAACTCTTTAGCCGGTCTTCATGTTTTGAATAACATAGGTTTGTAGCTGCTTATCTATGATTTTGATTGTCTATAATATATATTACTATGCTGGCAGGTCTAAGGCTTATTGCAATGCTAAGCAGTAGCTTGTGTAATCTGTTCGATTTCTATTAAAGAACCTTCTAAATCCCAATCCTCTTGTTTTTGAAAGCACTTCTCTCAGACAACTGACAACTTCTTGCAGATGTTTGTTTACTCCTATCTTGAGATTATATATTTTTGAAGAACGAAGCTCGTTCCATTGTTTGTTGATTCTACAACAAAACCGATTTAGAGTATTGCGCTGTTCTTGTCATGGTTAATTGGAATTTTTTTTATATTGTGCAACTGCTTTTTGTTGGGGTGTTCAAAAAATGTTCTTTTGAAAACTTATAATAAAGTGAAGGATCGCTTATAAGTATAGGGCTCTATATTGTTGTAGTAAGTAGCCTTAGAAAACGATTTATGGTTCTGTTTTCATCGACAGAAAGTGCAAAAGATGATTAAATCCTACACCGCAGCGAATGTAGTCGATTTCCTCTAAGTCAGCTTTGTTTCATCTGCCACGAACCAACAGGATGATTGTCTTCGATCACATGTCTGTAGAAACATATCTCTATCTTATCGAAATGGGAGACTAAATGTGGTAAACTTAAGACCTTATCAATTTCGGTTGCTGAAATTCGTATGTACCATCACCAATAAAGAAATACCCCTAGTATTTAAAAACTACAATTTATTTCAATAAAATGTCATGTCAAGCCTATATAGTGCCACAGCTATCTATCGCCTATTCCATGGACTTCTTATCATCATGATGATGGAAGTGATGCAAGAAAGCCTTATTCAAGTGTGAGGTATCACCCTTGGCCAAGCGCTCCCTTATCTTCTTACATTTTCCACTATCGACTTGCAAATCAGCAGGACATCCTTGGGCGAATTCTCTCCATATGCAGTGAGTAAATTGCAATGAGCATGGACTGCATCCCTTCTTTGTGTTAGTTTTCTCTTGGGCAATCCTTTGCACGCTTTCACTTCAGCCAAACACTTGTCGACATTACCCTCCAAAGCGTCAGCCTTCCATTTGTTGTCCCCAATCTTTGCACGCATATGAGTCAACAAAACATCTCGTTTCAACGCACCGCTCTCATCAATCAGATTGAACTTCTTCGCAACGCATTCTGCTGTGCACACCATTTGTTCCTTCATAACTTGCATTTGTTCACAGTTGAAGGGATCAAAGGTATCATCGTCTACAGAAATAGAAATCCCCATGAGTCCACATCGATTTTATCCTGTTCCCGCAACTCACCTTTATTGCCACGGATTTCAGCAATACATTGCATCTTGACTTCCTTAAGCGCCTCGTATTGCTTTGGATCCATCTTATCGCCATTGCAACAGTTGTGCTCCCTATCCCTTTTGCGATGACATTCCTTTGGCTCGGCGGCGGCAACTTCAACCTCACGTCTGAATCGAGTGGACTCCTCCAGATTATTGGCTAGATCCGCTCGCAGATCGTCAAACAAGAATTCATCTAAAATCAGATGTCAAACACAAATCTTTTCATCCAAACTTTGACTTACTGAAGTCGGAATCCTTAAAATCGTAACCAGCACTAACGGCCGTCACTAAAATGGTAGCAAACACAAAGGCTTTGAACATGATTAACACCGTACAGCGAAAGATAAAAACGGGAACTGATGATGCTGAAGGTTAAGCCGAGTGCTTTTATACGATTTTGCCTTTGAGAATAAAAATCATGCCGTACGAGTTGTAGTGAAGAATAGATACAAATAGTTGCGGTGGCAATTAGTGTTTTATTCGTAGCACATTTCATGCTAATTGGACTAGGGGTCATTACTGGTCATGTTAATGTAATGGGTGGGTGCTCGCATCTACAATCTATTTTTTCGGATGTCACACCGATGATTATCTAATGGCTTTTCGTGTGTGAAATTAGGGATTACTGTCTAAACTAATCGATGTGGTTGCTTTCAATTTCAATGGTGGGGTATTACCATAATTTGGTAATTTTAAATCCATGCGTGTGTGTGTAAATGAAATGTTCGATACGTTGGGCACTGGTACGGATTGTTTAGCTAGGCTTAATTGATAAATTTAGTTCGTTTGTTTACCTTTATTGTTTGTTTGTATTTTTTTTTTAATTAAAACAATTTAAAATGTTTTTTTGAAGCGTCGAAATTGTATTGACTTTAACTGAAAACAGAATAAATAGTGCAGTAGTGGAATTATATATCCTCTGGGGAGTATTGTAAATTAATGCAATAATCTGACCTCGGAAAAGGCTCTGACATGGGTATTTTACATGTTTCTGGAGTGATTAGGTCCTTGTTTTGAGTCTGCTCTAGTAAAATCAGTAAATGTCATGTTTTTCATCTGAGCCATCCATAATTGAAGTTGCCAGTCAGGTTAAAACGAATGAACACTCATTAGAAAACCCAGTTATTGAGGCTTTTTTGGGTGCTATAGGTATTTTATAAACAACGAAGTGAATTGATAATTTCATCTCATGCCTCATATACCTAGACAACGATGTATCCTATTAGGCCCTTTTTTGTTGTTTTGCTTTCATAATTCGGATCCCCTTATAGTATTTTGAAAAATCAGCAGTTGTTATGTTGCTCAAATTTCAACATTAATTTGTATTCTTAAGGCCGCGGTTACGACCAACGCTAGTAAGCATTGGTAAACGCGTCAGAAACGACTATAATACCCACACGGAGCGTGTCAAATTCTCTTACGACTTCTACTATCTCACAAAGTAAAAACGTTTGGTCGTTTTAAAAAAACATAAAGAATTCGACCTGATCTTCCATCCCAACGCTCATTTACAATGACATTCCAGCTGCAACCTATCTAGACAAAGCATATCAGTTTGTTCTTCATTTTGTAGCCAGTTCCATTTGCCAGATTGTTCCCAGTCACCTCCTGTACGTAGAACATTCTATGGGGTCAATCCACTTTCGCACTCATACAATCGCAAGAGTATTATTTGATAGTAACAATCGCAAATCATATCGTCCAGATGGTATCTCCCCACTAATTCTGTTCTCTTGTTCTGTAAAGCTGGCAAAACCACTGCGTAAGCTTTTACATCTGTTTGATTCATCAGGACTTTTATCGAGTAGATGGAAAAGACTTTTCCTTTCCAACTACCCACAAATTACACTTACCTCCCTTCTTTCTAAGGGCATGCAAACGCTGATAAACCGTCAGCTTATGAAATATCTTGACAGAAACTCGTCAATGACCGATAATAAAGGTTTCGTAGCAACAGGTCCACTGGTGATTTGATGACACCGAAAAGTGGAACCAATCTATTCACGTTGGTGTCGAAAACAAGATCTTTGATATTTCAAAAGCTCAAGCTATTTGTCGAAAATGCGTGCATTTAGAATCGATGAAACTCTATGGAAGAAACGTTCAATTCAAATTTTACTCACCAAATAAATGCTGGTGTCCATAATGCTCCGTTTTCTTTCTCATTTTTATTAATGAACCCTTGTCTGCAACTTCTATTCCAATCCATTTCTTTGCTGATGACAGTACCCTCAGTTTTTCACATTCGTTCTCGAATTCACACCTTTAACCTTTGGACGTAGGACAAAAACGACGAAATATGTCAAGTTCAAATTCCATCCTCGCATAATTAAATGGGGGTTTTAAATCTAATAAAGTGGAATTTAATACTTCCCAAACGTAATGCTGTCTTCTGTCATCTAGGGAAAACCAACATTTACAGCCATTATCCTTGAATGGCACTTGCATCGTCGAAATCAAAAAAACTTTTAATGCGCGGTATTTGTGTTAGTAACGACCTCCGTTTGAACGATCTCATATTCGAAGTCGCCAAAAACGCAGCGAAATGTTTAGGTTTCCTTAACCGTTGCAACGCCCATATCTGGTCAAATACGATACAAGAGTGCGCGATAAATGATAAATGATTCAATCGTAGCAAACTCTATAGTCTCGCTGGATCATAGTAGGAGTATCTCTTGCCTAACACTCTTTTACCGCTATTATAGCAAGAAATACTCAAACGAAATTAATTTCTAAACCAAACAACACGAATGTGGAATGCTTTACCAAACTCAGTTTTTCCTCTTCATTGCAATTTACAGAAAATTTAAACTAACGCACATCGGTATCTTCTCATTTTCCTTAATGTCCGCGCTGTGTTTAAACACTATTAGGGTATGCATAAAGCCTTAATATAAGAAAAGAGCAGCTGGCTCTTAAAAGGTTATCTTTAGTGGTTTGAGTGATTTTTTACCACGTTAAAAACAGAACTCGATATAAACAGACATAAAGCAACAAAATCCTTTACCTAAGCGATATGGAGTGTTAAACCAAGTTTCCTAATCTTCCCGTATTTTCTTCACAAACCACGCCATTAGACAGCTATGTTGTTATTGCGTATGCATTCCAGATATTGTTACTTTCCCCTCCAGAAATGATATTTGTCACTTCTGTAGGCTATTAGGATACTCAGTAAACCCTTTCCGCTTGATAACCTTGCTGTGGGTATTGTTCAACTTGCACAGCGAATCATTCCTAGCAATCCAGTGGGATTATTTTGGTGGTTATTTTTTGTAATATGAGTTACATATTTAAAAAAAATTCCTACGATAATTTTTTTGAGATCCACATAGTCTGGTGTCACTGGGAAACTTTTTCATATGCTCACGTCAAATAACGTCAGCAATATAAAAGGATCCCAAGGATCTTTAATTAGCACTCCTCTGCAGTTAGCCCACTAGCTAACTGGTTCCAGTTGCACTCTTCAAGTTAGTTAACCTCGATTTATACTTGGTCGTGTGACTTCCTTATTGCATTTGTAATGTGTGAAGGAAGTGGACACTCTACGCAAACATAATAAACGATTTTTAGTTTTTTTTCAACTTGGTTGAAAAGCTCGTCGTTAAATCTGCTTTTGACAGGCGTGTTCGCCGAAGTCTTCAAAGTACAAGGCTTCTTACCTCTAATTGCCGAAGGTCAGAGATTTGAATATGAATTTGTCCATTATGGAGACAGCTGTTTTCGATTGGTATGGATGACTGCCTGAGCACAATGGAGTTGTCAAACATTGATTCCACATGAATCCGCCGAACACAACCACTTACTTTCCACGTTGATTTGATAATGCTACGCAGGGCGTATTGAGTTGCATTACTCAGCACTGTGAGTAGCACAAGCCTCATGAGTTGGAAAAATCTCAACTCGCGAAGCTACAGTATAGTTCTGATATTCAGTTCTATTTGTCTGTACGAAATCAAACTGATGGTGTAGTATTAAAATTGTTTGTACAATAAGCCCTTCTATTGCCAAGAGTCTCATTATGTATTCCATTCAAGATATACACCTCTATCGAGTAATGAAAATTTTCTCCGATTTTTTCGAATTCCGATTAGCGACGAAACGTAACGCAATTGATAGCGAATCGGCAATGTGCGTTATATCAACAATTTTTGAAGTTTTCCAATGAAGAAATGCTGCGGAATCAAACAAACGCAATTGTAATCTTTATTATTTTGCTCCGCAAGGAATATCTCGAAATTAAATTAAGTTCCGATCTCGAAAGCAAATTAAGTTCCATTTTGTTGCGTGCTGGTTGTCGAGTCCTTGCTGGCATGCTGGTTCCGGCTTTCTGCTCGTCGGAGGGCGTAGGCCCTCGAACACGTTACAAATTCATGCCAGTCTTACGGCTATCGATGACTAAGCCTGCGAGAAAATTCACCTTGCCCACCCTACCTTGATCTTTTGTTTAGGAAACTGTTCCGAACGGATACATCGATAGGGGTGATATTCTCTTAAGCAAAGTGTCGTGAGCTTACCTTTTTACATTATTGGAGCGATAAGTATTTTAAGACCAAGGGCGATAATCTTTTCTATATAATTGATACTACTCTGGCGAAAGGAGTTTCAATGAACACAATAATTGGTGTTGCATCTGGAAGTAGAACCTTACACCAACTTCTTGAGATTGCTTCAATAACCACATGCGATGTCGGATATATATTTTTTGGAATTTTTGTTCGTATTATGTTTGGTTCTTATATCACTTGGACTAATTGTGGCTATTTCACAGACTGAAAAGGTTTTCAAAAGCGAAGCTTACACTATAGAGTTTTTCTTAATTTATCACATTTTTGCCGATTTTGATGAAATTAGTAATGAAACATATGAGAGGCTACAATCCGCTATGCGGATCGTTGAATACCCTATCCCATCCCATCCTTAAAATTGATATCCTCAAAATATAGGCTTTATAGCGATGAAATACAGAAAATGACATTGTCGCAATATATTGCTCAGACAGTTTATCAAAATCTTTTGTGGTTCGACAAAAAACAGCGATTTTCTATTGCATATGCCTTGGGGTAAGGCATACAAATGGCTTTTGTAAGAAAACGCCCCCAAAAAGTGGGTGTAGGTGAAAATGATACAAAGACAAAATGTTTATTTTATCATTACGGAAGCATTTGCATCAAAAGTTTTTTCGATTTTTTTTTAAAATTTGGACAAAAAGCGTTTTTTACTAAAAACGCCCCCAAAAAGTAGGCGTGGCAAAAAACTTTGTATGAACAAAATATTAGGATTGTCTAAATATGTTGCTATGTTGCTAATTTTGAAATTCCTTACGGTTTGGCTTAAAACTACGTTTTTCTAAAAGGGGGCGTGGCAGTGGGCGGATTTTAAAAATTTGTACACTTGTTCTGGTGACTCGGACAAGGATCCTATATACCAAATTTCATTATCCTAGCTCAAAATTTAAGGCCCAAAAATCGGTGACGAACAGACAGACGGACGGACGGACGGACAGACAGACATGGCTAATTCGACTCAGCTAGCGATTCTGAGTCGATCCATATACTCTGAGGTATATGTAGCAAAATTATTTCTCTATGTTACAAACTAAGTATCAAAACTAATATACCCCCCTATGGGATAGGGTATAAAAATACGTTTCCCATTCAGTTGTCCAAGCACTTGTCGATAACTGCTCAATTAAGCCAGTCCGTCTATTCTAATGAACCTAAAAAAACATTCGTTTTTTGATGGCTAACCTAAAAGCATATTAAACTACCGCTGATTGTTTAATGAAGTTTAAATATTTTTTGTTTTAGTCAGTATTTGTTTATCTTTCTGCAAAATAATTTTTTTAGACTTTAATTCTCAAAATACTAAATCAATATCAATATAGCGTAAACGTGATTCTGGTACGTCTAATCAAATCTAGAACCATCCAAAATTGCTGCTGTTCTGAAGAACAACAAAAAACTGCGCTGATATAATTTTTAATTGCATAGACGTTTAATCTCAAATAGGTTAATAGACTTTGCTTAAATAATGCCTTTGGTTGTAAAGCACCCAACACGTACAAAATTCACTTCAGGGTGCCTTTCAAGATTGACCTAACACGAAAAAAACATGCCCACAGGCGAGCGCCCAATTTCCAATCTAAAATTTATCAGCCAAAGATTCATCATCAATCAATCCATCTGCCTAAGATTACCATCACGTTCTGACATTTCATACTTTCACCGCATCCACAACCATCAACAAGAAGACCCAAGCCAGCAGGGGCCAACATTGGTAAATACATTTTTGCCACCTCCCCTAAGTCCGTATTCTAAGCTAACTATTGTGTTTAACATTAAAAAAAAACAAAAAAACTAAATCCATCTAAACCTTATAATACCATGATACCGCGACCTCCCCCCCGCCATCAATTTGCTGTCAAAGTGCTAATCGCATTGTTCGAAACCAAGACAAGATGACCATATGGCGTGGTTACACCTATTTAACTATCGGCGATATAATTGAAGCCTCAACCACATGACAATTAAACGTAAGTGCTTGGCTCTGTGCGATTTCGGTGACTGGCGGGAAGTGGCAGTGCGGTCAGTGGTTCGACCAGAAACGCTCTCAGAAATTGACGGGAATGGGATTATTTGGACCGGTGCGATGTGTTGTTTTAAAAGCCTTTCAAAGGCAAGTGTGGTTACATAAAATCTACCTGAAGATGATTTAATTTACGCCGCCATTTGAAATGATGACAATACGATTTTCAGGGACAATGTACCGGCCGGCATAATGTTGGTAAAGTGACGCAGCTTTAGGTGATGTTATGATGAATTGCAGTATTTTTCCATTGGGAATTTTTACTTGACAATTTGGGTAACAAATTAGGTGATTTGGGGAGGTGAGAAAATCTGAATGGGAAAGCAGTTAATTAATTATTCTGTATAGGAGCGGATGAGTCCAACATGATACATATCTTTTTATCGCACTTGCAGTCTCCTAAGTTTCGTTGGTCTAATGAGAAATTATATTTCTTCGGTGACTGAGTATTCTTCCTCGAAATTGTGTTTCTTTTCTTTTAATTTTTTGGAAATAAGGGTATTAAGGAGATCATCCACCCGGTATTGGAATTGTGTATAAGGTTAAAGTTCAATCAATGGAGGAAGGAGCTCATTAACTCTTCTTATGAATTGCTTTTAAAGTTTTGCAACTAGGGCTCAGATGTTGTACTTAAGCTCGATAGGCATAAAGACCCGGTTATTGTTTGGTGTTTGTAAATATGAAGTTGAAAACCGCTCCTATAACTAGCACAAGGTTTATCAGATAATGAATCTATATCCCAATGCTCTCCGCTCAGATCTATGTTGTGGTAAAGCTCATATACAAGGTGGGCCAAAAGAGATCACCCTACTGGAAGACAATCTTATTTTTGCAAATGGCCGCTAATGTCAAATCTGTTTTAACATTTGTAGACTAGACAGATGTAGAATACAAGTAAACAAGCCATGGAGCGATACACTCCCCAAGAACGCGGAATAAACGTGTCTACTTTTTTGCGTAACAATTCGTCTGTAGTGTTGGCGCAGCGGGAATTCCGTCGCCGATTCACCGGCCGTCCGACACCGACTGCGCAAACACTGCCCCGTTTGGCCAACAACCTTAAAGACTATGGGACCACACGAGACGTTGTCAAAAGTGGCCGGCCCGGAGCGCCCGTTGTGCTGAGAATATCACCGCTGTTACCGAGGCTGTCTAGCTGTCGCCGGAAAAATCGACCAGACGCCGTGCTTTGCAATTAGCCATCAGCCGGTCGCCCCTAAGGCGAATTTTGGTCAAAGACTTGCGCTCGTTCCCGTACAAAGTCCAGTCCGTGCATCAGCTGCTGCCTGTCGACCGCCGAACGAGTGCAACCTACGCCCAAGCCATCCTCAATCGCAAGGACGAAGTGGACGATTTTTCGACCAAAATCATAATGAGCGATGAGGCTCCTTTCCACCTCAGCGGGTACGTGAACAAGCAAAACTATCGCTTCTGGGGCACCGAAAATCTACGAGTAATGCACGAGGAGCTCAAAGTTACTGGTGCGCTGTTCACACTGGAGGAGTCATCGGGCCATTAGTTTTCGACAACGCCGCTGGTCAAACGACAACAGTGGAGGTTGCGCACTATAGGGCCATGTTAACCGAGTTTTTTCTGCCGCAATTGTACGAATTAGGACTGGAGGACATGTGGTTCCAACAGGACGGAGCAACGGCATACACTGCGCGAGCCACAACTGATATTCTTAAAGGCCAAACAACATCGGATGACTTCTTTTGGCCCACCGTGTAGTTCATGATTGTATCTTTATCTCAATATCAAGGATTATCTCAATACCAAGGATTTTTTATCCGCTTTTGATACTCTCTATACTTTTGCGCCGTAGAGCAGGACTGGGATGAGGTCAGTCCTTGGTAGTTCGAGGGGGAGCTTTACTATAAAATTGCCTTCTTAGCCCGAAGAATCAGAAGAATCATCAACAAGATGTTATCAGAATTAATAGCGGAGCCGAGTTAGTACGACCTAAAAGTTTTATCTGTCAATTGTGACGTTATATCGTAATCGTCGATGTTGTGTGTCCTTTGTGTTGACCCTTATTTACTGCTGAACGTATTTTTGCAGCGTTCTTCTCTATACTAGCAAACGTAGCTATGATATCACGTTGAGTACGACCAATCATGTCAATATCGTCGGCGTGTGCTAGTAGTTGCACCGTTTTATTGAAGATTGTACCTCTGGTTGGTTCGGGAATTTTGCAAAATTCTGTTTTGGTAGCGAATGTGTCGATGAGGTTGTTTCTGACCCTGATAGAGCAGGATAATTCTCCATCGTCATCACAGACGTACGAGATTGGGCGGTAGATATACCAAGACCAGGCTCTGTGTAGTTCGTCTCCTTAAATGCTGTAGTCTTCGGTTTTTCATAGGTGGTGGGTATCGATTTGGAATTCTTGGGTTTTCTCCATTATCTGCCGAAGTGTGAAGACTTTACTGACCTAAAACCACACTGATACCGTTTCACACACTGTTTCAGGCTTTCACATGTTACGGCAGATAGGATCTTGTTGGCGATGTTGACTCCTCTATAGTTTGTGCAGTTCAGAAGATATTTTTTTGTGGATCGGGCAAACGATGCTGAAGTTCATTCTTCAGGCATACTTTCATCTGACTGGAATTTATGAGTTGGTGAATGTTACTTACCAAATCATATCCATTGGCTTCATGTAGCTCGACAGGAAGGCTGTCATTTCCGGCACCCTTGGTAGGCTGAAGTTAAGATATTGGTATCTTTACTTAACTTAAGTCGAGTGATTAGTAGTTTTCGGTGTCGTCGCCAACAGCCAGCCTGACAGCTGGAGATTTTTCGTCATAGAAGAACAGCCTGCAGAAGTGGTTCTTCCATATTCTCAGCATCGACCGTTTCTCAATTACGATCATTGTTTGTTTATCTCGACATGATTCAGTTCTCGCCTTGTGTCCCTGGTTTTGACGTCTTAAGCTTTGGTTGCGAACATATTCCTTGGAGTGGATCTTTTATATCTTTTCGATATCGCGCTTTTCTAGCTCGTTTTGCTTCTTTCTGAAAATCCGGCAGCTTTCGTCTTCACCTGCAGCTTTGCATTATAAGCGTTGTTTTTGGCTTCGAGCATCTGTTACAATTACAAAACAGATTGAGATGTGTAGCTTATTGTTTTTTCAATTCTGTGGTAGAAGGGATATCTAGCTAGATAGGTGTCTGCATTAAATTCCAAAGACTATCCATCTGCTGGGACATAACAAATCAAAATCCATCTTAACAGATGGATCAAAGATGGACACTATATAAAACCGATTATGGCATACTATCGGAGGATTTAATAATTTGTTTCAGACTGTGGTGCTGGTAATCACTGCATGACGTAATATCACGAAATTGTTTGACAACTACTACTACTGTAATAAAATCTAAGCTCATTAGCCGTTGTCGCGGAGAGCTCATAGTAATTGACTTGCATCACTGGTCTCTTCTGATTTCATATTTTAGGAACACACTCGGCACCGAGATAGCTGATGAACTGCAAAGAAATGGATATCATGTTCAGACACCACGGACAGCTCGGAGAAGACGAAGAGTAATTCGAATGAAAGGCAATATCAGCTGAAATACGTTTGTGAAGAGAGAACTGGATAGAATATGACAGGAACCAAACCAACAAACACCTGCTATATGACAAAATCTCGCTGTCAAAATTAGCAGCATCCTTCACTGGTTATAACTTTCTAAGAAAACAGACTCAAGGTTGATAAAATCTTTAGAGGCTTCGGTGATGACCAGACCCACGAGAATATATCTCATCTTATATATCACATAAGGAACAGAAAATATGGAATTCACTTCTATCAATATGTTCAAAAGCTCTCCATCGCCTGATTTTTGCATGTTTCTCGGTTCATCAATATAGCTGTCTGTATGCCTGTATAGTGTTGAGAGACCTATAATAAGAAGGCAGGATCAAACTTATTGCTTTACTTTATGTACTCTATGGGCTTTCGACACTTCTCTCTGCATGAGACAAGACACCATTTCAGTCTCTTATTTCAAGCCGGTTGGCATTCAAGATAACTTGGTTCATAGACTCCAGCTTCGATCTTTCTTGTCGTTTCGAACCTGAAATTTGAATTTTTCATTTGAAAGTTCTTAATATTTGCTCGGTGTTCGTGCTTATTTTCCATCACTCGGACGCACTACTAGGATTAGGGCATTTGGGATTTTGATTCCAATTGTTTTAGGTTGAATCCGAGGTAGAAGAACTATTTGACTCCTTCAAAGTTGTTGCGATCAATAGTAATATTTTGTCTAATGTTGTGCATCAAAAGTATTTTTTTTTTAAAGCATGTACCCTATCTTGTACTCATTCGCTACAAAGCCAAAGGGTTTTTTTCTTACGATGGAAGCGACCAATAATGTTGATGTCGTCTGCATATCCTAGCTGATGAACATGCTTCTTGAAAATAATGCCATCTATGTTAACACCTGCCCTATCCACTATATAGTTTAAGCAGAAGATTGAAGAAATCAGATGATAAAGAATCTCCTTGTAGGAATCAGTAATTAAAGCGTAAAAGGGGAAAAACCTTGTATCTACATTTTTATCGAAGTTGCTCTCGACACCAGATTGTCAAGCTTTGCAAAATAAAACCCGCCTTTGAGGCAGCTAACCAGCCTGTGTCATCATTATGTACCCGAAATACTTTATTCGTCCTTAAAATTATTACAATCGCTTCACAACTACCTACACCAAGGTTCTAATCAGTTTATCGAAAATGTAGACGCCCTAGCTTTATCCTTCAAACATTTTACGATAACGAAAATTTAATAGGATGTGCAAATGAAACGTTTTTATCAACTTTTTATCAGCGTATACGGCTCTTACCAAAATATCGTTTGAAGTGTCAAAAGCTATATGACATGTCGGCTATCAATCACCGATTCATGGAAGTTGACAAATTAAGCAAAATACCGGAATTAGATGATTTCAGTCGTAAATTAAAGAAGGATCTTGCAACAAATTACAATAAAATCCTAGTTTGTGAATGCGCCCACAAGTCGCGTATTGAAAGATTTCAAAAGTAAGATAGGTATTACATTGAATAAATCCCAATATAAATCTATACATGTTTTCCAGTACCAGAAGAATGTCATACCTCTTAAAAATCACAGCTCTCCTTCTTCTATTGGTTTTGGCATTTCTATTCGGACTTCAAATTGGTTTTGTCCTCTCACATTATAACAAACGTCCATGTATACCGACGATACCCTTTTGGGAAGAAGGTGATTGTGATGTCGCATTTTAAGATTGAAATGTATATTTTAATAAAAAAATTGTTGCATGTTCCCTCTGTTGCAATAGAAACCCTTACCCATTGTATTTGACACTCTCTAAAACAATTGTCTTCGTTAAAAGCTCGAACAAGCCATGTACCCTTACCGCAATGTCAATTATCATGTTGATATCTTGAAAACAAGAAAATCAACTCAACAGTCAAAGTGAAATGAAGTTCAACGAACGTCAATTAAAAAGCCGGTATCGCATAAGCCGACGACAACCATTACTGTACGTGGCTGTATGTTCGCTTGTATCTGCGGTAAGTGAAGGCGCTTGTTTGCTGTTCCAATTGGCACGTTTAGGTAAAGAGTATTTGCTAATTCACATAGATAGAGAGATACAAATTTATCTGGTACCGTTAGTGCCACAATTAGTCATATTAGCTACTTCCATTGGCTTATGGCACACACCCTATTCAAAGTTTAAGATGACGGGATAATGCGATTATGTGACGCTTCATATTCAAGCTTCATGATCTGTTTGTTGTGGTCAAATGGAAGAGTTTTATTTTTTTCATTCTTGTTTTGAATAAAATTAGGTCATTCAAAGTTCGTTCACTTGTTCTGCAGAAACGAGTTAGATAACTTTTGTTGTCGTTCGTAAATTTATTGACCGTTACGAATCAGACCCAAAATAATTTATAAACAACTTTTGTTTGTTGTTTGTCAAAACATTTATAAAAAAGCGGACTTTAATTTTGACCGCCAACTATGGAATCTAACGATTAAGTTTATGGATATCAGCGGTCCTCCCAGCTGAGTTGAAATAAGCTTATTATGACGATTGATCCGGGATATTTACTTACTTACTTAGGTGGCGCTACAGTCCGGGATGAACCTGGGCCTCAACCAACATGCCTCTCCAATTAGCCCGGTCCTTAGCTAACTGCCTTCAGTTGCGCACTCCAAGTTGGTTGAGGTCGGTTTCTACTTGTGCGCGCCACTTAAGGCCACTCTACTGCGTCCGACGTCTGGCTGGGAGTCGAAGACTCTGCGATCCAGAGTATTGGTGTCCATTCTTTCTACATGTCCTAGCCATCTTAAAAGTCCAATGCGGAGTTTTTTGACTAGGGGTATGTCGCTGTACAGCTCGTATAGTTCGTGGTTGAATCTTCGTCTCCATAGCCCGTCAACGCAAACGGGACCGAAGATTTTCCGAAGAATTTTTCTCTCGAATCGACGAAGGATTCTTCATCCGCTTTTGATACGGTCCATGCTTCAGTGCCGTAGAGCAGGACTGGGATGATCAGGGTCTTATATAGGATCTCCTTAGTAGTTCGAGTGAGGGCTTTACTACTAAATTGCCTTCTTAGCCCGAAGAAACAGCGATTGGCAAGAGTAATTCTTCGTTTGATTTCTGACGAGATGTTGTTGTCAGAGTTAATAGCGGAGGTGAGGTAGACAAAGTCCTGTATACTACCTCAAAGTTATATCTGTCAATGGTGACGCTCTGTCCAATTCGTCGATGTTATGTGTCCTTTCGTGTTGACAGCATATACTTAGTCTTACCCTCATTTACTGCCAAACCCATTTTTGCCGCTTCCTTCTCTATACTAGCAAACGTGGCTATCACATCACGTTGAGTCCTACCAATGATGTCAATATCGTCGGCGTATGCTAGTAGTTGCACCGATTTTTGGAAAGTTGTGCCTCTGGTGTTGGCTCGGGAGTTTTGCACAATCCTCTCAAGAATCAAATTGAAAAAGTCACATGACAGTGCATCGCCTTGCCTAAATCCTTTTTTGGTTTCGAATGTGTCGGTGAGGTCGTTTCCGACCCTGATCACGCAGCGAGAATTCTCCACCGTCATCCTACACAGACGGACGAGTTTGGACGGTATACCAAAACTAGACATGGCTCTGTATAGTTCGTCTCTATAAATGCTGTAGTATGCGGCTTTGAAATCGATAAGTAGGTGGTGGGTATCGATTTGGACTTCTTGGGTTTTTTCCAGGATCTGCCGAAGTGTGAAAATTTTATCGATTGTGGACTTTCCTGGCCTAAAACCACACTGATAAGGGCCTATCAAGTTGTTGGTAAACGGTTTCAAGCGTTCACCTATTAAGGCAGATAGGATCTTGTAGGCGATGTTCAGTAGACTTATGCCTCTGTAGTTGGCGCAGTTCAGAGGGTCTCCTTTTTTGTGGATCGGGCAAACGATGCTGAGGTTCCATTCTTCAGGCATGCTTTCAACCGACCAGATTTGGCTTATGAGTTGGTGGATGTTGCTTACCAAGTCATCCCAGCTTTATAAAGCTCAGCGGCAAGGCCGTCATTTCCGGCGGCCTTATTAAGCTTGAGTTAAGATATAGCTATCCTCACTTCACTTAGGTCGGGTGGTTGGCAGTTTTCGCTGTCGTTGCCAATATGTTCGTTCTGCCTGACAGCAGAATGTTGTTCGTCAATATCCTCAGCATCGACTGTGTCTCAACTACGATGTTTCCTTGTTCATCTCTACAGGATTCTGTTCGAGCCTTATATCCTTGGCTTTGACGTTTTACACTTTGGTAAAACTTGCGAAGATCATTCCCTGAATGGCACCTCTCTATGCCTCTCTATGATTGCGCGCTATTCTTCCTCTTTTTTCTTCTTTCTGAAAAGCCTTCTTCTCTACCTATAGAGCTAGATGGCAGCACTTGTCTTCATCTGCAGCTTAGCTTTGAAGGTTGCGGCTGATCTAATGGCTTGTTGGCATCGTTGGCACTGTTTTTCGACATTCGTTGCTGGTGGTATGGTGTTAATCGAGAGGTTAACGGATACGCGTTGTGCGAAGGCTTTGGCGGTCTCTTGCAATTACAGTCTTCCGACATTACATTTTTTTACAGTATTTCTGGTTTGTTGTGTCGTAGTGGATATCCGTATTCTTACCTTGCCTTTAAAAAGGAAGTGGTCCGAGTCGTTGTTAAATCAATTTATTTGACCGTTTGCTTGATCTGGAAACCGCCATGTCCCCTTAATAATATCGAGTTGAGGAAACCTTGTGCTGCCTATAGTTTTGGCTTTAGTTCTATACTTCTTTATTATAACCCACTTGTATTTAAAAATTGGCTTGGTTTTGCTAAGCAACTTTTTTTTTCATTTCAATATAAGGCCTGAGTGTGCAATTCGGAATTATTTAGATCAGTGTTATGTTCACTGCACCGTCTATGGGTTCCCGATTTAGAATAGATTCCTGCATAAGCCATGCGCATACTTGCTATTCCAGCTACTTCAGATGGGTTAATTTATTTGAAGTATCAGATAAGTCCCTCTGAAGTTTGTACAGGTCTTATTCAATATAAAGCTCCTATACAAAATATTGATTTCCTGAAATAAATCGAACTCGTGATTTTAATCAAATTCTATATTTCGATGATGGAGAAGTCTGAAATAGTAGTTCTCGCAATTCTGTCCGTCTGTCGGCGTTGCAAGACAAAGACGTATCTACTTCAAAACAATCTTAAAGAAATGAATGTCATAAATTTAAAACGAAATATGATGAATATGCCAATATTTTGTCAATCCAATAAGAGAAATTGATGATTTTGATGAATATCGGTACCTACATCACAATAATTGAAAATATCTCAGCAATGGAAACAATTATACAAAAGAGTGAAAGAAATTTTTAAAAAATAGGCCCGAAAATATAAAATTTTGCAATTAGTTAAAAAATTGCATTTTAGCGTTTGCAGCAAATCAATACTTTATCAATCAAGGAACGATTTCAGATTTGTGTTATTAAGATTTTTAGCAAATTTAAAGTCGTGAGCATAAATTCAAATACGTGCCCTAATAGTGACGGTTTATAATAACCCTACGGGTAATGTTTTACATTTTACCTCGATTTATCATGCAACTTACTGCAATCCTATTCGAGTTTGAGGAAAAGACAGGTTGCAACCAGACTAATGGGAAAACGTCTTTCTTCCTTGTACTAGTCTATTAATTGATCGTGATAATATAGGTAGACATCTAGAATATGTCTCCTAGTCAGTCAACGATTAAGATAAATGAAAACCACCATGAGCGGTGAATATAGACAACAACTGACGTTTTAAAATTGTGAAAAACGGCAGTGATTGGTAAAAAATTAATTATTCAAAAATTAAAATTAAGAATTCCATCCAAATATTTAATAAAAAGGTTCAAAGTTCATAATTGTGTTACTGCTTCTATGAATAGTATGAATGTTGTTATACAGTATCAAATCACAATCCAGGTTGTTTTAAACTTTGTAAGAATTTATCTAAATTTATTCGCATCACTTGTGTGCATATTTATAGATTCAAAATTTAGAAGTCATAACAAAAAACCAATATATTGCCTGCTCTTTGCTATTTAGCTTGGGAAAATTCTACAAAAACATTTTCAGAAAATAATGCCTTGAATATTAACTCCGCCAACGTATTTCGTTTACCCAAAATATTTTTATCAATCTCAACAATACAATTGTATCTGCATAGTATATTTACATACGCACCTATTTATGTTCATTGTATGCAACAGTTTTATCGTGAGTTCATTGGTTTCGTACTGAATGTTCCAGAACAAATATGAGACTACGCCGCCCCTAAGGTGTTGACATTCTGACTAAGAAAACACAATACACCATGTTAGGTTCAGATACCTTGCTGTAGATATATTCGGTTTTTTATTGTGGCGTTTTTTTTTGTTTTTATATTTGAATTGCAAATTGTTTTGAATTTTTGTTAAAAATCGTGCTCAGAAAATTGAATGACATTCGGTGCCATTTTGCAAATATGATTTGCGCCGAGGATATTTGCAAAATCAATTTGTTTTGTGTAGGAAAAAGTTATATTTTGCCATACCTCGGGTTATGAGTGTGTCATAGCTCAGGAATCTTATTACAGGGTTTCGAAGAACTCATATTGGGTAAAAAGATTCAATGGGAAAATTAAATGGTAAAACAATCTTACCCAATGGCTATTGACAATTTGAGTTTTGAGGTATCTTTATAGTCATGGGTGTCGATGTAGTGGGTGGAAAGACACTGGAGTGGTAAGGCTGATAGATAGAAAATCGATGCAAAGGGAGTTAAGTGACATGTGCATAGTTTCGAGATACTTGAGCTTAAATTTTAAAAATTGTATGGCGTTTACCACCTTCATACCAGATTCACAGATTCCTATAGAGCTAAATAGAAAACTATAGTACTTAGAGATACGTGGATTACTCGAAAACTTTAATTGGCATATAATCCCTTCATTAATATCTTGAAAATTTCGTTTAATCCCTTCTTCACGTAAGCGCCTCCATTGCAAGCTTTTAGGTCACTGGGGCCTTTATTTTTTGTCAGTAAAACAAATCAGGACTTTGAGCTGTTCCCATTCGCTCCTATCTAAAAAACACATATATGACAAGAACTCCATGTTGAAGTATGTTTCGGTATGGTGTAAGAATTTTGGCATTTCCAACATCACTCTTTTTTTTGGAGACCACCGATCAACACCTAGGCAGAGATGGTGGACGTACCCTTATTATGATTTGTTAGTTTTTTTTGTTGAGTATCTTTTTGCTGGACTTCTTCTCCAATTCAGGCCACCGTCCTATATGCCTTTGGTAAATAAGGATACACAACGGCTTTTCTGGGCGTGTTTAGTACAATATTCGCTTTTTTCTACGTTTTGCTGTATTAGCTTCCACCAAAAGACTCTTGACCGGGATCAGTCTAAGATATTTGACTTTCTCAGTACAGTTCCATCGACTTTAGGTCACAGTCTTTTGCAAAATGTATTGTTTGTGATAGCGTCTGAGTATGTTTGTCAAACACAGATGGAGATATCATCTATATACGTTAACATGACACACCTTGCATCCCCTTTCTTAAGAAGTAAGTTTATGATCAGTCTTAAGAATAGTGGAGATAACACACCTCCTTGAGGTGTGCCATGATCTAAATTTCGTCTAGCTAAGCTGATGTGGAAACTAACGGTATAAATTCTGCTATGCAGAATGTGATGGGTTCCAGATTGAGTTCGTGACGTAGAGCTCCTTTAGAGCAAGGATTTCAACGTTGTTATGAAAGCTCCTTTAATGGCAAGGAAAATCACCATTCTGTTGATAGCAAGGATAGCAATGGCTTAATCTATAGGAAAAATAATTATTTTAATGGTATTTGGGTAGGAATGTTATAATTAGGATTAAGGCTTTGCATTTGCGATTTTCTTCACATTTGTGTTAGAGACTCAAGAGTTTCTAATGAAAATGTGTTAGACTGATCTGTGAGATCTGTTGACAATCAAAAATTCGATGCATAGTGAATATTGAGTGCTGGAAGTATTTAACGAATATAGACTTCATTGACGAAACCAATTTTCACCTTAATGGTTACAAAACCTCACAATGTGAGTAGCACAAGAGAAATATATGAATTCACAATTTGTTTGTACAATACAATCCTAGATAACACAAAAGCAACCTCCTTTGATCGGATCCGTAGGACTTCTCCTCTGACAATTTCATTTTTTTTAAAATTAGATTTTTTAAGTAAAGGGTTCTCGGGTGATTACAGTTCTACTTCAATCAAATTTGGCTACTAATGGTATTTTATAGAGCAGTTAAATATCAGCTGCGGTTAACTTGTTCTCATTATTATACCCTGTCTGTCTGTCCGTCGATTTTTAGGCCTTTAATTTTGAGCTATAAGAATGAAATTTGGTACATTTCCTACCGGTTGGCCAAAAACGACGTTTTTCTAAAAAAAGGGCGGATTTTAACAATTTGTATACTTGTTCTGAAACAACGCATCCTTGTTCGTTGTTTTTTTTTTTATAAAATATTTTGATAAACTGTCTGAACAATATGTTGTGACGCCATTTTCATACAAAAAATGAAAGGGATAGGGTATTAAACGATCCGCACAGCTGCGACAGCAAAACTTTTTTTTTCAAAACGAAATAAAACCAAATTTTTGAATCAGCATTTTTTAATTTCTTTCATAATGTAAGCAAATATTTAAAGTTTGGCCTTACACTGTTTTGAAAATCATATTCTCAGATAATCTGATGGGCTGAGGAACTCAAGCCCTAGCAGTTTGTCTGAATATGTAATAATTGATTTCCGATTTAGTATATGGCCCATCGGGGCTACATTGAAGCGATCTCGTTAGGCGCACTGAGTTAATAACACAGAGCATCCGTTCGAAAATGAATGACTCTACTCTCGCCCGCTATGACATCTCCAGCCCAATTGTGCGTTTTTCAAAAAAACAGGCTATGTTGCATACAACCGCGATTATAGCTTTCCTTTCATCTCTGATGGCATTTTTTGGACACAGAAAATACTTGAGCTTCCTTATCACTTCACCTCACTTTTACCAATGCAATGATTAATGATAGATTGCAATTATATAAGAAAATGCCTCATAAATGTTATTCATTTCAAGCAACTATCCATCAAAACTTATCCAATACATTTAAAAAAAAATACTCAAACAATGAAGTGTTAAACTCTATAGAGCAACATTGTAACCACGGCTGACATTTAAGTTTTTTTCAACTCGAAATCCACTTTAAAGCCATTTAAAACCTCTGCGGATACTGAAATCCCCTAACATGAATATGTTGCATTAATAATTGGCTTATACACTTGTTATACCCCAGTTTAGTGCAATTATAGCAAAGCACTCTGAAAATTCCATTTTAAACATTATATATTATTTCTTTCCTACCTAAATTTAATTCAATCAATAGAGCTAGATAGAGATCTGCAAAATACAAAAAAAAAATCAATTTAACAATTTAATAAATTGCAAATGTATACACACGGCATCGGATGCATCCCACTCATGGATATACGAACTACCGGAGAGTACTCGTGTTGAGCATCAATAAAACCAAATCATTTCCACTTTACGCCTTTGCAAAGCGTAATCCGCACGAATTAATAATCAATCAAATCCTATATCGGGTATAAATTGATTTTCATTAACCGTTTAAATATACCTACATTCTGACGTGTATCCTGTGTACAAAGGATGCAAATCCACTGATGGTAATGTGTATCTGGTTGCGGTGGGTGGTAGATGCAGACTGGTAACCCAGTTCGTTATAAACTAATGAAATTGTTAATATCGACAGTATCCATGCGGTTGTTCTATATCTAATTGAAATGCGGAAATGAGTTTTCTGGTGTAGAGAAATTCGATTGAGATAATATTTGGATCCAGTTGTTATGTTTTCACAAAACTAACAACTTCAAGTACGCGACTGGGTCTTACAAAACATTATTGTTGATGTGGTGTAAAAATACATTGGATACCAACAAATTCTTTGACAAATGCATATCTTAGACTTAAAAATTGAGTTGAAAATAGTTTTTCAAGATCCTTAAATTAGTGGCAATTTAGAATGTTGTCCGGCTTCAATATAATTTAAATTTGTGTATAGTTACATACCTACAAACATAAAATACGCCAAGTTGTTGTATTAAATAAGTTAAGCGGTTGAGAACGCTAAATCGTCTCAGTTACCCTTACCCCCTCAATATTTTATTTACGAGCTTGATGTAGTCTATTTGGTTTCGTATTATCCGATAATGATTTTTAATTATTCAAGGGTCTGTCCGTCGCATTGTGAATTAACTGCTCTAAACTCTAAGCGATTCCTCAAATTTTTTGAACATTTTGAAAAATGTGCGTACGACACTCTTATAAAAGTTGCGAGCGAGGGAGCTGGATGGATCTTTTTTTGGACGTTCCCGGTGGAACTGGGAAAAACTTTTTTTAATCGAATTAATTTTGGCAAAGATACGCTCACAGAATGATATTGCACTTGCAGTTGCTTCATTAGGAATTGCATCTACATTGTTGCATCAATAAAACTCCAACGTGCAACATTTCCAAGAACAGTGCAATTGCCAAAGTTTTGGAGCAAAGTAAACTGATCGTTTCGAATGAATGTAAAATGGTACAGAAAAAGTTTTTGAAGGCGCATGATAAAACGATGCAAGAAACAATCATAGACGCTTTAGATGTGCGATCATTTTGTTGGCAGCTAATTTTCGGCAAACATTGACAGTAATTCCACGGTCAACGCCAACCAATGAACTAAATGCATGTTGGAAGTATTCCGTTTTGTGGAATTACTTAAAAAAAACTCAAACTGACTACGAACATGCGTGTCGATCTGCATAACGACCAACCTGGAGAAGTTCACCAATTGTTGGACATTAGCAACGGCAAAATCCTGTTGATATATCCACCGACTGTATTCAATTTCCAGTCGCTTTCTCTCAGCTTGACGAATCAACATCCGAACAATTAACAAGTCTCAAGGGCAGTCATTGCGTGTTTGCGGCATTAAAAATTTGATCGAAATTTTTTTTTGGATTTAAAAGCCCCAAAAAGTTTGTGTGGCAAAAAATTGGATGAAATATATATATTGACGTTGCTTAAATATGTTGTTCATATAGTTTTTCAAAAATCATAACCGTTTGACAAAAACAGCTTTTTATATTATAAACGCCCCCAAAAATTGGGGGCGTTTATAGCTTTATATTTTATGGGATTTAATTCTGACCTGCCTAAGCAGTAATATACACATCGACCTAAAAGATCTATTGTGCTTGCATATATATTTTATGGGATAGGGTATAAAACAAAAACAGCTTAAAAAAAAAACTACAAAAAAAGCCGTAACGATTCCCTTTGACTTGTGAATGGTTTATGTCTGCTTAAAATCTGTAAAGTGAGCTAAAAAGAGACATTTCGTGAAGACTTTTGGAGCACCTGGTAGGGCTACAAGTTAGGAACTTATTACTCTGCTCCTGTACATGCCCAGTATTTTAAAAAAGTTACCCTATAAGGCAACACCTGATAATTTGTATTTAACAGACTATACCTTTTAGAATTTTCTCAAGATCGTTGATCGCTCGATGAATATAGTACTTACCTTTGGGATGCCCGGTATCCCAAAAACGCAATTAGGAAAACCTTCATGCAACACTGATTTTTGTCAGCATCCGTTTTACCGTTTTCTGATATATCTATGCTAAATAAGGATTTACAGAGCATTGTCGACTTGCGCGCAACGGTGGCAGTGGTATATAATAATGTGTCGTTTATATTGACTCCATTGCCTTTTAGTCGAATAAAGCATGCAATATATATATATATGTTGTCGATAGTCATCAGCTTTAAAAAGCACCTTCGTAATAGCTTAGTAAGAAAATTTTCAGTTCTGAGCCCTATCGTAAGGCCCTGACTCTCAAACAGCTTTTTAAGCGATGATTGGCCTTATAAGGGCCATGTAGCATATGACGTTCATCCCTAAATCAAGTTGACCGCCTCGAAATAGTCTTCTTGTCAGAACATAAGCCCCTCTAGCCCTAGCCAGACAGGCGTCTATACGTTTTTGTTAAAATATAGCAACATGTCAAGTCAGATAGCAAGATGCTGTATATACAATTTTTTCCAGTATTTTCTGGTGCCGCTAGAAGCCATAAGCAATAGAATACTGAACAGAATTTATTCGTTTTTTTGGAAATTGAAGTCGCAATATCTTTTAATGTGGTCCGACTCCCACTGCAACAGTATTTTCATAACTTCGATTTTCGGACCTGGACTGTACACCACTATATCATTTGTTATAGCGTTGGTAGACGATCTGTGCGTGTCTGTGTGAACCTGCAAAATCACCCGTATACATTTTAAATAATATAAGGGAGTTCACCGCCGCCAGTGGTAAAACGTTATTTATTTCAAAGGCTTTATTCGAAGTTACGTTGCCACATAAGCATTACATAAATCATAATCATAAATGATACTTTTGTTCCAAGGTTTGACGGGGGAATTGTCTTAAATAATACTGCAAATCGTTATTTTTGTTAGATTTTGCTTTTCATAATATAGGACTGCACGGTTAAACATTAGCCCCAGTATTAATAAACGCTGATTTGCTAATGAATGACTAATGAAGCAGTTTCTCCCATAAGAAATACACGTCAAAAGTTAGTCATTGATCATCTTATCGTCGTTTATTAATACGAGAGTAGCCGTTCGTAAAATATACCATGTGTAATATAAATATATGAAATACATATCAACACGCGATTTATGTTCCTTTTTTAAATTGTAGACGCACCTCTACTATACATCTACCCCCCTATTAATAAAAAATCACTATCCGCTCCTTAACACACGAGTTATGTAGCTTACGGATAGTGAGCTTATCCGTTTGCAATCTTTTGTTATTAATAAATATATTTTATATAAATGTTTGTTATCCGCTCTCTCTCATAAAAATCCCGACAGAGCATGGCAGCACTTTACTAAAAAGTATTAAAAATAATACGATCCAGGTATACGTATGATAAAATAAAATAATAAAAAGTACAATAATGTGAGTAATGTACATGTATGTGTAAAGTCAATGAAATCGAGAAAAATATTTTTGAATTAAAAAGCGAAACGTCATCTCACAAATAATCAAAGTTATCCGCTCCTTATACACGAAATTCGATGAGTTAAGTTATCCGTTGTAGAAATGTTTTTTTTAATAAGAATTACAAGTTAACCGATGTGTTAGTGCTAACTCACCGTTGTTCGTTGTTTATTAATAGGGGGGCTAATTTTCAACTAACCAAATCTATACCAATTTACATTAATCTACATACTTTTACATTCCAATATTAAAACCATGCAATTTACTTTTGTTTTTTCAGTTTTCACCATGCACCACAATCGCGTAACTTACCTACCACAACAAATCACCTCATGACCTCATGACCACCCTGCTTCTTTAAGCAGCAGCTGTCAATGTCATCTAGTCTAGGGGCAGACGTCAGTATTGTTAAATAAATTAATTCAGTGCGGGAAAGTTCATGCCGGTATTTTTCTAAATAATTCATAAATCAATTGTTTGAAGTGAAATATCGAGTCGGGAATTGTAAAAATTAGTAATATCGCTTATAAATTCAATTATTGCGATCGACATTTGCAATAGTGTTGTGCGGGAGTTCGTGTAAGTAAAAAAAATGCGTCGGCATGTTCATGCAAAAAAAAATTGCAAATTTATTTGTTGTCACGATTGCAAGTTGTAAGCTCAAAATTATTGTAAAACCGTGTCAAATAAGTGATTCCTTGGTATCTCATCTAGAAATATGATGTGTAAATTAATCGCGAGTGAAGTTTTCCTAAAAGCGTGCATTCGCAAGTGCCGCAGGAAATGTGTGTCAAAATTAAAAGTTTTCACCAAAATTAGCATTTTAAGTCGGGTTTAATATATTTTGTGTTAAAAATAAGTGAAATGCATTAGAAAGTGTGCGTAAAAGAATAAAAATGTCGATATTTGTTCACAAAGTTTTCGCTACAAATGTCATTTCAGTGAAGGTGCGTGTTTTGCTTATTGTTTTCTAAGCCATAAAAGTGAATTAAATATTAATATGCTTGCGTTTTACGATCGATAATAGTGCTAGTGTTTAACAACAAAAACAAATTACAACGTGGGAATAAAAGCGAAGCAGGTAGGTCATCATGTCTGTACGGGTTTTGGAGGACATAAACAAAGTGAGCTATTTTTTATATATTTTTTTTAAACAAATTACTTTTAACAATATTGTGTGAATATCAGCTGAAACATTATTACTTTAATCGATCAGTTTTGAAAAAAATCATTCCTGTGTTTCGAGTCAATACCAAATCCAATTCAATTGAATTTAGTTTGTCTATCTTGTTTCTGGAATGTTGGATTCCTTTTATTTTCTGCCATTGACCATTCATTTATAGCAAGGCAGAATAAATATTATGGGTATTCATGCAACGTTTTGTAAGCTAAAAACGTAATAACAATTGTAACTTTACGACGAACAAACATCTGATTTTTTTAATTTTTTAACGATATAATAGGTTTTCTGCTCTTTTAGATTATGAAAATTGGCTAAATTTAGCTTCGATTTGTTTATTTAATTTAACAATAGTTTTTTTCAAAAAATTTTGACGGTTTACATTACATAACCAATTTGTGTACCAAATTTCCGATTTCCCATCAAACTTTTTGCGATGACCTTTCGATCTTGCATGGATACCTGTCAGTCATATACTCGACTTCAATATATACTCGACTTCAAGGAATATACTTCAATTCCTTTTTAATAAAAATATGAAGTTGTGCAATAATTTTTGAAAATGGCGTAAAATGTCATTGTGCTTTGAAATTTATGTTGTGGACATAAAGAGAATAAAGTTGACAAAAAAATGGATACATCCCTGAAGAAAGGAAATTTTGTTTAACAGTTTATTTGGCCAATTTTTGTGAAGCGTGAATTTCATCAGTCTTCTTCCTGTTGGGCTTTTTAAAATCTTATATTTACCACAACAAACCAGAGTCCTTGCATGTCTAAGCAGCCAATATTAGATGAGAAGTCATCAATTGGTAGTCAGATGTTTTGCAAAAAAAAATCCTAATGGTGTTAAAGGAGCACAACTTGTGTAATCTGTATTTCAGTGTAGTGTTAATGTGTTCATCTCCCAGCGAAAATCCATTAAACCATACTTTAAAGAATTAAAAATAAGGTTCCGGATTTCCGAAAACGTTCCTGCGAATTTATCGAACCAAAAAACTAATTGCTTCCTCGAAAAGTTAAGTTTCAACACCACCCATCAAGTCTCTACTACACCTAACCTCTCTACCATCTGCCTATCTTACTACCTGTGCATCAACTCCATCACTTAGGAGGTTGCGATTTGACCGATATCCTTTTTTTTTCAAAAACATGTCATCAAATTTACATCTTCAAATAAACTTTCTTTGAGGAGCCTTTCATGATTGAATTCTAACCTTTTTTTCCGTCGGCAGTTAAAGGGCACCCTACTTTAAAGGGATGACATTATCCAAGTTTCTTTGATTACAATTGTATATTGGGAACAACTTGACGTTTATGACATTTCCTCCTTCTCATATTTAATTTGTCATGTGTCAAAATTGAAAACTTATATGTTGACTAAATTTTATTGGAAACAAACAGTTGCTGTCTAGTGAAGATTATAAAGTAGATATGTGAGTGTAAATCTCTCCAAAACAGTCCTTATATGCGCGTGAATTTTTTTTTTTAAATAGATGAATAGTTTTGTATCTAGGTGTCAAAACTTACTCACTTTACTACAATCCGCGCATAGCTTACTGTCTTCAGTTTATATTGCTTAAAGACTGTTAGTTTTAAGGTAAATATTAGGGTAAAGGCTATAGTTTCTTCTCCACAGCACTTTGATTATTAAAAAAATATTTAGACTCCAAGTATACAGCAGGATTTTTTAATCAGAGGCTTCTATGGTTACAGTATCCCTCATCACAATAAAAGAGTAATTATGTTATAAAATCGCAGTATAAAAGTTTTAACAAAAAGAGCATGAACATATTTGAGGCCTGAAACTGACATTTAAAATACAGCTGAACTTTCTACATAATAAGTATAACTTTCACATCTTCGTCCTATGGAATGAAATAAGTTGGCACAGGTCTCGGCAGGTATAGACCTCCACGCGTCCAGTATTTTTGACCAAAATTCGTCTTTATTTCTACCTTTTTAGAATGTCCCACAAGTTTTCTATCGGATTTAGATCGGGGGATTGTAAAGACCATTCCAAAACACCAATTTTATTGGTTTGGAACCATTGCTTTGCTAGTCTCGAGGAATGCTTTATGCTTATACTGCATGAACTCCCATTTTAGCTTCATATACTTTTCAGCAAAAGGAAGCATTACCTTATTTTGAATATTTTCGTAGTACGCAGTATACATTTTGTCCTTTATCCAGAAAAGTGATCCAACACCAGATGCTGAGAATCAGCCCGAAATCAAAGGTTACCTCCACCGTGCTTTGCTGTCTTTATACCCTATCCCATAGGAGTATATTAGTTTTGATACAGAGTTTGTAACATAGAGAAATAATTTAGCTAGATATGCCTTAAAGTATATGGATCGACTCAGAATCGATAGTTGAGTCGATTTAGCCATGTCTGTCAGTCCGTCTGTCCGTCCTTCCGTACGTCACCAGTTGTTGGGGTCTTAAATTTTGAGCTCGAATGATGAAATTTAGTACACTTGCTCTTTGTTGCTCCCGGCAGAACAAGTGTAAACATTTTTGAAATCCGCCCACTGCCACGTTCCCTTTTTAGAAAAACGTAGTTTTTGGCCAAGCCGTAAGAAATTTGAAAAATGTCGCGCAACTCTAATGTCATTTATGTTTATTTTTGTTTGCCATTTCATCATGAACAGGTACGCTTGAAAATCGTGCAAATTTATTTCGAAAATATTGGTTCAGTTCGCGAAGTTTACCGCAAGCTCCGTCCATTTTATGATCGACATAGTCGTCCATCAAAGCAATTAATTCGGTAAACCATGGATCGTTTTCGCACTACGTTTTTTCTATGTGATAATAGGCATCCGCAGAGAGGTCGAAAAGTGCGCACCGATGAAACAATTGCCGCTGTAGAGGAAAGTGTTGAAGAGGACCCGCATTAATCGATTCGCCACCGGGTACAGCAATTAGAGCTTTGTCCATCAACTTTATGGAAGATTTTGAGCAAAGATCCAGCTTGTGCAAGAATTAAAGCAGCTAGACCATGCAATGTGTCTTGATTTTGATGTATGGGCCGAAATGAGATTGATCTCGATGCTGATTTTTATCGCAAAATTTGCTCAGTGATGAGGCTCATTTTTGGTTGAATGGCTTCGTCAACAAGCAAAATTGCCGCATTTGGAGTGCAGAGAATCCACATGAGACCCTTGAGACGCCATTACATCCACAAAACCTGATTGTTTGGTGTGCTCTATGGGCTGGTGGAATCATTGGGTCATACTTCTTTCGAATTGATGCTGGAGAGTCAGTTACCGGTAATGGAGACCGGTATAGAGTCATGATAACCGACTATATTGATCCCGAATTGGATGGCATGAATGTGGATATGTGGTTCTAACAAGACGGCGCTACATGCCACACAGCGCACGTCACAATCGATTTATTGAAGGAAACATTCGATGAGCGCATAATTTCGCGGAATGGACCTGTTAATTGGCCACCAAGTTCGTGTGATTTGACAACTTTGGATTATTTTCTTTGAGGATATGTAAAGTCGCTCATCCAGGCCAACAAACAAGAAACGTTAGGGGATATGGAAGCCAACTTTCGTGGCGTTATTGCCGACAAACGGCCCCAAATGCTCGAAAAATTGGTTGAAAATTGGACCTCTAGACTTGGCTCTATTCGAACCAGCCGCGGAGTTCACATTCCCGAAATCATATTTAAACATTAATGGCATAAAATTATCCTTCCAATAAAGCCAAATTGATGGACATTAAAACGATTTGCTTGTGTTTTATTTCAATTCGAAATTCTATACCTCTAAAAAAAACACCCTTTACTATGCACCTACTTCACACAAGGATCTTAAACAATCGCAGATCTATTACCATCGCAGTGTTACAATTTATCACAAACTTAAGTTGGTAAATTAATATGAAAACAAAACATTTCTCTTATACAAGAAAGAGTTTAAAGTACTTAGATACAAAACGAATAGATAATTCGGGTTATAATAGGTGACTTTAAATCGATATAGCATTGAGGTAGAATGTCAACAATTTGGGGATTCGAAATCATACATTATTTTATATATGCTGTTTAATAGTGTAATAGGAATGTAATTATGTTTTAATTAGAACTATTTGCCGACAGATACCGATTACATATTGAAATGAAATCCTGTAGGTTTTTTTTGGGTTGCTTTAAGGAATTTTGAATATTTTAATCCAATGTAAATATTTGCAACTATTTACGTTATAACAAGTTATCAAACATTTTAATTAGGATATGTTGATCTATTTTTTTATTATTTAAATTAAAATATTTAGTTTCTCATAACTCTTATTTAATATGTTCAAACAAATTTATTTAATTTTTTCTAGTTACGTGGCTCAACGCATTTTAATTTATTTTGTCGGTATTTATATAAATCGGCGGTGGAGTACAGCTGCCTAAAAACCATCTAGTATTTGTACTTAATTTTCCATGGCGCCATCACTTTTACTTGACTTTCCGATAGGGTCAAAAATAATAGCCCTACCAGGCAATATCTGTATACATAGGCTTTACGTTTAGTTGTTATACTGACCACGGGGTTATCTCAAACCCTATGTATAAAACAGACTAAATGAAAAATTAAGTTCCGTAGATCTGCAAAATAAAATTCGTTTTATCTTAGTATAGTCGCTGGAATTTCGTAGGAAACTTATAGGCTGGAGTGGGTAGAAACCTGTTCGTTATCTTGATTCATTCAATTGATTGACATTTCAGGTATTTTTGAACTCGTATATTTTATGTTTACCTACTTATTTAAATGTAAAGAACCAAAAATACCCTCCTTTTTCTGTTTAGTAAATCGAAACTACAACCCACAGTCCAATAGACCTGAAATTGTCAGAACACAGTTCCAGAAAAACATTAAAATATTTCCATGACATTTTTCCTCCTAAAAATCAGGTCAAGAGAGTGTCCTTAATTGCTCACCTCAGCCTCATGAAAGAAAAAGAAACGCAAAATCTGCACTCTCCTGTTCATCTCACAACAATTAATTATCCACATCGATAAAGCCTACACCGTAATTCCCTTAACTCCATTATTAACCATCCATATAGCTAAGACATAAGCTCTCAATCCTAAATTCCATTCACCATACCAAATCGGCCCATTGAAATCCATCTAACCGACATAAATTAGCCATCAATGCTCTGTAATACCGTCAGTTAAAACAATGTGATCTCCGATAATCGGATTTCAAACGATTACACCGACCACTATCATAGCGAATCGTAGCATTCACTTTGCACTTCACCAAAACGGATTATGTTCTCAAAAACGCCAATTAAAAACAAAATCCAAATTTTTGCAATATGTTCTCCAGTTAGGCATAGTGATACACGGATACCCAATAATAACACCCGACCAACCGGCCACCCAAACACCAGGACACAAAACTCGAAATTGGTTTTGATTTTCGATTGGAAAAATTTTGAAAAACCTCAAAATCGTTATTACGGCAACACATTGGACGACACCATCACCACAGCGGTACTGCAGCTAAATGGGGGGGTTGAGGGAGGATTGATTTTTACTGCAGCCAACTTTCGGTTTCTGATGCCTGCACTGCAACTCGGGGACTTGAATGGGTTTTTGTGTGAAAGTCCATGTGTTGTGGAAATTATTTATTGTCAACGAGGACGATGAGGAGTGGGTGGGTTGGCGAGTTTTGTGTGATTTGGAAAATATTTTTGCATGTGTTGACACAATGGTGCTCGGTGGACCAGAAAATCACCACTAACACCAACATTGGCATGCATCATTTTGTGGCACTTCTCATAGGGCCATCGGTGTGAGAAGGGTTCACACTTCACCATCCCTCTGTACTGCTCTTTTTTAATGAATGAACTTGAAAGTGTGTGTCGTTTGTTTCCCTTGTTGTGAGGGGCCTGATATTGTCGATGTGGGGATGCATGTTGTTCTTGCTGCCATCACACACATCCTCAGCGTGCAGAAATCAAATATTCTTCTGGCTTTTTGGTTCGATTTGCATTTTTAACGAGCACCGCACATCGGTTGGAACGAGTGATGATGTGGCAACAGTCCTATTTTGTCTAGTTTGGAGTGATATCCTACCCCTCTTGTTCATAAAGCTACCCGGATCGTATTAAGGTATTGGAGTATCTAGATATTGAACAAATACTGAATTTGAAGCGAGCATTTATCCGCATGGTAAATATTATAAAGATAGATAGAAAGAGAGGGATTATTGGGTTTGGGTCTTGGTCAGGAATAGAGGCCCGGGCGTTTCAGTTTTTTTCATTTAAATTGCTGCTGTCTAATCAATTGTCCTGTCGGGATTTGTAATATCTTAAAATTTCATGATGCTCTATGACGATGCTTTGACAGAACGGCAGGAATCCATTCATACATAATTGATGTTGTTGATTGGATTAGAAGGACAACATGAATATGTACATATGCAGAGCTATCTGACAGATGAGATAGAAAAATACCAATTTAGGGGCGACATTTTGTGTAATGTTGATTTTTGTGATCCTCGTTTTGGGGCGAGCAATAATGAAAAGATTTGTAAAAAATTCATTTAATTACAATTCAAGGTGATTTGATTAGGGATGAATGGACGAATTTTATTTGGCAGACTTTTAGGATTGGACATATGCTGAGGACATAGACCGAACAAAAATGTTCTTATTAGATATTCAGACGTTATTTTTTAATGAGAGAGCGGAGGAAGAATGTTTTTCAAGTCGTGTTTAGATATGTCATTGACGTAATTGATAACAAGGGGGGTGATTGAAAAGCCAACTGTGACTTTTATCTACTTGAAGTGGTCTTGGGAACCCTCGAAGCAGGTAGCTTAGCTCTTTGAATGGAGCGACAAAATTTCATCTGCGGGGTTGATGACGGATGTATTGTTGATCACCAAAACGGTTGATATAGGCGCCAACCAGTCGACTGGGCATATTATAATTGGAGCAACGAATATGAGTGAGCTGGAGTGGCTAGGGAGACGGAGTTGAAGTCTTTTTAACCACCAGAGCCGTGCACCCAGGTACTGTTTATCAACAAGAAAACTGCGTTTAGGGTGTATCCTATCTCAGCATGTCAGACGACTGCATGCAACATAAGCGCCTAACAATGAAGTTGCGGAACTGGATGCAGTACGGAGAGGGAGTTGTAAACCTTTGAACTTGCGAAGCAGTCCACCTTTGATCAGTTTCTTTTAGTTCTCTTTGAAATTGATTTAATTTAGCATACGATGAGTATCGTACTGGTTGGTTAGAATAAACCCAGCTCACCAGTTCTGATGGATGATGGTATCACAAGTTGATTTCGCATGTTGGTTCTGATGATATGGAGTATGATATAGGAGTTCCGGCTGAGTTAAGATAAGCTTTTCTGATCCCGTCAAACTAAACTTTCAAAGGTTCCTAGTAATCCCATGAGGAGCATCCAATCGGGTGTCTAATACGATATATTGGCCCCGTCGGTTATTGAAGATTTAATCCGAATAATGCTGGAGTATACCAGTCTAGGTGTACACATAGTAATTCGGCCTAGCTGGATCTGCGAACACCGTTGATTTTTTTTTTCCAAAATTGGATGTGGCAACATAACTTCCTTTTTTGAGTTTTAGCATTCGGGAGTTATCTCATTCCATAGGCTTTAAAAGGCCTATCATAGTCTATCAAAATCATGTATTATATAGAGTGATAAGGGTGGGTTTGCGGTCGAGAACTACTTTTCGAACGGATATACTGCAATCACAACCCACAATCATCTTCTGAAATCGTTTCAATGTATCATTCCCCTATTGAAAATCAATTGTTATATGGGACACAAGGCAGAAAACAAATCGCGTGTATGACTAGACGTAGACCTGGCGTCCGTCGGACCATCAGATCACCTGAGTACATTGTGGCAGTAAGAGCTTCAATCTTGCATTCCTTACGGTGTTCAAACATGCGTTGGAACTTGTTCTTCCAATCGTTAAGCTAGACGAATTCTTCACGATGACCTTCATTACCTACCTTCGAAGATTGTATAGAAACTCTTCTAACGCGACTTCAATTTTCGGGGGCATGCATATAAAGCGCTTCACATTTGTATTTTATGTCAGTTATTTTCACTTTAGCGAATATGTCAACAAACGGAACATGTGCCACTGCCTTGACGCCAACCCCTGAGATGTGCCTTAAGGACCTATACATGCACATAAAGTCCCAGTGTGGTGTGCAATTTCCTCTGCTGGGATTGTTGATCCTTGATGGTATTTTAAAGAAAATTAGGGCACTATGACAGTGAATTAAGCACGGCTCGTGAAAGTGCTGAATTATTTCCCCATGACTTGCTCATAGGGAATATTTGGTTCCAACAAGAAGGAGCAACGGCTAATACTTCAAGTAGATCGATATCTGTTTTGAGGGAACTCTTTGTGGAGCAACGGCTCACACTTCAAGAGCGTCAATCACTTCTTATCCTCCACGACATGATGAATTTGGCGACATTGGTTCCAACAGAATAGAGCTTAGGCGGTTACACTTCAAGTGCATCGATGGCTGTTTTGAGGGAACACTTTCCAGAGCGCCTCATCAAAACTTTTCGTTTCAACTGGCCAGAGCAACGGCTCACACTTCAAGGCGATCGATGGCTGTTTTGAGGGACCACTTTCCGAGGTCATTACATTAAAAGCAGATTTAGAGAGGAGTGTACTCTCTTCCCTATTTTTTTTAAAGGGCCTCCTATTGTCGAAGGAATATTATAATTACAAATCATCACACACACACGAGACTGGGGTTCTACCTGTAGTAAGTTATTCATCTTAAAGGCGATAACCTAGCAACTTAGATTAAAATTCAACAAACGGATATATAGAACCAACGACACAATGGTATGAAATTGCCCACACAATTCCCACAAAAAGCGCAAAACTCCTTCAATAATCCATTGAAAGTGGAATCCACCTGGAGTACCCTTTTACCCAATTGAGATTTAAAAATATTAACATTCTCAACGACGCGCTGACTAGACGTTGCCTTCACTATCAACTTCTACTGCCTTGGAAGTGCATAAAGCAGCCATCTTTCTCATTGCACTCTATTGAATATATGAAAGAACGTCACTCGAGAACCTTAAAAGTAAATTCACGCATATTCATGCTCCCCGCGCTTCGCTAAAATGTCAAAAACCCAGCGTATATCCGCATAATTTATGACTCCCTCCTGGGTAAGGATATCATCCGGAGGCATACCTATATCTATACAGCATCCATTCTAAGAACAAAAGCACAAGAATTGTGCACACTCTAAGTCACTTTCTGTTGGCGGAGGATGATTGGAATCGATATATGTGTGCACCATACCGCCAAGATACCACCTCATCTCCATCTGGTAAAGTTATGCACTTTGCATATGCCATACACCACGACTCTAGCTGTCTACAGTTACAGAAACCATACATTCGGGCGGAACGGGAATGGTCTTGTTTCATTCATGATTTCGATATGACGACGTGTATAGGAAAACTTCTCGTCCTATCCCTCCCGACCAAACTTCAATAATAAATTACAAATTCGACAGATTTCCAAGATGAAAGGCATTCAGAAGGTCCTCGCTGTATTCTCTTATACATCTTGTGAAATATTGAACTCTGGGAACAAGTTATGACTTTGGGCATTCAACACAAGGACCTAAAGGATAGACTGTACATACACGTTCGGCAAAAGGATATCGGGGATAGAGTAACATGCATAAATTAGCGAGATTTTCATCTTTTGTGTGTTACACAAGTTGGTGGTACAAGTTTGTGGAACATTCAATAAATGTGGTTATAGGATGTACACACACTAGTGTATATTCAAACCGTTCACGAACAGAATGTATCCACCCGAAATTGTTGAAATTGGCTCTCGATAGTTTGGAGAAGAGTAAGAAGAAATTTGCATAGGAAATTAATTTTGACGAATTGAAGGAGAGAGATATAGTACCTAATTGGACTTAGGGACGAAGAATCCTGTAGGTACTTGAATAAACAGAACATTGGCAAATTTGATTACGAATTGCTAATTGCTAAGAAAAATAAATATAAATATTCAAAAGGCCAATATTGGGTTTTCCTAATCTTATCATCGAATAACGAGCTCAACAAAGTTATTGGGAAGTCCTTGAATTAAGAGTATGAATGCTGTATATAAAGGATGATAAGGTCGGGTTTGACTTACTCATCCGAGTGTAAGTTGTTACCATCGCCTAGTTCAGCAAATAAGTCGTATTTGGTTAATTTTCGACGATTTAATATTAGGAAGCTTAAAGGCAAGTTTATAAAAAATATATCCATGGAAATTCGACAAAAGGCTCTGTGCTGCATTGGTTAGATGAAAGTTTGTTTTCAATTCCCAGTCGTAGCAATACCAAAATATTTTTAAATTACCTTCCTTTAGCGATAACCTTATCTCAGCAGTTAAGATTCGGTATAAAGCTGCACATACGTTTAAATGGTTTTGGGAAAAAAAACTTGTGGGTCCTAAAAATTCAACAAGTTTTCAAATGACATATTGCCGAAATTGTTCCCTTCTTTTTTCAAGGCGGACTGTGATTCGAATCATCATAGGCATCAACTTCCAGCTAGCCTTGTCCCTGCATTATTGCCCCTTCTTCAAAGCCCGTGCTAATTGTCCTCGTTTTGTATTTTATTTTGTGGTATTAGACATTTTTACAGCGCTTTCATTTTTATTTGTTTTTATAAACCTTTCTCAGGTGAAGCGAAGCTGTAACGTGTCCTGAGATAATTGGAGGTCTTTGTTAGCCCTGCTCCTGAATTATTGTAGATTGTATCCTTGGGTGGGATTGAATCCGCTATCGTTGATGCTTAAATTTTGGTCGAGCAAATGCAAATCTCAAATTTTAGGAGCAACATATTATACAGGACCCAGGGGCTAGTTTTTTTGATCTCGGCTATTCTTACACTGATAGTTGGTTGAACTTTCTTGTGTGACAAAATAGCGTCAGATTTTAAGAGCTTACAAACAAGAGACTAATAATGTGAAGACAATGTTTGTTAACACATCGGATAGATAATTTATGTACGTATTAGGTGTTTTCTTTGAATGTGACATAATTGCACTAAGAAGGAAAATTTGCATACTTATTACGAATATACTTTGAATAATAATTGTAACTCGTTTAATGTGAAAAAGTGTTCCGGTACAACGTTATTTGGAGGGCTCACGAAGGAGTAGTAGGACCTTAAATCGATCTTAAATAGAAAATCACAAAAAATTTAAGAGTCAGAGGAAAACAAATATTGAGAGGAATGCAATAAACATAAAAAATGCGGTACGGAGGGATTGCAAATACTGCGCAGCTCCAAACAGAAATCGAAGAAATAACTCAAAGTGAGGTTTTTATATTAAATAATCAGAACGAACTCAATTTATTTTTGCTCATAGCAATAATGCGTTCATGTGATGGGGGACTATCATTTTATTCTGATTCCGAACAGGTGACTTAAGATTGTATTTTCATAGCAATTAATGCTGTTCGAATGATTCAATTTATTTGGAGGTTAAGATTCAGGGACGAACTAAGATAAGACAGATGTGATGTTCCTAGGCACTTTTTTTGGTTTAACCAATAAAAGACCATAGACCAAGAGGCTAGAATCTCTTGGTCTATGATCACTACTACGACAGCATTCTGGACGCACTGAAGCGCGCAGGGCAGAAAGCATTACACATGAGCAGATATTTTTTCTGACTTGCATGGTGTGGCACCTGGCCCCACACTATTTCGTAGCTATCCTTTGGATTTTTGTACGTACCCCGAAGGGAATTATTGTTGGTTTGGTTTGGTCCTGGATTTTGTAGTCCATTTAGAAGTAGGGACAATTTGGAGCAGATTGAGACAGATTTAGCTGTGTCTTCTATTTGTTCTGCAGGAAAAGTTCAGCACATGTGCTTTAGTAGTGTTTTTACGATTTTTCATCTACAAAGCATACGCGTTGTTTTATGTTTGATCTGGAGGAGGTTTTACAAGAAAAAAAATTGCAAGAACACTATTAAAACCCGACTCGACGTCAGCGAAATGGGGATATTCAGCTCCATAGTAAGAATTCCCAATACCCCCTTTATAACATTACACCATCAGTGTTAAAAAAAAACAATTTTTTAAATCAACCCATTAAGCCGTCATAATTACAATGCCATATTCCCCGCAAATCAATAATAAATTCATTCCGAATAAATTCGCATTCAACACATTTATGCCACAAATCAAAATGAAGTCCACAATCGAAAGAGGGAGACTCCGCCATTTGCTTAATCGGGTTATGTTGCAACAATGAAGCCGCGTACTGCTGCAAGCTTCTGCTAAATAAACGTTCAATATTCAATCAAATCCTCGTGTCCATTTCGTAAAACCATTGCACCGACATCATCAGCACGCCACCATCACCACCACCACCACGGTCATCGTGATCATCATCATCGCCATCAGTTCATTGGTGGCGTGTGGCGCTACCAGCTTCATCAGGGCACACACAATCCAGGACCAAATGACCATAACACGATTGAACCACATCATCAGCATAACGTGAATTTAATAATCACCACATTGCGTTCCCGTTCAATCCCTTCGAATTCGCCAAACAAGGACCTTGCATTTTATTTTTTGTGTCCTGTGTATCGTTGTAGTTCTCCTGAATAATATCGAACATAGAATTGAATACCATGAACGAGAGATACTTTTCGACGAAAATATTTTTTTCAACTTTTGGTCTTGCTCAGGTTTTGGCACACATAAGGATGAGTTCGACTCCTGGATAAAGGATGCGTTGCAGCCAAACACAAAGCGCGCGTAATTTCAGGATTTCGCGGCGTCGGCGTGGCGCATAGGAGTCAGGTGATTTCGTTTTACTCAATATCGAGCTAGACTCTGAAATGGTTCGACGAATCGACAGCGAGTGTGTGTGTGCTGATGAAATGAGGACGTCCCGATAGAAATGCGAGAATGATTAGTAGTGCCACAGATTGCATGCGATTACTGATGCGTGTAGGCGCAGCTTCCCGCCCAACATGGTGCAGAGTTTGCCGTCAGGAAGTTAGCAAATGACATGGATGATGAATAAATGGAAATGGAATCGTATTCTGGCAATGGACTCCACCAACGGCTGATAACTATTTTCCCAGAAACGTAATTACTATTTTGGTAATAGTATTTCGTTGAGGATTTGTGGTGAAATAGTTTCACATTCAATAAGTTTGGTAATCCATGTTGAAAGGGGTAGAAATTGTTTTGTATTTGATGTGTTCCGAATTATGATTTGAATATTATACGACTTTAAGTCTCATTTGCAGTAGTTCGGGGCCATCATAGCGTTTTAGGCTCACGATAATGAATATTCTGTTCATGAGATATATAATTCCTTAGGTCTAAAAAAAGATATAATTCAACGAAAAATACCAGCAACAACTTAAACCCAAATAATGCCACAGGGCTCGCTAGAGTTTTAGCTCGATTAAGCGTTGAACTTAACCTTAGTTCCTTGGAAGGAAAAATCATCGAAAGACATTGCAGAGTTAGTACGAGAGGAATGATTCTGGAATATTGGTGTGAGGGGACTTAAATCCAATCTAAAAAAAACCTAACTGAAGGGGTCTGACTTTCGTCATGGAATCGCAGTAATCTGTTAGACTAATCAGCAATTCATTTTTGAATTTTTTGAAAAGTAGAAAAGAGAAATCCACCGTTTGTCCCATTTCAAGATTTTTTTTTGTTACAAAATGTTTAATTGCTTGGTCTTAGCTAACTCTCACAGATCAAGGGGTTTAATCATCTTAGTCTCCTGATTACATTGTCAGTATCTTACAGTTCTATTATTTCTCTGTTAACGTGGTTAGGAAGTGGTGCATGTGTGTACGAATCAGAGCCTGTATTTAAAGAGCTACGGAAATATCTGAAGAGACGCACGATTAGATAAGGTAAACGTTTACTTCAAGAACTGCTGCAATACCCAAAAAGCGAGATGAACGTCTTGAAGCTGAATGCTCACGGAGGAGTCGATCAAGAACCACAATTGATCTCAGGAAAGGGGCGTCCAATTAAGATTAAGGCTACAAGTACGGAATTCATCGTGAGGTTGTCATTGAAACAATGTCTTTTTGGCGTTTCGAAGCTGCATGTTAGTCAATTTGCCATCACTGCCTAATAAGGCTAGACCTTCCCTGGAATAAGAAATTCAACTCATGCTTTCAAATGAGATCGTTTACAGGACCAATGTAATAAGACATAGCAATGTTATGCCCACATTCAAGATCCATGGGCAAGAGTTTATCATTAGATTAGTTCCGGTCCCCGACGAAGATGTATTATCTCTATCATTTTGATTTTATCTATCAATGACAATGACTTTGTTGACGAAAACTAGTATTTATCTGTCTATGCTGACGACATGCAAATTTTTATGCCCATCTCTGCTATGCAGCATCTTTTCAAACTGGTGCCAACTAAATTTCCTGAAGCTCTATGTGAACAAATACCATGATATCTCTCGTAGGTATTTTACCCGTGTATCTAGCTCCTATTTTATCAGTGACGAGCCCTCTCCTATTGTCCTTTTCTTGCAAGCATCATCAGCAAAGCTAACTCCGCGCTTGGTTTTTGTTGAACCCTGGTCTACGGAATTCTTCAACCTTTATGCCACTAAATATCTTTTTTACACATTTGGTAGACTGATCCTTGAATATCTATTAGCCAAGTATGGTCGCCTTATCAAGAAACCTATGCTCTCCGAATTGAGGGCTTCCAATGCAGATTCATCCCTTTTGCTCTACGGGGTCTACCCTAGGTATTCGGTTTTAACTTAGGGTCCATCATTGAAAAGATATTTGGAACATAAAACAGGATGGAATTGAAATTTTACTTTTACCATTGGAAAATTCTGTCATTCTTTTGCCACAGTGGGGGATATGAAACATATTTGAGGTTAGGGTTGATCATAGAAAAGACTAGTGACTGATTGGAACAAGCAAATAAGTGAATACACATCATTGGAACGAATGAGTTTCATTTGGGAGGACATTACTGACAAACATTACTTCAGAAATATAAATCTTGATCATTGAAAAATTCAAAGCGATTTTCTGCGAAAACTTTATTATTAAACGAGTGGTTGGTGCACGACTTGGTCCTACGCAACTTTCTCTTTCACTGCGATTTATGCGTTAGATAAAGAACGTTCATTATCGAATTTAAAGGAATCGGTGTCTATGTGAATAATAATGATTCTTCGTTGTTGTTGAAAACTGAAAAATCCGTTAAGAACCAATTGGACTATAAATACTTACTTGAAATTGCTCCAAACGGTAAGATAGATATTAAATTTCATTCAATTTGACCAGCTAGTTTGGGAGAAATTGAAAATTTTACTTATATTGCCTAAATCCGTTTTATGTATTTTCTCGAAAAAAACTGAGTACTTAGTTTTTTTTTGCAACTAATACCTATACTACTAGCATGTGTTAAGTTTAATTAAAATCTTTAGGTAAGAGCTATGTGAAATTTGTATATACCAGGCACACTTAATAAAATGGAAAAAAGTAAAAAAAAATGGTCTAGAATTATGACCAAAAAAAAATTGGGTACGATGTTTGAAGAAAATCGGTCGAGCCGTTTAGGCTGGAGAGGCCATTGCAGATAGACGGACTGACGAACGGAATTCCAGAAACCAGTTTTTTGGGTACATCATATCTATCATAATAAATCAAAATCTCTCTTTTCACGAAAACAATATATTGCTCTTTGTAAGAAAAAGTTAAAAATTTAAATAATTTTGGATACTCTTGCTTTAAAATTCATAACCTTTGTTTTAACACCAACTCGCCAAATGATTTAACGTACTAAAAAGGAAAAAAAAAAAAGTAATAGAACACTTCGAATGATGTTTTTCATGACAGCTATAACTGAACCTTACTCCTACCTATGATGATCGTTTAAAACTGATAAATGCTCAGTAACTTCAAAAATGCCGTAAAATAGCCGAACAACCTATTCGCACATCAGTTTATAGCAGGAAATATCGAATGCTCCGCTCTGCTAAAAATGGTATCCTCAAACGCCAATTCTCGAAATCTGAGATCTGTTACTCTGACCCTGCTTCTTATCTACCACTCCTCCTGAACCCTATTAAAATGTTAGTCAGCAATTAAACAAACAAAATAATAATGTTAATAATAATAATTAAGTAACGTAAATTTAGATCATAAGCTTATATAAATAAATGTAGGTAATTATCAATAATGAAATCTTATAGATATTCTAGCCATATTTTTTTTTTCATATAACTCCTAGTAATATGGATGGATTAATTGATTAATCATTATATGGATTTATAGAAACGTTTACTTCCTTTTAAAATTCTCGTACAAGAGAAATATATTTTTCTTTCACCCTTACCTCATAGTGAAAGAGAATGGAACATAAGATCCAGTCGTGCCGCCACTCGTTTTTATGAATATTGAGACATTTGATTCCAAACTTTTCCTAAATACGTCCAAACAATTTATTAGCCACTAAATTTGTTTTAACTTCCTCTTTTATCCGAAGAACGGTGACAGCCACGCCCACTCTTTTCAGCTTTTTTCTGCAGACGTTGTACTGGAATCCTGAAATAATTAGCTTATTTTTCGTCCCCTTCGTTATTCTTCTATTTATTGCATATTTATCTTTAGCGGAAATCCGGCTCTATTCCCGGCCAGAACTAATACGTTGTAGAAGAGAACCTCGCCTTAAGTGACACGTAAACTAAGAAACCAAACTTGAACCAACTTGAAGTGCCCAACCACAAGGAGTAAGCTATGGACCGGGCCACTTAAAGAAAGAAAGAAAATCAATTACAAATTGTGAGGGTTGAAAAACGTTTCTGAAGTATCATACGCAGCATGGAGTCTTCCTTATTGAAATTTCAATCTTCTTCTGCTCATTAGAATATCTATAAGGTCGTTCTTAAGCTTTGACGTTTAAAAATTCCAACACAAACAATTTTGACGGATTTTAGGGGGAATAACAAAAAGCTAAAGAAAGATGAAGGATTCGCTGAGAACCCGGCGACTGATGCCGCGTGGCGTCCGTTGTCCCTGGCGAGAAAGACAAAGTATGTATGCGACTTACTCTGACGGTTGTTGAATATGGCTATCATGGATGAGAAGATTGCTGAAAACACATACGCTAGCTGATTTCCAATGCGGACATTTTATATGCGTCAGCGTCAGATATAGAGTAAGCCACGTTGTCTGATGCTGCGCAGAAAAATGTTTAAATTGGTCAAGTCGCTTAAATGTCTGCTCGTGAAGTCGTAATCCGTGATAAGCGTCATATGCGCCACAGCTTGTGGGGTGCTTAAGTGACGTACTTTTGATTTCTTTAGTTTTCCCAATTTTTTCTATAGCCATGCTAGGATATGACGACTTTTCAGAATTGTAGGTATTTGTAGGTGCTGGGTTGGACTTGAATGAAGCTGTGTTTCGAAGTTTTGGAAGATCAAAATGTAATATCGGCATTGAAGTTAACCAACTCTTAAAATGGATCATTTCCCAATCACCTATAAACGTGGAAAAAATGCCAAAAATCGGAAAATGAACTGAAGGATTCCTAATCAAAATTTAAGCTTGTGCGGAATCGTATGATTACTTTTCGTTTAAGTCTCTATATTTTAGGTGGGCTTGGTTGTCACAGATTAATTTTAAATTTCAAAACTCATTTGATATTGATGCTGGCTCAATTGTTTGGACAGATTTAAGATTAGATTGGCTGTTTAGATTGGCGAGTTTATGTTAAAACAAAGATTATGAATTTTAAGACAATTTTAATTCTTTTTTTTTTAAATTAAAACCATTTTCAGAAAATCGCTGTGTTTTTCAATAATCAAGATCTATTTTCGGAAGTAATGATTCCGTCGATTATAATACATTTGTTCCAATGATGTGTGTTCACTTCTTCGTTTGTGCCAATTTGTCATTAACCTATTTTTATGATGATTCCTACGACCAGCATGGGTATTTCCTCACGGGTAGTGATTTTTATGGCAGAATCTTCCAATGATTGTCATTTTCAACTATCAACCATTAACCAATTTGTAAATTTAATTCTCAGTTCCATCCTGCTTTGTGTTTCAATGATAGCTATAACTTCTTGCCTAAGATGCCCTGTCTGAATAACCAAAATGTTCCCATCAAAAACCAAAATACACCAGAGAATCGCTTGAAGTCCTTTGTTTTTTATTATCGACCATCTATGAAATTACATCCTTCTTTAGCTCTGTGTGTTAAATTCTGGACAAAATGAATGCAAATTAAGCAACTTTTAGAAAAACATATGAGAGGCTACAATCCGCTGTGCGGATCGTTGAATACCCTATCCCATCCCATCCTTAAAATTAATATCCTCAGACAGTTTATCAAAATCTCTTGTGGTTCGACAAAAAACAACGTATTTCTATTGCTAATGCCTTGGGATGGGGTATAAGAAAACGCCCCCAAAATGTGGGCGTTGGTGAAAAAATCTATGGACAAAATGTTTATATTACCATTGCGGAAGTATTTGCATCAAACATTTTTTCGAAATGTTAAAATTTAGACAAAAAGCGTGTTTTACTAAAAACGCCCCCAAAAAGTGGGCGTGGCAAAAAACTTTGTATGAACGAAATATAGATATTAGGATCGTCTAAATATGCTGCTAAGTTACAGTGGCAACCCTTGCCATAAATAGAAGATCACTGTTCTCCTATACAAAAACCTAAAACCAAGTCTCCACTATCTTATACAGCAACCCATCCGTTAATCTGAAAACTCTGATCAAATCCATTGCCTACTTATCTGCATTGGGTTACTCAGTATCGCCATTGTAATCTTCTTATGGTCAATCCTTTGCCTACGTCTCAAAGTATACCACAAAAAAATTGTTGATAGAATTGTATCTGGATAGTTTCTATGTAGGATTTTGAGATATACGTTGTGCTGTATGCAAGGCGTTGACGAAATTAATATTTTATTGGAAATTCCCATAGATGCCATTACGTATGGAATACATTTTGTAAATTGCGACTTAATCGCATAGATCCAGCGGTCGATTGCTGCTTATTGGCAAAGCCCTACGAATTCAAAAACCACCAAAAGAAAAAGTCTTACAGGCGATATGTAACCCTACCCAAAAATCATTTATGGAGAATGTCTATTGGCGCGTTCGCTGTGTCATGCCGGTACCAAATGTCGTCCACGCCATATCGTTCATTTCGGGCCAAGAGATAATAAATTGGTTATTATTGATCTCTGCTGGGCTCGCCGTCAACATCGTTTTCCTGGGCCTCAACCAACATATCGATTCCGCATCAAAGAGTACATTTTTGGGGATGCATTGTTACCTGGTGAACTTCGTGTGGGTTGGCGTAGTCCTTTATATAGCTTGTTTGCATGTCATTCATCCAAAAATGCTTCTCGACGCTCCGAGGTCCAGGCAGCGAAAACACGCTGCTGTCCATGATTAGACCTAAGTCCCGACGTAAAATTTGCCAAGTTGAAGTCTGCGAAATGGTGAGTTTTTGCGCACCGCTGCAAGGAATGGACTGATTGATTGATTGCTTACCGAACTGGTCGTCGCGATTTTGGGCACCAAACGTAGGCGAGTCGAATCAACTTTGAAGGGCTACCACGTCTGCCGTAAAATGGACGCAACGTGCGCAATGTTTTATTATTTGGACGTACCAACTTGCCATAGATAATGTTTCGACATCAGTGACTGAATAATGAGAAACAGATTTGACAGATGCCGCCAAAACAAAAGGCCGCCACAGACAGTCAAAAGCTATCCCTGTATCTATTAGTTTTAAAAACGATCATATCCAGAACGAATGAGTAAAACAGGGTGAACTATAATTTGATTTAGGACTATGTTGGGCAGTTCCCTTACTTTAAAGGAGCTTAGTTGGTCCGTCAACACAATATCGTAAATCAACCAAAAAATCTTCGAAAACAACGTCCTTGTATCGCTTTATTGTTGTTATGCGATTCGGCCTGGACAAAATAGGTCAACCACAATATGCCCACATCGAATTCATTTCACGTCCTTGCGTTAATTAACATTTGGTAAACACGCACTTGGAAACATGCACGCATTTCAATGAAATCGATTAACTGCGACGGCTTACTTACTCGCAGAAACACACGCCTGTATACATTTTATCCTTCCAGTATTTTCAATTTTTCTCCCAAAAATAGGACAAATTTCCTGATTTGTAGTTTGTAACTCGTTTTATATTGTGACGGAACCGGAAGGGGGGAGTTTAACCTTTTGCACTCTACTGGTAATTTTGCAAACAAATTCGTGGTTGAGTTAACTTGACTGTATGCAAATTCACAGAGGAGTAAACAAAATAGTTCCCGCACTCACGTTGACAAAACAATTCCCTTCCCCCTCCACGAAGCCCTGTCAAACTGACAATTTGTGTTATGCGAAAACCGGAAATTCACTCCATTCGAGAGTCACACAGAAAGGACATCGAGCGAGTGTTTCATAAACAAATTTACATGCGTGTATATGCACTGTTCCTCTTACTGGTATTGTGATTTAAATTTTACTATGTGTGTTTGTATATTATTATTTCTACAATAGATGTGTATTCAAAACATTTATAGGTATAGGTACACCTACGTGTATCCTGCTGAAAGTGTCAACTCGGGAATGAGAAAACAAATTGTTGAACAATTTATCGTTGTTGTGTCGTGTTTGGTTGACACATTTTCCATGCATGCATATATATTTTCAGGAGCACTCACTCCCCCACCTTACGCTGTGTGACGAGGTGTTAGTTTGTTTCGCAAAAACACAAAGTCACTTAAACTGGGTTCACCTGTGGCACGAGCAAACAAAGAGGTGTGCCAGAGATTGTGTGGTAATTGCCAAGGTGTCGTCCTGTGTGATTTAAAAGTGACATTTTAAATGTTTAACATTTAAGGTTAGGTGGAGTTTGTTTGTTACCAAGTCTATCAAACTATGAAAAAGGAAATTGTTTATGCCAAGATGAGCATAGTTAACTTTGACAAGTTGGCGATCTAGGTTGGTGGCAAACGTCTGATGGGATTTGTTAAAATGTCAATATAGGGATTCAAAAAATTGGACTTGTGAACATTGAGATAGGAACATCCCCACTGAAGGACAAGAAAAACAGACGATCGAGGATGTAAAGAGGTGCCACTCCAGGAATGCGAAGCGCCAAAACCAGGGATGCATGTTATTATGCATAATTCTGTCAAGATGAACCAGGCAGAAAGAACCATTTAATATTGACAACATTTCGATTTTCGGAATTTTGGATTTCGGAATTCTGCTGTTCTCCCTCTCATATAGAAAAAAATTACAGTCGGTCCTGAGATTACGGTGGAGTAAACTCGCAGCATGGACAGCATGATCCATTTCATATGAACGGAATTTCGGATTTTGAGGATGTTGGGTGCTCGATTTTTATGGTTTTACGGGTTCTGGTATCGATTTTTCGTATATATGGGTTTTTGGGATTTTTGTTTTCGGGATTCTGCTTGTCTCCTTATTATTCAAAATCCTATTAAAGTGAAAAGTAAAAATTCACAGTCGGTACTAAGATTACGGAGGGGTACGAATTGGTTATTTAGAATTAACAATTTAATTCCAAATATTGGATTCTGAGTTTTTCGGCTTTTTGCGATTTTGCTTGTCGGAATTCTGCTCGACTCCCTATTATATCGACATGGAACATGGAAAATTATCAGTCGGTTCTTACGTTATGGATGAGTAGCTCCTCTGTTAGGCAGACTGCGTTTTCGTAATTTTTGGCATAAGGGATTCTAAGTTTTCGGGGTTCTGGATAAGATTCTTTCTATCGTATGAATTATGAAAAGGAACAGTCGATTCTGAGATAGTGGAGGCGTACAACCATTCGAGGCAGAATGAACCATTTAGTAAGGACAACGACAATGAAAACTACCTTATGTACCACCTGAAATATATCAGGATAGCAATATTCGAAATAAATCATAACAATCATTATGGAAATGACAGCTTTTTTTACTATTGTTATAAAAAGACGGCTTGGTAAGGGGTAATGCCTGATAAAATCTCACCCTCATCTACGAAGAAGAGGATTCGGTTAACAATTACAGAAGCATAAGTTTCCTCAAAGCTGGGAAGGTCTGCAACTGATCAAATGTTGGCTCTAACGCAGATTTTGGAACAAAAAATTGAGAAGTCGAAATCAATACTCACCGTTTATTTATTCATCGATGATTTTAGGCCTTCCAATAGTTGTAATAACGGGTGGTTACATTTTAAGGGCCGATATAGAATGTGAACCACACCTAAACGTCAAGTTATTTTCTGCATTTCATTTGACATTTCTCAATTTCAGACTAACTAATTTTGAACCATGGAAATATACACAATCGAGCAACCCGTTAAATTTATTCAGGCTCATTATGAAAGTGGAGGTTCAAATCAAAATGCATATCGTGCACTTCGTGATTTTTTCGGTCTCAATTTAATCATCCAAATATGCGTACAATCGTGCAAAAATTTCAGCAAACCGAGTCTTTAGGAGATGTGAAAACACCAGTACATGCTCGTACATCTCGTACTGCAGAACATATTGGTGCTGTTCTCGATAGTGTGGCTGAAGAGACGTCCACCTCAACTCGTCGTCGTGCCCAACAATTGCACCTCTCACGCTCGTCCGTGATGAACATTATTCACAAAGACTTGCATTTACACGCTTACAAGGTGCAATTGACTTAAGAGGCTTAAGTTCTTGAGTCAATTGCACCTTGTAAGCGTGTAAATGCAAGCGTCATCAATGGTCAGAATGGTGGCAGGAAATGGCAACAGTGGATGATCAATTTTCGAAGAAAATCATCTTCAGTGATGAGGCACATTGTTACGTCAGTGGATTCGTCAATATATGCAGAATAGCCGCATTTGGAATGATAATCCAAGAATGGTTGTCGAAAAACCAATGCACCCACAAAGAGTGACTGTTTGGTGCGGTTTATGGGCTGGCGGCATCATCGGGCGGTTTTTTTTCCAAAATGAGGCCGGTCAGACAGTTACTGTGAATGGTGAGATGATAACAAACTTTTTATGACCCGAATTGGAAGATATGGATGTGGACGATATGTGGTTTCAACAGAATGGTGCCACTTGCCACACAGTTAACGAAACAATGGCCCTTTTTTGCGACAAATTCAATGGCCGTTTTATCTCACGTGGTAGGGATGTTAGTGCGTAGGGTTAGTGCGATGAACTGCCGCGCAGAAGGTCTGGGTTCGATTCCCAGCCGTAGCAACACCTAAATGATTTTTCACTGGCCCTCCTCTCGTGATGATCTGACAAATCGTCCGAGTAGTATCAATTGTCAAGAATAGCTTATCTCAACTTAGCCGTTCGGAGTCGGCATAAAACAGGTCCCGCCATCGTGCAAGAAGTACACACGCACACATGAATGGTTGTGAGAAAGCTAGGCCCTGGGTACTAACGAACCTGTTGCGCCAAAAATTTGTATTTTTTTTTGGTAGGGATGTCAATTAGCTGCAAAGATCATGTGATTTGACACCGTTTGACTTCTTTCTTTGGGGTTATTAAAAAACAAAGGTGTACGTCGATAAGCTAGCAATAATTCAAGAGCTAAAGGATAAGATGATTCGGCACATTAACGGCATAGAACTTCAATTATGTCTCAGCGTCATCGAAAATTTGGACCATCGGATGGAGGTGTGCCGCCTAGGACGCGGCGGCCATTTGGCCGGTATTTTGTTCCATACATAATTGAACCATATCAATATTATCATAATAAAAATAAATGAAAATAATTTCCTAAAAGAAATGCGTTTTATTCAAAATCAACATCGGCCCTTAAAATTTATGCACCCTTTAGATGCAACCTTAATGACCATTATCAAGGTCAATTACGACCTCACCCAAAATTGATTCCGACTAGTTTCTAACCGATTTCTTCAACATGCACTTGAGAAGGATTTAACAAAACACAAGTACACTAAGGACAGCTTAAAACGGTGCAGGGAAATAACTCCACGGGCAATAACATCACATGGGAAATACCTTCAACAACAGCCAAAAAAGGATCAGCTGCTTAGGATCCAGTGCCCATGATGATGTTATTGAATTTGGAGGCAGTATCCGAGCTTTTTTGAATTATCTGTTGGTATCAAGTGCAGGCCAAATGAGTTGAGACGGGTTGTCAAAGTGAGACCACCTATAGTCAACGTTGTCAGCTCAGAAATTTAGCATAAGACGTAGTCAATACTTCTGATATTCAGATATAAATAGGACTGCGTGTCAGTTAATTAACTGCGCAGTCTCCTGAAATGTCCACGAACACATCCACAACAATCATTTAAAGTAGCGCTGCTGGGCGATCTCGGTATTTTTAATGAAAAAGTTTCATTTCAGTCCGGGGTGATCATAGTACTAAACCAATCTGCTCCTCCAATTAGCTCGATCTCTATTTAGCTGCCTACAGTTATGCACTTTAAGCACGTTGAGGTCAGTTTCTCTTGAGGTATTCCTATGCAGCATCTCCCACCGGGCTTGGAATCGTAGCTGCTTCATGAAAGAGCATTGATGTCCATTCGACCTACATATTATAGCCACGGTTAAATCTTCGAATTTATGGTTTCGAAGGATTTTTCGAAACTACCAAGGATTTCTTCATTCGATTATGATAATGTCCATGCTTCGGCGCTGCAAAATAGGAGTGGGATTAAAAGGGTTTTTTTGGTATGCATTCTACCAAAGATTATGAATTCTATACAGATGACGCGTTGAGAACAAAAAACAGAAACTTTTGCTCAGTAGCTTCATGGTACGGGCGGGCGGTGTGCATGAAAACTCATGAAAAACAAGAACAAAAACATATGGCGGGCTGTGCCAGCATGACCCGCCATAGAACAATTTTTCTTATATGGAGTGCGTCATCTGTATAGAATTCATAATCTTTGGTTCTACATATCTCAGCCATCTAAGATGTCCATTGAGAAGTTTTCGTCTCCACATCCCTTCAACACAAACAAGAAGACGAATTTTTCGACCAAAACTACCAAGCGCTTTTGTTAAGCTCCATGGTTCGGCGCCGTAGACCAGGACTGGTATGAACAGGAAGTTTTATATTATCCATAATAGTTCAAGCTAAGACTTTCTTACTTATCTGAATTTTCAGCTCAAATAAACTGCGGTTAGCAACAGTAATCATCGGCTTGATTTCTAATGTCATTTTCAAAACTAATAGTTGAAGAGCAGCTGTATACAAGGTCCTTTGTTAGCTCAAAGTTATAGCTTTCATTTGTGACGATTTATCAGCTTCGTCGATATTGTATGTCCCTTCTCGTTGTCAGCATATAAATGCTCTTACACTCATTTACTTGTTGGCCCGAATTCGCAGCTTCCTTGGGTCCGACCAATGATTTCAATATCTTCGGCGTTTGTAGTAGTCGCAAAGATTTATGGGAGATTGTGCTCCCGGAATTGAAGATATCCCACGACAACGTATGAACTTACCATAATCCTTTTGTAGTATCGAGCGTTTGGGTGATGTCGTTGTCGAACTTGTTGGAGCATCGAGAATTATCCGTCGTCATCCTGCACTGACAAACGATTTTGAGGGGAATACTAATTTTTCATATGGCTTTTAAGTACGACATCTTTAAATGCTTACTTTACATTTAAAGGTATTGGATACTTCGGATCTGATATGATAAATCCCAATACTCTTAATATAGGATAATTCGTTAACTTAGAATAAAGAATTCCAAATTGGTGGAGCCTACTTTCCATGGAGTAGGGGTTTCAGTAGAGCAGTGGTAACTGGGTTTGATTTCCCACACTTTCCAACACCATGTATTGTTTCCACTCGACATAATCTGACATAAAACATAAAACTGCAGGTCCTGCCACTGCTCTAGAAGTACTCACTTACTAAAATCCTAATGAACTTGCAAAACAGTTTCTATTTTCGAGTCTTTATATTCGAAAGATTGGGTAAAATGTGGATCAGGCATTAATAATTGCAGAATAATCATATTTCTTAAGTTTTTCAGAATAATGCGCCTGCTAAAAAATGTTTCAGTTTTTAGTTGGTTTACCTTATATGAATAACCCTATTCAATAGGCTTCCAAATCGCAACCAAAATTAATTATCTTATAGAAATAAAATTCTGATCCTTTAAATTATTTTAAAAGCTATCTTCGACCCTTTTCGCCAAAATAATTCAAACTTTAAATCCGTTAAAGACTTTGATATTCCGTCTAATCACCCACCCACAAATATTTGCAACCCAATCACACTACAAACGTGACAAACTCATTTCCTGTGCTGACACGATTCATCATCATCGACATCCGGGTCTAATTTGAAAACTTTCTCGCCCGTGATTATGCAAAAAATACAGTTTCTCTAGGATAAAATCACAGGTGTCACCTGCCATGGAATTCCGATCTGTGAAACATAAAATTTCTGTTGACACTCGAGCTTCCGCACAAGAACGAATCAAAAAAAACTGATGAAATACCGCTAGGAAGTGCATTGCATACCACCTCCCCAACAACCCCACGTATCCAAATCCGTATCCATGGATTATCCCTCAAGCACACGATGATTACCAAGCTGTCTGTGTGTGTGTGTTTGTGAATAGGTACCCAATTTTTATTCCATCAAAATTGGGACATTTGAACATACCACCCTTGGTGCATATCCATCCTCCTCTTAGCCTGATACTTCAAATTGCACCATCGGGACGATCCTTGTGAGAAGAAAATATGCATATGTGTACGTTGGTGGGTAAAATTTGTCATCCTTGCGAATGCGGCAGGAGAACAACTTAAGATTTATGCATTCAACAGATGTTGTTGGCTGATGATGATATGGTTAAGTGAAACATACGCTCCACCACCAGTACACAGGACTAGGACGTACAGCAAACTAACCAAAGTTTGTGCAGATCCTAGAAATCGCAGAACAAACGACACGGCAAAGCGGGGCAATGAACGAAGATAAGGAATTGGAATCCACAATTCACAAACACATTCCGAAGGGGAGTGTGCATTCGAGTTCGGTTCTCCTCCAACAAGCCAATGACTTCTCGGTATGCAACGTACGGCAAATTTGTTGCGGTCTTGGCCTAGGTGTGGAATTATGGAGGCAAAGTCCCAGGCAACTACCAGTGGTGTCGTTTATTTGCCCTCCCTCCAGTCAGGACGATATTTTATTGTTCTCAACTTGTTAAAGGTGCCCCTACACATGGTGGCACAGTTGGGGGTATGTGTATACCGATTTCATTAGTTTGTCCCTTAATACATTGCCGTCAAGTGCACGTGTTGTAGTCGGCTTAGATTATTGGTTACACTTTCAGGTGTGTGGTTTTTGTAGTAATTTAAAGTGACTGCAAATCTAGGTTAATGTGGGAACGACTCCTTCAAACACAATTACCACATCGTAAGTACCCACAAAGACGACACCTAACAAAGAAGTCATTAAACACTAATGAAGTCTTTGTCCCTTATAGTAGAATGGATTATCAATCCTAGGTTTGGGTGCAATGTCGTAATCCCTTCGGCAAATAAAAAAATGTTAACCCTTCTCCCCTAATAAAATATTGTACACTTTGCCCCCCAAGCTCAACTCCACCCCAATCAATATTCTCCCTTTAACATATGCGACAAAAAATGCAAAGTCCTTAAAGAGCATCAACTATCATACCCCATGCACAATATCCATCAATAAATATTCATCGAAGGATAAATTGAATGGTAAACAATAAATTTGCCATTCTCCATCCTATTCACCGTATATACGACGAGAAATTGAATGCATCCGCTCTCCTGCATCACAGTCGGGCAATGGGTGCGATGCACTGCTGCACCTCCAATACAAATCCTACTGCCCTACTGTATTCACGAAACGACATAGTGGTAGTTTGTTATCCTTGTTTAATAATACAAAATCTATCATAGAAAGAAATAAAAAAACAAAAAAGGAAAAAGGGTTCCGAAGAACAAGAACACTGCCGCCTTTCTCTATAACGGCAGAGACGGTTGCATGTGTATGAAACCAGAAAACTATACTAACAGATCGCAAATACGAAAATGCAACAGTCAAGCCAGGATGAAATAGTTGCCTATCGTACACAGTAGGGATCAAAAGTTTTGGTAGGGTTGTCTCTTTGAATCAAGGATAACATCCAACGTGTCCAATACTTTTTAGCATTGTGGTAGTACTGTGTTCGGTTTTTTTTAATGGAAGGTTGCTCGTTTAATCCCCGACGAAATCCATGAAAGAAAATGTATGGTTGAAATTTCTTCAAAGAGCCACTCCTCCACAACACTAAATCCGGTCCTACATCTAGAGATTTTAGCCAACTTTGGCAAAAAGATCGCAGTTGTCAGTCTCATCATAATGGAAACCCTCTCAGGGTGTAGTGGAACACAAATATCCTAAGCATTAGAAGAATCACCGAACACACCACTAACCAACTCAACTTCCAGACTACCAATACCAGTGTCTTGCGTCGAAATCGGAATAAGTTGGAATTGACGACTCGACGGATAGGTCCAAAACTGACGGATCGCTTGGATGATATTGGCCTTTCGTTTCCGGATTGTTACATCGATCCTTCACGATTCCCGACAAAAAAAAAGTCCAAACGCAGCTCCAAGGCGGCCAATTGACATCGCCAAGACGGCCGATAATACGATTTAGGAATTTGATTCGCAAAAGATATATTGTGGCGCGCCATCCTGCATGAACCAGAGGTCATCCAAATGCAAATGTCTTCAATTTCTGTAAAAAAAACATCGGTTAACATGGCTCTGTAACGCCAGGCTCATTTTCGAACAAAAATGGTCCAAAGATGCCACCACTTCATAATTCGCACCAAACTATCACTCTCTGTGGATGCATCGGCTTCTCGATAATAACGTGCTGGTTTGTTAAAGAAGCCGACAATATGAAAATGCGCCTCGTCAGATAAGATGATTTTTCTAACAAAATCGTTGTCCAATTCAAGCTGCTCTAAGGCACAAACGTCGAAGCGACAACGAAGCGGATGGTCATGCGCCTTCGATTGCTGAGTCAATTGGACCTTTTAAGCGAATAATCCGAGATCTTTGTGCATAATTATCCTCAGGCTAGTGCGTGAAATGTTGAGCTGTTGAGATCGATGGCGAGTTGATGTTCGTAAATTGAGTCTCACACTCTCAGCTACAGCAGCCACATTCTCGTCTGTGCGTACCTAATGACGAAGGGGACCATGAGTGTTGTCCACTAGCATACCATTCTCACGAACTTTTTGCACAAACTACAGCAGGCGCGGGTGCTTCATTTCGGACAAAACTTCTTTTCAAATAACGCACTGTTTGGGCTATACAGCAGCACTCACTTTGGAAATTAGTTTTCAATATTTCCCAACGTTGTTCAAGGGTAAAGCGACTTATTTCGTTCCGAGGATGTATGATTCTGACTTTATGTCAAGATTTTGAGCGGCAAACAGCTGTCAGTGTTAAAATAACCTATAATTTAAAAAGAAACCACTAGATGGCCCACCCTGTACTTGGTCTTGCCATCGTTTATTATTAAACCGACTTTGGCCGTTTTCCTTATCTATACACTTGGTAACGTGGCAGTGACATCTCTTTTAGTCTGACTTATGAAATCGTAGGAATATTCCAACAGTTGCACAGATTTATGGATGGGCCCTGGTGTCGACTCGCAAATATGTACAATCCTCCCAAAACTGATGAGATAGGAGACATATTCTCCCCTATCGAGGTATCCGTTCAAAACGATTTCCGAAACGAAACTCAATTCCAATCGTTCCTCAATTTGTTTTCGAGGTATCCGCTGCGGAAAAAAATAAAAATGCGTGCAATCGCGTTCGTTTGATTATTCGTCGGATAACTTCGAAAGAAATTCAACTCATAGCTTTAAAATATTCGGCCCTGTTGAGGTATACGTCGGAGCGGACAATTTTCTGCAACGCATACGTCAGAGGTTTCCGAAACGAAACTCAGTTCCAATCGTTAGTCAATTTGTTTTCGAGGTATCCGCTGCGAAATAAAATAAAAAAGCATACAATCACGTTCGTTTGATTATTCGTCGGATAACTTCGAAAGAAATTCAACTCATAGCTTTAAAATATTCGGCCCTTCGTACTAAAAAGTACTACACAAATGCGACGGCTTCACTTCACTACAATTCGTAAATGAATTCCGCAAACATTTGTGTCGAAGGAAATCGAAAAAATAATTCCACTTAGCTGTAAAAAAAATTGAACGAAAAATGCTCCTGTACGAACTTCAAGGCAGTTCGCCGGGATGCATTCCAATATGTCGGAGAAATATTCCGAACAGCTTTCTTAAGAATACCTCGAAGCAAAAATCCTCCGAATCGTACAAAATCGGATAATTTTCTGCTCCGACAGATACCTCGATAGGGCTGAATATCAACTCGACGCATATCGCCGATTCGCAATCATGCGCGTTACATTTCGTCGCAAGATTGGTTCCAAATGCTAATCGAAACGAATATCTCGGTAGGACGAAGTTATTGATTTGAGTATCTTATAGCGATCATAAAGTTGTAATCCTCATCTAAGGCACTATGTATAACTTCAGTCTAATTAAAGCACAATGATGCCGAAGGAAAGAAAAAATTTATATGGATTGAAAATCTACCTAAAGTGGAGGTATGTATTTTACTGCATCAATCTAGGATATAATTTAAAAATGATCTAAACTCGCACAGTAAAATGATCTACACAATTTTTTACCCTACTTACCACTCAAAACATATTCACCACTCCAAACAATTGCAAGTAACCATTAACACTGTCTTACCATTCCATTTAAACCCCTTTGCAAGACCTATATTTTCTTAAAATCCCTATCCATATTACCCATTTCAAAACTCATCCCCTCCACTGTACTTTGCAACACCCATAACAAGGATAATTCCCTATACGTACATAATATTGGAAATCTATAAACCGTACGTACCTCCTGTAGCTATAACCAGGCTCTGGCAGAGCATTTTGCGTGCACCGTCAAAAAGTTGTGTATGCACTTTTCTGGATGAATTGCGAAAACTCCCCTATATCCGTCTCCCCATTCATTCCATCGTCCTATTTTATCCATCGAGTACGGTCTATGTTTCCAAGAACATTATCGATACTTTATCGTCGTCCATGCACGCTGGCAGTGGAACACACTAAGCTACCAAAGCTACCCCCATCCCCATTTCTCTGCATGTATGCAACTAAGTATTGGTTCGGTTGGTGGGAGGGAGGCACAAGTGCAACAATGAAAGCGACACGCCACGGATGGGTTTCCCACGTTTTTCTTTCATTTCGCCAACCCCCCGAACCAAATGAAAACTGGAAATTGAGGTTAGGAAGTTGCTATGTCGACTTTATTGCTCGTTTATTGCTCGATTTTGTCGGTTAGATTGTTAGATTGTGTGTGTTATTTAAATTGTTCGCCCTCGCTGTAAATGTGCGCGATATGTTTGCTTCTCCATCAATAACGGTCTAGTTAGGTATATGTAACATTTTGTTATTGCTGTTTGAAGTTTGCGTTTTTTTTTCTGTCCCGTTGTTGGAGCATATCAAACGATTGAGTTGGAGAGGGGGGTGAACGGGAAAACTTTTGTGTACTGATCTGTGCGTATAGGTTGGGTGTATAGAAGCTCGCTTTTGTTTTGAGGTTAAATGGTCGGAACTTTTCAGTCGATGATTTGTATATTCAATGGATCATGAACACTTTGTGTTTTATGGGTTTTTGAAATGTTTTCATTTCATATTTCAACGAAAAAAAAACGAGAAGTTTTTTGGCAACGACTCGAAAACCCAAATAAAGGTTGATGTAGGTTAAGACAAAGTTTGGTTGGCCGGGTAGGTGGTGTAACAAAGTGCATATTTGGAATACCTGTCGAAGAGAAAATAGTTTTGAAATATTGATGTTTGTCTGTTGAGTTTAAATTGGTACATGTTATTCTTTGACGCATGTAGCGGGGAATATAAGACATAGTTAGGTGTTTTATTGTGGTGGCATTGGCAAGTCGATGGTATTTATTTGGGAATGTATCTGTTGATAGACTTGTTTTTTTTTACAATTTTTTAAAAATGGGAAGAAAGAGACAAATGTGTGTCGTTTGTTGCATAGCTGATATTAAATTGGTTAGTAATTTCTCTGTTCAGCTTTGGTTTGGCACGCTGGGGGTTGCCGGACTAAGCCACGTCGGATGAGGTTTTTTTCTGTACTTTAAAAATACAACAACAAATTCAATCAAAAGATCAAAATTCTGGGTTTATTAGCTTACAAATTTCATGGCATTAAATGTTTAAAAATATTTTCTGGCATATGGCTGCACCTTATAAACGCCATCATGTATGTCGGTCCAATTTTGAACCACTTTTTCGAGTAAACCCGCTTTTATTTCGTCAATAGTGAGTCGAATGTTGGATTCTAAGTGATCAATCGTTGCTTGTTAATCAGCATAGACCAGAGATTAGACGTACCCCCACAAAAAGTAGTCCAAAGGTGTCAAATCACACGAACGAGGTGGCCAATTCACAGGTCCATTTCTTGAGATGATTCGGACACCAAACATTTGGCTCAACAACATCATGGTTGCACGAGCTGTATGGCATGTTGGGCGGCCGTCTCGTTGGAATTATTTCTCTTCTAAATGATTTCCAATGATATGAGGAATGCAAAAACACGAATCATTTGCCTGTAGCATTCGCCATGCCGATGACACCTTCTGCAAGTAAACCGCACCAAACAGCTATTTTTTCGAGATGTAATGGAGTCTCAAGAGTCTCATGAGGATTGTGCTCACTCCAAAAATGACAATTCTGCTTGTTTACATACCCATCAAGCCAGAAATGGCCTCATCATTGATGATACAAATCTAGTTTAACTTCCAGTTAAATCTCAGCCCATTCACCGAATACACGACGCAATTGATGGTCTGCTGGCTTTAATTCTTTCACGAAATATGGATGTAGACCAAGATATTTTCTCAAAATGCCCAGGTAGTGGACGGGCAGATACCGAGTTGCTGAAAACGTCATCGGATCGATGAATTCGGGTCCTCTGCCACACTCACGTCTACAGCGGCGATGGTTTCTTTTGTATGCACGGTACAGAAATACAGAAATAAATTTCCACGATTTGTAAACGTTGTTCTCGTGCAAGTCTTTTCATAGTCATTTGCCAAAATATACTGAAAAAAAGTCAAAAGCACTTCATTAGTATGACAGCTAGTTTGAAAGTTATACTTATCGGAAGTTCCACTTAAAAACTACCTACTACTCGCATAAATTATTACGTACTTATGTACCACTCGATGCAGATACAGAAATAAAAAAAAAACCAACGTCATTCTCGTCCTAAAAAAATTCCCCATATCTTATTTCCGTCGTTGAATTTTCAAAATCAGTTAAATTTTGGTCTCTATTTAATTCAGATATATCCTTCGCTGTTTTTCAATAGATCTTGTCCGTTAGGTTTTCTTTTTTCAATATAACGTAGGAGAATATTTCGTCCTGATAAATAGAAAAAAATGAAGTGTCAACGTTTGTGCTAAAACAGGTTCAAAAAAACCTGGTAAAACACTAGTCTGGCAAGTTCATAAATCTTATTTACCTTTCACTTACAGTGTGATCTACAACTAGATAGACTTCATGTGTTTTGCCTTTCTATATTTTTCAGGAAGTTTTTAAAGAAAACGACATATTAACCAAGGCTAAGGCGAAAGATGGGTCCTAACTCTATAAACCCATTTTTTTAAAAATCATACCACGAAAGTCTTATACAGTAACTTTTAGCCACATTTCGCAGTTTCATATTTGAGAATTTTTGGTTGCGAAATTAAAGTACAAATACAGTATCGATTGAGTAAATCAAGTCAATGAAGCAAATATAAAGAAAAAGAAAAAAAAACTAAGTGTGTGGGTTAAATGGTAGACAGTTTCCTTCCAGATTCCCGCCAATTGATATTAGTTGATTTCACACAATCAATCTCATCAATTGACGCCATCAAATAAAATGTCACGCACACAAAACTTTGTTCCGACTTCTCTACATCGAAAAGAATTTCATCGAAAATTTAATACAATCATCATCATCGATCAAAGAACGCCAACCCATCAAATCGTGTTAATGAGAAACAATCAAAACTTTCCCTGTCTGCCAATTAACTTTCAATTGCAATTAATTGAACTTTTCTATTGTTCTATTGAATTTGCTATGTTTACCAATACACCTCTTAAACTGCATTAAGACCTCGCCCTATTCACTGACTCAAAACTCAAGTAGACCACAAATATCCCTCGAAAACACCTCTCCAAATCAATTAAACTTTCGGAGGAAACTAATAATTTCAAGTGTAAGGCAAACAAAGGCTTCATAGCTCTTTGCGGGCGTAATAAAAGCGAGGCCCGACTTTCAAGTGAAAGTACAAACAGAGTGCGCGAGAGCATCATTGCAGAGTTTTGCCCAAAAAGTAAAAGATACTTGTAACTGGGTACACTTATTTCTCTGGCCATGGCTGAGGAACTTGCTGCTCCTCCGCAATGGAATTAAGTTGTGAGCAAAAACTTTTCAATTTCACAAAATGAATGAAAAATTATCCACAGGAATATTGTTTACACGAAATGAGGCTGCCACAAGAGCCGGCGAAGGCAAGGGCAACGGGCGAAATGGCCTTCGGCACAGCATCCATGGATGTAGATTTGCGAACGAAACTATCTACGGAGCAAACAAATAGGTATACCTACCCACCACCAGAGTAATTTCGAAAATTCTTTTGAAAATAGAAACGGGAGTGCTGTATTTCAATATTTTATTTGTTTTCGAGCTAAAGGGCTGCTTGCTACTGCTATTCAGAAAGTTTTAAATTCATTGTTTGATGCACCTTGAAGTGACTTCAAGACAGAAGGCAGGTTCTTGAGAGCAGGCATATTTGTAAACAATAAATAATTAGCCAAAAATCAGTTAGATGGAATGGATGGAACTTGACGGAAAAGTTGGGAAGATATAGGGTGACATTTTGGCAGTCAAATTCCTTTGCAAGTTGAAAAAGTTTTCCTTTTTTTTTGTGGCATTGACCCATTTGGCAAAGCGGCAAGGGCTCTGGTATGATCTAGTAGATATGCGACTCAAGAAGTGATTGCAGAAGGACGCAGTTGAGATGTATGCCATAACTAATGCTCACATTCCTACAATTATGTTCTTGAATATTACGAGGCAGACAAATCTCTGTAAAATAAAAACAGCTCCAGTAAGATCGGTCTTCGGGTGACTTGAACTTTTTAGAGCTGCGACGTCGTTTTCAAATATTTAAGGAAGGACATGCCTCATATAATTTATATTTTGAGAAGAATGTATTATAAGGAGGCGGAAACAGTGATACGATGGTTAGTGCAACGAAACTCTGACTCCAGTTCCATCCGTTACAACACCAAAATTGTTTTTTTTTGCCTCTCGCGATGGTCTCGCAAACCATTCGAGTAGAATACATTTTTCACAGTTTATCTCAACTGAACCTTTCGTATTCGGTATAACACAGGACGTCCCACCATTAATGATTGTGAGAAAAAAGCTAACGAGCTTATTGGGCCAAAAACTTTGTATTTGTTTTTTTTTTTAAACATAAAATTGGTAGTGATGTTTAGATATCCACGTGGACCCTGCGGACCTTTAAAAGTGATATAGAACTATTGTAGCACCCAAACAGAATAAAGCGTTCACCAACCGAAGTTTTGGGATGTGGATGTGCCATAAGCGACTGACTTTGTCAAGGGTTCTATGCATCTATGACCAACTGCCAAAACTTAATTAATTAATTGAGTGGCGCTATAGTCCGGAATGAACCTGAGCATTAATTAAAATTCCTTTTAAATTAGCTCGCTTCCTAGCTAACATCCTCCAGTTGGGCACTTGAAGTTGGTTGAGGTCGATTTCTACTAGTGTGCACCATATAAGATGAGGTCTTCCTCTACTGTGTTTCGTTTATGGCTGTGAATGGAATATTCTGCGGGCCGGAATTTCGGTTTTAATCAGCCCTATCGAGGTATCCGTCGGAGCGGGAAATTCTCCGATTTTGTACGATTCGGATGATTTTTGCTTCGAGGTATTCCTCCGAAAAGCTGTTCGGAATATTTCTCCGACATTTTGCAATGCATCCCGGCGAATTGTGTTGAAGTGCGTTGAGGACCATTTTTCGTTCAATTTTTGACAGCTTATAGTGGAATTCTGTTTCCGATTTCCTCCGACAAAAATTCTTTGCGGAATTAATTTACGAATTGTAGTGAAGTGAAGCCGTCGCATTTGTGTAGAATTTTTTTCCGATGACACATAAATCGAATGGAATATGAACCTCCGACGAAGTATGCATTGCAGAAAATTGTCAGCTCCGACGGATCCCAGCTATCGTAACGTCTATTCGGATTTATTTTGTCTCCATAGCCCGTCAAGCAACATCAGTCGTAGCACCAACTAAATTATTTTTCACCGACCCTCAATTGTTAAGGAAAGCTTATCTTAACTCAGCCGCTCGGATTCGGCATAAAACAGGAGGCCCCGCCATTGTACAAGAATTACATAAGCATGCACGGCTATAAGAAAAAGCTTTGTTACGGGTTTTAGTGATCTTGGTGCGCCAAAAATATTTGTATTTTGTTTAAGCTCGTCAACCCAACAAAACCGAAGAATTATGCGCTGAGAATTAGGTACCAAGTAATTCTTTCTTCATCCAATCTTGATACGGCTCATTCTTCATTGTTTTTTTTAAAGGCCAGCCGATAAGCTGCTTTAGATTATGTATTTGTGGAAACACGTCTTCTGGAAGATCGATCCATTGTTTGTTGTTCTGTAACAAATGTTGGTATTGCGTTGTTCTTGTCGTTGTTAGATGGTTTGTGTGCATATGAGCTGCAATTGCGGGTCTTGTAAGTTTTATGATTTCTAAGGAGATTTTATTGGTTATATTCCCTTACAACCTTAAAGTTATAACTTTCGATGGAGACGTTCTGTCCAATTTGTCGATGTTGTATGTCCTATTTTATTGACAACTTAATATGCAAGAAAGGAACACTTTAGCATCTCCATTGATTAAATGTTTAAAACGTTTTGGTTTAACATTTAACGTGTCATAGTTAGTTTAGCTATAGCACTTTACCATTCCCCTCTACCCTTGAAATACTACCGCCAGTAGAAATGTTTGGTACGATAGATAAACGGCACAACGTGTCAAATATCCAAGCAACTCTGGCCAAACTATAACCAGAAGCGCTCCATTTACTTGATATAGCTGAACAGATCAAACATAAGCACAATAATCGGTGTACTCGGGGGACATTGTCCTATGGGCCCACATGCAAAAAGGTTAGGCCGCTTTAGCAGTAGTAGCTGCTTGGACGAGAAAGAGGAGGAATATATAACCCACCTTCTCTGCTTTTGTCCGGCTCTCTCCAATAAAAGAAAATTCCATCTAGGAGAATACTTATTTGATATTCTAGGTGAACTAGCGAATATTACTGTCAAAAACCTCCAGTGCTTTAAAATCAACTCTGTATGGTTCAATTTGGTTCAATTAGGCAAACGAATATTAGTCGACAGATCCACGCGGTAAGACAGCGGATTTTTTCTGGTCCAAGTCAAACCAAAGGTCCAACCTTAGCCTAGTTTAGCTTTATGTCCATTTGTCAACCTGAACGACTGACTTTATACCAGGAATGTAACGGGTGATCCAAGTTGAGATACTTTTTTCAATAGCCTTTTTTGACAGATCACGTGTGAGTCGTGTCATGCTGTCATGTTATTTTGGTTTAGTATTGTTTAGCATTTCATAATGGAAAGACTTAGCGTGAACAATGTTTACAAATTGTTCAACTTTATTATGAATTTTCACGTACTGTGAGGAATGTGTTTCGTGCACTTCGCTCAACTTATGGTCCACATAATCGGCCTACTGAGCGTACTATTCGCAACACCATCACCCATTTTGAGACCCAGCATTCATTATTGGATAATATTCGACCGAATAGACCACGTCCAGCATGCTGTGAAGAAAATATAGCGGCCGTAGCTGATTATGCCGGTGCGAACGTAACCGTCAATGGCGACCGTTATCGTGCCTTGATAACCGACTATTTTATGCCTGAAATTGAAGCTCGTGATCTCGGCGACATTTGGTTTCAGCAAGACGGCGCCACTTCCCACACATCGCATCAATCAATGGACTTATTGAGAGAACATTTCGGTGAGCACATAATTTCACGTTTTGGGCCGGTCGATTGGCCACCAAGATCGTGTGATATCGCACCGTTAGACTTTTTCCTGTGGGGATATGTAAAGTCAAAAGCTTATGCCGACAAACCCGCTTCGATTCAGGCGTTGGAGGAAAACATCACGCGTGTCATTCGCCATTTACCAGTCGAAATGCTCGAACGAGTGATCGGAAATTGGACTCAACGGATGGACCATCTGCGACTTAGCAACGGCCAACATTTGATAGAAATAATCTTCAAAAAATAAATGCCAAAGAATGTTCTTTCAAATGATAATAAACATTCTCCATTAAATTTGAATTTTCTGTGTTTTTTTCTTTAAAAAAGTAGGGAACCTGGAAATGGATCACCCTTTAGATAATTGATCATAAATTGAACCGTTTGATTATCGTATGAAATTCCAACGAACATTCCGTGATATCTTTCATAGCATAGAGTGAGCTATGCACAGCTAAGCCTTTGACTCGTCTGTGCAGGACTAAGATGGATACTGATGGAAACTTCAGCCGACATCGAGTTTTCGAAAATGCAAAAATAGGATTAAAGCAAATAGTCGTTCAAATCCGTTTAAAGGCCAACAACCGATCTATTTTAATGGCAATATCTCACATATTAGTAGGCTTAAATCTGCTGTCCGAAAAACGTCTTATCTCCAATTTCCTTATGGTTTAACCAAATATACAGATCTGGAAGTGGGTACATTTCGAAAACTTTACCATTGTTCAACAAAGGGTTCATGTACCAAATACGATTATCATAGCTAATAATTGTATGCCAAACAACAAATGATATACAGATTGATGGACATAAGACATGCATTCAAGGATGGACATAGACATACATATCTAGATTGCTTCAGATCTTAATTCTAGTCTGATACATATAAACACCTATAGGTATGTTGATCTTAAATATTTCTCTATGTTGCAAACTATGTATCAAGACGAACAATGGGAGGGTGTCAGGTGGTAGCAGAAGAAATGGAAATAGGGTACCCTTGGCTATTAGCCCAATGTACTTACTTACTTACTTACTTAAGTGGCGCTACAGTCCGGAATGAACCTGGGCCTCAACCAACATGCCTCTCCAATTAGCCCGGTCCTTAGCTAACTGCCTCCAGTTGCGCACTCCAAGTTGGTTGAGGTCGGTTTCCACTTGTGCGCGCCACTTAAGGCGAGGTCTTCCTCTACTGCGTCCGACGTCTGGCTGGGAATCGAAGACTCTGCGAGCCGGAGTATTGGTGTCCATTCGTTCTACATGTCCTAGCCATCTTAAACGTCCAATGCGGAGTTTTTTGACCAGGGGCATGTCGCTGTACAGCTCGTATAGTTCTTGGTTGAATCTTCGTCTCCATAGCCCGTCAACGCAAACGGGACCGAAGATTTTTCGAAGAATTTTCCTCTCGAATCTACCAAGGATTTCTTCATCCGCTTTTGATACGGTCCATGCTTCAGCGCCGTAGAGCAGGACTGGGATGATCAGGGTCTTATATAGGATCTCCTTAGTAGTTCGAGTGAGGGCTTTACTACTAAATTGCCTTCTTAGCCCAAAGAAACAGCGGTTGGCAAGAGTAATTCTTCGTTTAATTTCTGACGAGATGTTGTTGTCAGAGTTAATAGCGGAGCCGAGGTAGACAAAGTCCCGTACTACCTCAAAGTTATATCTGTCAATGGTGACGTTCTGTCCAATTCGTCGATGTTGTGTGTCCTTTCGTGTTGACAGCATATACTTAGTCTTACCCTCATTTACTGCTAAACCCATTTTCGCCGCTTCCTTCTCTATACTAGCAAACGTGGCTATGACATCACGTTGAGTCCTACCAATGATGTCAATATCGTCAGCGTATGCTAGTAGTTGCACCGACTTTTGGAAAATTGTGCCTCTGGTGTTGGCTTTGGAGTTTTGCACAATTCTCTCAAGAATCAGATTAAAGAAGTCACATGACAGCGCATCGCCTTGCCTAAATCCTTTTTTGGTATCGAATGTGTCGGTGAGGTCGTTTCCGACCCTGATGGAGCAGCGAGAATTCTCCATCGTCATCCTACACAAACGGACGAGTTTGGGCGGTATACCAAAACTAGACATGGCTCTGTACAGTTCGTCTCTATAAATGCTGTCATATGCGGCTTTGAAATCGATGAATAGGTGGTGGGTATCGATTTGGACTTCTTGAGTTTTTTCCAGGATCTGCCGAAGTGTGAAAATTTGATCGGTTGTGGACTTTCCTGGCCTAAAACCACACTGATAAGGGCCAATCAGGTTGTTAGTAAACGGTTTCAGGCGTTCACATATTACGGCAGATAGGATCTTGTAGGCGATGTTGAGGAGACTTATGCCTCTGTAGTTGGCGCAGTTCAGAGGGTCTCCTTTTTTGTGGATCGGGCAAACGATGCTGAGGTTCCATTCTTCAGGCATATTTTCATCCGACCAGATTTGGCTTATGAGTTGGTGGATGTTACTTACCAAGTCATCTCCGCCGGCCTTATAGAGCTCAGCGGGAAGGCCGTCATTTCCGGCAGCCTTATTAAGCTTGAGTTTAGATATTGCTATCCTCACTTCACTCAGGTCGGGTGGTTGGCAGTTTTCGCTGTCGTTGCCAATATTGAATGGTTCGTTCTGCCTGACAGCGGAATGTTGTTCGTCATCGCCGTTTAACAGTCTGCAGAAGTGGTTCTTCCATATCCTCAGCATCGACTGTGTCTCAACTACAATATTTCCTTGTTCATCTCGACAGGATTCTGTTCGAGCCTTGTATCCTTGGCTTTGACGTTTTACACTTTGGTAAAACTTGCGAACATCGTTCCTGGAGTGGCACCTCTCTATATCCTCGATCGCGCGCTTTTCTTGCTCTTTTTTCTTCTTGCTGAAAAGCCGATGTTCTTCCCTTCTTCTTTGCCTATAGAGCTCAATGGCAGCTCTCGTCTTCACCTGCAGCTTAGCCTTGTAGGCCTCGTTCTTGGCTGCGAGCATCTGTCGGCATTCCTCATCAAACCAGGGGTTTCTTGCTGGTGGGCGCGAGAAACCTAGCACATCAGTTGCGGCTGATCTAATGGCCTGTTGGCATCGTTGCCATTGCTCTTCGATATTCGATGCTGGTGGTATGGTGTTAATCGAGAGGTTAAGGGATACGCGTTGTGCGAAGGTCTTGGCGGTCTCTTGCGATTGCAGTCTTCCGACATTAAATTTTTTCACAGTTTTTCTGGATTGTTGTGGCGTGGTGGATATCCGCATTCTTACCTTGGCTGCTACAAGGTAGTGATCCGAGTCGATGTTAGCTCCTCGGAATGTTCGGACATCCAAAATACTGGATGCGTGCCTCTTATCTATCGCAATGTGATCAATTTGGTTGACCGTTCGTTGATCTGGAGACCGCCATGTCCCCTTATGGATATCGAGGTGAGGAAACCGTGTGCTGGCTATAGTGGCATTTCGTTCCGTAGCGAAATCAATTAGCCTAAGTCCGTTACCAGACGTGTTGTCGTGTAGGCTATGTTTTCCGACAATACTTCTAAAGATGTCTTCTCTTCCTACCTTTGCGTTAAAATCTCCCAGCACGATTTTAACATCGTACTTCGGTAGTCGCTCATAGGTTTTGTCGAGGAGCTCGTAGAAGCAATCCTTAGCTATATCATCTTTTTCTTCCGTCGGAGCGTGAGCGCATATAAGGCTTATGTTGGCGAATTTGGCCTTGATGCGGATTGTTACTATGCGTTCGCTAATGTCTTGGAAACATAAGACTTCTTGCCTAAGTCTGGCACTTATAACAAATCCGCATCCGAATAGTCGCTGTTTCTGCTCACTATAACACGGTCCGTAGTATATGTCACAGTTTTTCATCCTCTTTTTGCCCGGCCCATCCCATCGTATTTCCTGGATGGCAGTAATGTCTGCTTTGTAGCAGTTTAGGGCTTCCGCTAGTTGTTCGCCTGCACCTCTCCTGTTTAATGTTCTCACATTCCAGGTGCAGATACGAACGTCGTTGTCCTTTTTTCGTTTAGCAGGGTCGTCAACAATAAAATCCGTCCTTTCCGAGGCTATTGGTTGCTTCGTAACCATGTTTTTTTTCTGTGGGTGGGTAGTTAGCCCAAAGCACAACCCCCAACCTGGAGGGCCAGTTCCAATTTATTAGATACCCCTAGGACACGGGGCCATCAGTATCCACTACGGGATTGAGCGCTGCCGTTGGCCTTTCGGTTCATCCGCCACCATCTCTGTTCAAGGGGCCTGACTAACCCTTGAAATTCCTAGACAACCTGTTGTCCGAATATGTCAGAGCAGCTCATCTAGGTTCGCCTGGGACAGCAGGCCGGGTATTCATCCGTGCCATTCTCACCAGGGTGTTTATAGTGTTGCTGTTTTTCGTCGTGTTATCAACACTCGCACTTATCGTTTAGCAAGTCAAATCCGGTTGGATGAGACCAGTACCCGATGGTTACCACTTGGAGGTAGAGATAAGCACATTTGATGTGTAGTCAGAGTTGCAACACTGGGCATTGCCAAGTTAACGCCAATCAGAGTCTACCCTCGTTCTACACGCCAATCAGAGTCTACCCTCGTTCTAACTTACCACAGAGTTATTGGACCATCAATTCCGTTATCTACAACATTGTTTAGGTAAGTGACCTTTCTCACAAGAGCATCTAGTCAATCCCAGTTTTATTCCGTCTAAGAATGCACGACAAATACTGTAACTCAAGTCACCCACCAACGATGTCCTGTTTATGACTCTGTTCAGTTCAATTCTAGGGCTCTGAAGTATGGATCATATCAATTGTTTGACCTTACTCAACGACTGTGGAGACACTGCTTAAGACACTTATAACCACAGTCCAATTCTGGTTTTCTGAAGTATAGTTCGTACTAAACCAAATGAAGTTCTATTTGGTATTTTTTTCCTGAAAAAAAACTTACTTTTGCGTTGACAATATACGACGGTCTTTGGGTGTGAAACGACATCGTTCGGCTTAAAGAACAAATTCAAATTGATCTTCTCAAATGAATATGACATGTAGAGCTATAAAACATTTATGTAGTCGAATGTTACCTATGGTAACGCCAACAAATGAAAAAGCTCCATCTAACTTGGAGTGCGGAATAGCTTGTTTCTTAGGGCCTCGTTCAATTTTGTACACGCGACACCTAAGAAGACTTACTCATTGAGAAGTATTCTATTCAGAAGAAGTTCTTTAAGGTGATAAGAATACATTATGTTACCTGTGTTGTTTTCAAATCTTATCAGCTATGTTGGCAATATTATTCTAAAAGGCCGGAACAACATTATGGCAGATAGTCACAATAAGTGTCGCGTGTCATATATTGGCCTTCACAAAGCAATAATTCTGAAATGGCCTTGAATTTTTTTTCGTCAAAATGCACATCAAGCAACATATTATATGATGTCATTTCTTTGTCCTGTTCTATAACAGAAGAGTCTTAGAATTCTTCCAAACTCTACATGACAATCGCATTCAAATCCCAAATCCACATTCATATTTAAATCCGATCCCAACAATACATTTCACCTGGCGTGGTACCACATTAGTCTGACAATTACTTAACAAATCACCTGCAATCAATAAATCCACCCAACAAAAGACCCAATTAAATGTCAACAGCTAAGCATACGTCTTGGGGTCATTTGATCGAGACTAATCCAACTCGATGACAAGAAAACTATTTGGCAGGTTGAATACCCTCGACGAAGACAAGAGAAATTTGATTGACTTATTAATTAGCCGCTCCTACAATGCCTCGCACTAAAATCGATTCCATTCAATTTATTACGACAAAAAACCCCAAACAACCATCTCAAAACTGTAAGGGGTTACAAAAAAAATGAAAACAATTTAAACACCTTCATCGTGAGTACACTAAAGGTTCCCGTCGAGCTTATAGCCAGCATGCCGCACAACAATCCCAAAGAATAGAGCGCCCAAGTTCGTGTCTCCTAAATCACGGATACACACGCTCAGTCGCTCACCCACCGAACCGATGACAAATGGCTGCTGTTTTGTGCGGCGGAGGTTTTGGAATTTACAAATTTTCTTCGTGTTGCCTTTAATTGGCGATTAACCACCTATGGGGCATACAATCTGAAAGCGGCCAGATTCTTGCTCGTAATATGCTAACAAAAATCTCCGTGAGGATCATCGTCGCGTTGTCTCTGCCGCCCGGAGGACAAGTACAATGGGAACTCATTCAATCATGCGCTGCATGCACCTTGCCAACAAGGAGGGGATGAAAGAAAGGTTGGAAAGGGATCGTTTGAGAGGTGAATTTTTTTTTAAAAAGAGTTGTTCTTGTCCGGTGATTTATTGAAACCGAGGGTGGGGGGAGAACAATGTCCGGACAGGAGTTTCAACAGCGAGTGGCATTTGTCACGCATATGAGGTCGGTTGGGTGACTGGAATTTTTAATCGTTTTTTCGGGCACAATGGGGATTCTAATGAAAATTGATTTTGAATGTACGCGTGCGTAGGTGGACTAATTAATTAGGATTTGGGGTGTCGTCAGCTTGATCTTTGGTATGCAGGGTAGCGTTGGATGATTGGGAATACTTACCTTATGTAAAAATGTATTGTAGCATCCGGTGGGATTTAAGGTGTCTTATGAAGAAGGCTTAAGGCTGTAAATGGCTAGTACAACTAGTGAGGAAGACGCATATCTTTAATATTTGCGTTGATTGGTTATTGCGTCTTTTGTGTAATGCAATTTTCACATCTAACTTAGGGGAGACGCGAGTTCAATGAATTAGCATTTACACATGACTTGCAACCCCCCATATCAAATAACGTTTGATATCGAGCGGATAACTTCAAATCACCGAATTTCGTATATAAAGAGTGGGTGAATTTTTAAAATTCTGAGATACATATAAATTAGATACAATTATCGTACTATTATTATATTAATATTACACTTGTAGAAGGTTTATATTGTTTTAAGTATTTTTTTAGGTAAAATGTTGCTAAGTTCTCCAGTTAGTTTTTAAGAGAGAAAGCTAATAGCAAACATTGAAATAAAATATATTTAAAAAATATGTTTTTTTTTTAAAGCTGATAAGTTTACTTTCAGTTAGCTATATAGCTCGAGTTTTACGATAGGGATAGTGATTTTATTTATTATTACGTATTACGTGGTCGTTTCATAAATACTGGTACACAACTTGTTTTTTTAATTTATAAATTTTATTAAAAATGATACAAAAGGTATACCTAGTATTACAAACAATATTGGTCACATGCTAGTCAAAGTGGCCACCCTTAGCGTTAATGCAAGTCTTGAGTCGCTACTTACAAACGGGAAAACCAACTGGGAAGACTTCAAAAACGATATTAAAAATAATATTCGGCTGGGTGTATCGCTCAGAACCCCATTGGAACTCGAAGTCGCGATTGAGTCCTTTATCAATGCCATCCAAAAAGCAGCATGGTATAATACTCCTCAACAAAGCAAAATAGTGAGCTATTGTAAAATTAAGTACCCCCGAGAAATAAAAGATTTAGTAAGACAAAAAAGAAAAGCTCGTAAAAGATGGCACCAAACTCGTGTTCCTCAAGACAAAACACATCTCAATCGGTTGAGTAACTTGCTATCAAATTCGATTAAAAATTTTAAAAACCATGCAGTAGAAAATTATTAAAGCCTAACCGCTGGAAAGGAATCGAATTATTCGCTCTGGAAAGCAATTAGTGTCATAAAACGGCCAAAAAACGATGTGCAGCCAATTAGGGTAACTCAAGACGTTTGGGCAAAAAGCGATAAGGAAAAGGCAGACGTCTTTGGCGCCCATCTTGAGGAAACATTTAAGCCCTTTGATGGTCCAACCCAAAACCAAAACATTAATGTATTCGACACTATAACCGAAAACAGTGTAGTAAATGCAAGTATTGCCGAGCTTAAATCGGAAATATGTACATAAACTTGAGCCTAAAAAAGCACCAGGTTATGCCCTGATTACGGGGGAACTTCTTAAGGATATTACTTACACCCCATTATTGATCAGAAACGCCTTTTACCTGACCATCAATTTGGGTTTAGAAGGAAACATTCGACTGTGGACCAAGTACATCGAATTACCGATGTAATTGAGAAGGCTTTCGAAGAAAAGAAAATTTGCTCAGCCGTATTTCTTGACGTGTCAAAAGCTTTTGACAAGGTTTGGAATAAAGGCCTTCAATACAAATTAAGACAAGTGCTGCCTCAAAAAAATATATAAAATCGTCGTGTCGTATCTTGAGCATAGACTCTTCCGTGTGAAACATGGAAAGAAATATTCAGATTTCAAAGAAATAATAGCAGGAGAACCCCAAGGAAGCGTCCTTGGACCACTCTTGTACCTCCTATTTACAGGTGACATCCCACAAACAAACGATACAACGTTTGAGGATGATATTGCTATACTAGCAGTTGGCACAACAATAGAGGAAACAAATATGAAATTGAAAAACGCTCTTAACGAGTTTAATGAATGGACAAAATCCTGGCGGATTGCACTTAACGAGAGCAAATCGATTCATGTAGATTTTTCGTATAAACGGACAAACAATTTGCCTGTATTTCTAAATACGGTTCGAGTCCCGTTTGCAAATGAAGCGAAATATATCGGTATGACACTCGATGCAAAATTAAAATGGAAGTCGCATGTAAAAAAGAAATGCGAGGAACTTAAAAATAAATACAGAGAACTATACTGGTTACTCGGAAAATATTCGAAGCTTAACCTTGATAACAAGCTGCTATTATACAAGCAAGTGCTGAAACCGGTTTGGACATATGGTTTACCACTGTACCAGTGAAACGAATTTCAACATTTTACAAACTTTTGAAGATAAAATGTTAAGATCATTCGTCAAAGCGCCATGGTACATAAGGAACGAGGATCTACGCAGAGATCTGGGTATGTATTCCCGCGGTAAAAGATGAAACGAACAACTTTGCACGAAAACGTAAAAAATGTTTATTAGGACACGTTAACACAACGGTCCTCCAAATTCTTGACGGATCAAATTTATTGCGGCGTCTTCTATGAACTAAGCCCTTGGATTTGGCCCGAAATTAACAAACTGCGCTATAAATTGCGGAAAATGAAGGAACTCTCAAAGGAAAGTGGCCTGCCAAACATTTCATTACTCGTGATAAAAAAGTTGCTAGACAAGTCGCATAATTAGTTGCAATTCAAATACAAAATGGGTGGTGGTTTAAGTGAGTAAAAATCTCACACTACTTTGGGCACGTGCTCATCGTCTCTGTAAAGATTTCCACCAGCCCATGGAAAAAAAATTTTTTTTTAAGCAAAATTCGATACTGCTCGAAAAAAGCCTTTTCCAAATTTGGATGTCCTCTTTAGAAAGCCATCAGCCATCAAGGAAAGTGATTTACCCACCAAACCTTGTTCGAATACTAGGCCAATTTTTTCCTCTGTTTTCAGCGAAATACGAGTAAGGCCCTTGTCATTTTGGCGATTAAATTTTTCGTCTATGGTAAACATCTTATGATCAAAATTTTTTTTGTAATTCCCATTTGCATTTGCTTTAGGGCAAACATTACGCATTTGGTCGAAATCACTCATGTGCTATAAAAATAGACAGACATTAGTACTCTGTAAGAATTACAAATATATTTGTAGTCCTTACTTACATCCAAAATTGCTCGTGAACACGTAATCATTAAATAAATTTGCAGCTGGTAATTCTACTAGCATCCAGATTTCCTAATCCAATTATCGCAGTCATCCAAAAAAAAAAAAAATGTCCATATGACAAATAAAACCAATTTCGAGTAAACCATCTCATGTACATACGAGTATATCCAAATAAAGCTACATCCTTAAACAGTTATCACAATTACAATCGACATCACATACAGCCGAAACGCCGAAACCCAACTTTGCTCAGTGACAAATCAAACCCATCCAAAAGTCAAACCGAACATTCCGAAAGCAGTTCCACCTTTCATTTGATTCACCACTCCGATGTTAATCTAGATATCATTTACCCCAAGTTCAAATCCATTTGTTGTGTGCGCTCTCCCTCTACTTCCGAATTCGATGTGGATACCAATTTAGAAAAAAAATCAAAACTCAAACTCGATACTAATATGGATTTTACATTTAATTAATCGCTTCTGAATGGTATTGGTATCCCCTCAGCCCTCAGCCCTCAGAGCCCAACTGAGGGCGAAATTCAACTCAGCCCCAGTATGTGCTCTACCAAACCGACCTAAATGGGTAGCAAATTTCTGAAATGAGTTTTATTTAAATTCCAATTGCAGTCTTTAGTGAGGCAGGCAGACAGGAAAAAAAACAGGATCGGAATACATTCACCATAACCCTTTAGATGTTATCAACATCAATTTCGAAACCGACAAAAAAGGAGGAGAATACCTATACCATCCTCTTATCCATTGCCAATGCCAGTGTGTATTAGTATGCAAAACGGCAATCAAAGAACGCATTGAAACTATTCTTGTGTGCTGTATGCCCTGTGTATACAATCTATAGTTGGAGAGCGGGGGCCGTGGAGCAAAAAAAAAGGTTTGAATGAAGTAGGAATATGAAAAAATCTCCTCAATAGATATACTGAACTTGTAAAGAGGTTGTGGTTACACATACAGTGGGTATAGCAGGGATATTTAAAAAGTTTGAAAATTTTATTGCACCAAAATTCCAAGAGTTGGACAACTTCACTTTATACCGGATATTGTTGATCTGATTATTAACACCACTTTGTAGATCTGATTACAATATTTGAAACATGGAAAACATTTGTCTGTCCGTCAGTCTTTCCTTCGGTACAACTTTCTCTATCGCCAGTAAAAATTAAAAACACCGATTTTTAAGCAAAGCATTTATTACATAGGTGCTGTTAATTTTACGGAGAAAAAATCCCAATTAGAAATCAGCGTTCTCTAAAAGACCAAAAACCGCCTAAATACAATTTTTGACACATAAAGAGTCATTTTTTATTTTTTTACCAAAAAAAAAACTTTGTAGATTTATCTCTATTGATTCGATTAAATTTGGTTAATAAATTTATAAATTCAACTGAAGCGTTATAATATAACTGGTATAATAGCAAGGATTTTCTACTTCACATTAGTCCCTGTTATAGTCCACAGTGCTAACAAAGACGTCAATGCAAAATATGGCTAATAAATTATAGATGCTGTTAGTTCTTCATTTAGTCCTGAACGGTGTAAAGATAAAATTTCTGAGACTAAATTATTTAGTGGAGATTATCCACCAGGAAAAAGTTTATAAGTATTAAATCAGAAAGCCAATTTATGTCACCTCTCCTGGATATTATTTTGCTTGGAAAACATATGAGAAGGCTACAATCCGCTGTGCGGATCGTGAATACCCTATCCCATCCCATCCAATCTTTAATGGACGTTGCTCCGTTGCTGGAAACAAGTTTTTTTGATTATAGCCAAGAATGTTTTCCAATTCAGGCACCAAAAGTCATCTAGCAAAGACAGATAATTCCTTGCACCAACATCGCTGTCCATACGGTCACTTTAGGCGAATGAAAGGGTTTCTGATGCTTCTGCTTCGGATTCCTTGCATTCCAGGAGTGATTTCTGCTTATACACGTGTGTAAAAAAAATTAACTTCATCCGAAAAAAGAGATGTTGGTCATCGTTGAAAAGCCTGATTTACGAAGTTAAACTTCCACTGTCAACCTAGGGCTTTAATTCTTAAACCAATTGAATTTTTAGGGATGCAGCTTTAGGTCTTTTTACAAAATAAGGTGAAATGATGTCAAATACACATTTAAGGCCCTTGCGGGCTTACGAAGTCAAAGTTTCGAATCGCCACGAACAGACTGAACAGTCTCCTAATTTTCTACCATTCTTGACGATCTTGGTAGTACGGATTATGATGTTTCCAGTGTTATACCGGTCTCTTTAAACTATCGGGTTTTTTCAATAAGAGCGCTACAAAAATTTTTTTAAATAAAACAAAAACGGTTTTGGATATCAATGAAATTCTTTATTCCTGTGAAAAAAGTACGTTCGATGCCATTATATATGGAACTCGATTTCATTTGCATGGCCACCACGGGTACGCTTGCAGAAGTCCAGACGCTGAACCCAATTTTCGACGGTTTTCAAGCATAAATCGGCCGATACTGCTGCAATTTCACGTTCGATATTCGTACGAAGTTCATCAATCGTCACTGGCTTGTTGGCATAGACCATAGACTTGACATAGCCCCACAGGAAATAGTCTAACGGCGTCAAATCGCACAACCGAGGCGGCCAAGCGACTGGACCATTTCGTGAGATAACACGTTCTCCAAACTTGGTTTCCAATAAATTGATTGTGACATTCGTTGTGTGACTTGTGGCGCCGTCCTGTTGGAACCGCATGTCCTCCAAGTCCATATCATCCAATTGGGGCGAAAAATATTCGGTTATCATTGAACGGTAGCGATTCCTATTCACAGTAACGTGCCGGTCTTGATCATCACGGAAGAAGGCCCATAAACCACACCAAACCGTAATTTTTTCGGGATGCAATGATGACTCATGGAGTACATGTGGATTGCTGCCTGACCAATACCGCATATTTTGTTTATTGACGAAGCCATTCAGCCAGAAATGAGCCTCATCGCTGAAGATGATTTATCGATGAAAATCCGAATCATTTTCAAGTTATTGCTCAGCTCAATTCACGATAATACGACGATTCTGGTGGTCAGGCTCCAGTTCTTGCGTCAATTTAATATTGTAAGGATGTAGGCCAAGATCTTTTCGCAAAATTCGCCACAACGACGTCACAGAGATGCCCAACGCTTGAGACACATTTGGGCTTTCTTCAACTGAAGCCTCAGCGGCAGCAATATTCTCGACACTACGGGCACTTCTTTGTCTCACTGGCACGGGAACATCTTGTACTGTGCCTGTGAATTCAAATTTTTCCACTAGACGCTCAATTGTTGATCTGCTAGGACGATTATGACGACCATTAATTTGACGTAGCGCTCTTAACGTTGAGGCCACTGACTCCGAATTTCGGTAGTAAATTTTAATAATTTCGACTCGTTGTTGGCTCGTATATCTTTCCATCAAGAAATGGCAAACCTTACTGAAGAGAAATGTCAAAAGAGCAGCAAGAAATATGGCGTCGATTGCTGTCCCTGTCGCTCTACTTTTGTAGCGTCCCTGTTGAAAAACCCTTTATTAGACCATTTTTTGAATGAGAGGTATGCTTGGCGTATCATTTTGGTGGTGAAAAACTCGAATATCAAAAAATCTTCTACGAATCGCTGAATCAAGCAGAAATGTTTTGTTTGTCTTTTGTAAATTGTGGCTTCCTAACATGAACACAAGTCAAAATTCATTAATACATATTTTTAAAATACATTTTAAGCATCTAAAATTCAAAGATTTGTCTTTAGATTTTGGTCTAAAATATTCGTCGCAATGTCGTAAACAAATTAGAGCCCATCTTGAACTTTGGGCTCACACATCGTGCATAACCCAGTTTTCAAACAGAAAAGCAGGAGTTGACACCTAATCATTTGCAGTGACCATTATTTGCGATTGACAGGTCTGATCAGCATCTTGAACTCTAGCAACTTGAGGTCTACACCCGGAGGAGCATTTTTTATTTTCTTCGATTTAGTAGTTTTCACAGCTAGTAGTTTCTTCTAGCATGCAAACCTCCTCATTTTTTTGGAATACGTTTGATGAAGAATAACTGTCATAAAGCTAGACCCGTTTTTCTGTAATCGCTTGGAGTTTGGTCTTTTTGGGTCAATTTTGTTCTCGCCTGCTTCTCTTTTCTATTGCTTCATCAAGCTGCATGATGTCCAGAACGTACCTGCAATTTAGAAACACTCAGCCTTATTCATAAATAAGCAGTGTATAAAGTTATGCACTCCTTAAAATGCCTCTAAACGCAAAAACCTTATTCATAAAACTTATACAAGGTTGAATAGAGGCTGCACATCCTAAACGCGTCTGATGAATAGGGCCTGTATAAGGGTATATCATTTTTTTTTATTCCTGTATACACAGGCGGCTGAGCATCAGGGTTGCCAAAGGTTCAATTGTTAGTTGAAAAATATTATCCAGGGTATTTTTGTATTTTAGCAGTTGTGTTTCACTGTTTAATTTGTTCAAATGGTAATTCTTCTTTACCTGCAGACTCAACATTGTAAACGATGTTATTGAGTCAACATAAGTCAACAATATGTTATAAAAATGTAGAAAATAAAACTGTCACCATGAGTTTCGCAACCATAAAAATGATCCCTTGGTAACTCTGCCGAGCTTTTCGGTAATTTATTTGACACAAACCCTGTATAACTATTGTGCGGATGGGAAAATGTGTTATGAATAAGAAATTGTTCGACCCTGAATAGAGGCTGTATAAATACTTATGCACTGTATAACTATACAACCGTTGAGATGTGTTTAAGTGAAATCTAATGAATAAGGGGGACTATATAAGTATATATATAAATATAAAATTCCGCACTTGATTGAATATGTATGTTGAAAAAAAAATCAAAATGCGAATTGATAAGATATTTTAATTCCGCAAAAAAACTTCTTAAATACATCTTTCATTGATAATATTTGTTATTCTTCAATTATTATACCATTTCATTCTTCGTCGGCATTATTAAAATTCAATGAAATCTTTATCTAATCAGTAATGTATCTCTGTTATTGAATCGACAAAACATTGGTAGAACATTAATTACTGATAACAGAGGCGTATCTACTAAAAGGAGCTTCTTGGGCAAGTTCCAGGAAATTTGTCTGTTTATTTAGATAATTTGTGGTGAATCAATTTAAACATTCCCTAGTACAAAATTTCTTGGAATGAAATGATCCGACCTTGAAACCAAGGAAAATTACCACAAATTATTAAATGAATAAATTTCTTTATGACGATATACATATTGAATTTCTTTCGCAACAACCGAAATAATATCAAACGATTCTCAGCTGTCCAATTTATCGATCTATATTCCCTCTTAATGCCCTCTTGAAATTACATCGATGAATCTTTAGGTTGTCGTGTTACGACCTAGCAATCCAAGTGGGAACAGAATTTGGTTGACACAATTACATCAAAGCACATTCGCTTGTCAAGGACGATTCCTTTATTCTCAGAATAACGTGATTCAAAATCCAATTGGCGTTTGCCTAACTAGGAACTTACATGTTGAATGTGTTACATCAAGAGCAAATCGAATTTACATGGTTTCTGGGATCCTAATTCCAAATGCAACGAACATCACAGCCAGCAGAATGACATTTTAAAGTTCACTGTATTATCGACATTACTGCTCAGCTACATTTTATGAGCAAAATTGTAGATATTCTAAGGGAACATGTTGATTGGAATTTTGAATTGCAGAAAATGCATTTGAATTCAGTTAGGGATGGATGACCCTGTCGTGCATTCCCGTTTTCACAAAAAGTTATTAGTGTGTCTATACGACAAAAAAATATCTGGCATTAATGGTCTATTCAGGGCTTCAAACCTATCTTCTTCATTTGTTTGTGGAAAGTTATATTTTTTTCACATAAAGGGTCCGCCAAATAACTTTTTTTTGAAAATGCTATGAAAAAAAACTACTGAATATTTTCTCAAATTCCTTTTTTTTATTTGAAAGTACAATCCTTCCGGTTAATAATGGAAAATAATTTCTTTCAAATGGCTGCCTCGGCTGGCTGCAGTAGCCTACACGATCGGTCCAATTTTTAAGCACGTTATCGATTGTGTGCAGCTGTATTTCACCAATGGCTTCACGAATATTGTCCTTTAAAGCGTCAATTGTCTCTGGCTTGTCGGCGTAACACATATCTTTTACGGCACCCCACAAATAATAGTCCAACGGTGTCAAATCGCAGCTCCGAGGTGGCCAAACGACATCAGCTCTGCGGCTGATAATGCGATCTTCAAAAACAGGGCGCAAAACATCGAGTGTAGCTTCGGCTGTGTGGCACGTAGCGCCGTCCTGTTGAAACCAAATGTTGCCAATATACTCCTCTTCAATTTTTGTGAACAAAAATTCGTTCAACATGGCCCGATAACGATCGCCATTGACTGTAATGGCCATTCCTTGTTCATTTTCAAAGAAAAATGGCCCAATTATGCCTCTGGACCAAAATCCGCATTAAACAGTGACTCGTTTTGGGTGTATCGGCTTTTCAATGTATGCGTGCGGGTTTTCTGTGCCCCAAATGCTACAATTTTGCTTGTTTACATACCCGCCAAGATCAAAATGAGCTTCATCTGAAAAGATGATTTTTTTGGCAAAATCGGCATCTTCTCTAAGTCGATCGCAGGCCCACTTAGAGAAGCGAAAACGCATTGGATGGTCAGGTGGCTTCAACTCCTGAACTAATTGGACTTTGTAGGGCGACATACCAAGGTCTTTATGCAAAATTCGTCTCAATGATGTCTCCGAAATGTTCAATTGTTGAGAACGACGGTGAATTGATGTTGATGGCGCTTCATGCACACTTTCTGCCACAGCAGCAATATTCTCGGGTGTACGCACTGTTTTTGGCTTTTCACGCTTTTTTTTATCGATGAGAATGCCAGTTTCTTTCACTTTTTTCACAAGATAACGAACATACGGAGCTGACGGTGTTTCTCTTCTTCCAAAATCCGTACGCAATTTTCGCACACATTCTGCAACATTACCATGATTTTCAAAGTAATGTCGCAATATTTCCCAGCGTATACACAACCATATTCGTTCAGCGGATTATCTGTCAACATGAGCTAAGTATTAGCATTCTCGAAATAAGCACTAGTTGAAAAAAAAAAAAAAACGTTAGATGGCGGACCCGTTAGAATGGGATCGCAGTTTAACGCCGAAGTCGAGCTGCAAATTTGTTTGTGAAACTTTCTCAAAAGGAAGGGGAGTTACTTTCGGTGGGTGATAACAAGTGAATAAATAAAGGTTGTTTTTTTCTTTCGGGATTTGAACCAATAACCTCTCGCCAACTCTAAGTCGCAACAAATAATCGCTACTGCAGAGCAGTAAAGTCAATTTTATTGTATCTCTTGGATACGCATCGTTTAAATCCAACCCAAAAGCGCCCTTAATGATTTCGCACCCTTCATACGCCTCTGCCAAATTGAATTTGCAAATCAAACATCCAAACAACCAAAATAGTGATCATAAATGTATTCAATTAGTTTACCTTGTTTGACACAACATGTATGTTCCTAGATAAAATCAAAGTCAAACCATTAAGATGTCGTGTATTTTTTTTTTTTTTGGACTTCGCAAATTTTTATATAAAAGGTATCTGCACGGAACTTGTTCTCATTAGTTTGCTGAAAATGTTTGCACCGGCAAACAATTAAGGGATACTTCAAAGAATAATATTCGCAAAGGATAACCCAAAGGATTACCAAAAAAAGGATTACAAGTTTTAGGAATCTGCAAAATGAGAGGTAGTGCAAAATGGAATAAGTGCTTAAAGAACAAAATAATTAAGAAGTGGAATAATTAATCAGTCGATGAAGTGGATTTACGTGTTAACTGTTGCGTCTTTTTTGTATTAATAAACTGAAATTATAGACTAATAAATGTACGGATACCCTTTTGAAAGTGATTTTCCGAAAAAAATTGTTTTTAAGTGTTATTTAAAATGGGTCCCCGGTGTAAGACATTTTATTGCCCGAGTGTATTTTCCCAGAACATGTAACAAGTGATGTGATTTTATATAAGAAAAAACCAAGTTCTACAAGGAAGCTAAACATCTGACAATAAAAATGTATCTTATTCTAATAAAACTGTAATTTTCCATTTACATGGAAATGTAAACAGGACCCCGTGTTTCACTAATTAAAATCAAAAAAAATTCAAACTCGTTGCCATCAAACCAAAATATAAACTTTACAAATGTCCCGCTGGTGAAATTAAAATTTAACTCAACGCGTATCGCCACGTACCAACGTAAATCCACTTATCGAACGGAATTAAAATTACATTTGTATGTATTTCCTCCAACCCTTGTAAATATACCAAATTTATTTTAACAAAGTTAAAAACCAAAGCTGGACACAAAATTGAGGACTCATGAAGTACAGGAGAATGGATAACCACTCATTTGAGAAAATATATTTTTTACAGATTTTTTTAAACGATTTTAAAATTTAAAGCATTTTTTCTGAATACACTTTTTCCAAACTAAAAAAATAAATTTTTTCAAATATCAGTATCACAAGCATTCTTGTCTTTAGTGAATCTTTATGCCGTTCGTAAGTCTACTGTTTTACCAGTTGACACCGTCCTATAAAAATCCCCTCGCACAGAAAATGCGTCAACGTTGACATAGACAACCCTAAAGCATCCCCTACACTGTCAAGCGAATGACATCAATCACTAATATGAAAATTTATATATATGAGTCAAACCCATTGACGATTGACGAAAATCAATAAATTGCATGATGAACGTCATGCTGATTGATGTGTGTAAGGCGCTAGTGGAAAATTGAAGGACGATGAAAACTGAGCACCGTATAGTACATCCGTACTCCACAAAAACTCACAAAAACTAAAAATTTCACGTCAATCGATTTAGCTGTGTAAGGGTTAGCGTTAATCCACACATACACGATGAATGATGTAAATTGATTGACCGTGTAAGGGCCGCTTTAGAGTTAACCAAATAAAAACGTAAGGCCCCAAAGTAATAAAACTTCTACAAATGTCTACAAAAAGGACGTTCCAGTTTTTAAATCAACAGAAATTCGAACAACAGTGCAACAAACAATGGTTCCTTACTTGTTTGTTCCTAAGCGGATCATTGTGATACAAAAGGTTATTCCTTTTACACTAAAGTCCTTAACCAACATTCCTTTTTACTGTTACAGGCTCATAGCAAAATTCTTAATGTTGCGCTCTTTAAGATAATTCATGGTGGTTTCACTTGTGTGCACCACTTAAGGTGAGATCTTCTTCTACTGCGTCTTCCTTCTGTCTGCGTATTGAAGTATTAGTTTCCATACCCTTTACATATTATAGTCATCTAACACAATCCCCAGTATTAATAAACGCTGATTAGCTAATCAATGGTTAACTTGACTTGACTTGAAGGTTAGTAACTGATTAGCTTATCAGCGTTTATCAATAAAATGGGTAATGATGAGATTTGCTGAGTGAATGCCTGTCAACGCAAATGGGACTGAAGGTTTTTCGCTCGATAGATCGAAGGGTTTCTTCATCCACTTTTGACACAGTCCATGCTTCAACGTTGTAGAGGAGGATTGCGATGATCAGGGTCTTATATTGAACCTTTTCAGAAATTTTAGTGAGGTCTTTCATGTTCCCTTTTTTGACTGCAGAATCAACGTTTGGGCATCGTAACTCTGCGTTTGTTTTTTGACGAGATGTCAGTGTTATAATTAATACAGAAGCCGAGGTAGCAAAAGTCCATTACTACTACAAAATTGCATAATTCTGTCCAAATCGTCAATGTTGTGTGTCCGTTTTTGTTGTCAGCATAACTTGATTTTGCCCTTATTTACTGCTTAACCCACTTTAGCCGCTTCCCTCTCTATCCTCGCAAACGCGGCGGTGTCATCTCGTTTGCTCCGACATTTGAAGTCATTATCGTGAGCGCTACCACCATGCCCACAGACTTATGAAAGATTGACAGATTTATAAAATGTTGTCGAAAATGATGTTATAGGATCCACATGACAATTCATTATCTTGTGTAAATATTTTTTTAGCTTTTCCTTAAATCAATTTCATTTCTCAGCATACTGACATCATTTAAACCGTTGAGATCGCTGTAGAAGTACTCACCTATAATCTGTCTAAGATAAATTGGCAGTACAGGAAAGATAGGGATGTTTGTCTCTCATCCGCACTCTTTTGTTTTCCGTAAGGTGCTATTCTAACAAAAGCTCTTACAGGGTTTCCATAGTAACCATTTCAAATAAACAAAAATCTGTGAGAATATTATGTAGGGTTACCGTCCTTTTGTAACTGAATTTAAACGTATTTTCCACAATATTTCATTATTCTAGCAAAAAATTTAAGGCCAAAAAACTGTTGACGTACGGACGGATAGACATGGCTAAATCGACTCAGCTATCGATTCTGAGTCGATCCATATACGTTAAGGTATACCTAGCTAAATTATTTCTCTATGTTACAAACTATGTATCAAAACGAATATACCCCTATGGGATAGGGTGTAAAAACTGAACGAGTAACCAAGCAGACACTGGTAACTCTTAATGAGTATTAAAGTATTGGTTATACCCTATCCCATAGGGGTATATTAGTTTTGATACATAGTTTGTAACATAGAGAAATAATTTAGCTACATATACCTCAAAGTATATGGATCGACTCAGAATCGAAAACTGAGTCGATTACGCCATGTCTGTCAGTCCGTCCGTCCGTACGTCACCAGCTTTTGGGCCTTAAATTTTGAGCTAGAATGATGAAATTTGGTACACGTGGTAACAAGTGTAAACATTTTTGAAATCCGCCCACTGCCACGCCCCCTTTTCAGAAAAACGTAGTTTTTGTCCAAACGGTAAGGAATTTTAAAAAGAAAAAGTGTTCGAGAAACGTAGTTAGACAATCGTAATATCTATGTTTCGTTCATATAAAGTTTTTTGCCACGCCCACTTTTTGGGGGGTTTTTTATAAAAAGAAACCTTTAACGGTCAAATTTTAAAATTTTCGAAAAAAAATGTTGATGCAGAATAATTAGTAATATTAATATAAACATTTCGTCAATAGATCATTTTAGCCCACGCCCACTTTTTGGGGGCATTTTCTTACAAAAACCGTTTGTATACCCTACCCCATAGCATATGAAGAAGGAAAACGATGTGTTTTGTTAAACAACAAAAGATTCTGATAAACTGTTTTAACAATATGTTGTGACAATGTCATTTTATATATTATAGGCCCATAAAGCCCACTTTTCAGGGTATTCAGCGATCCGCACAGCGAATTGTAGCCTTCTCATATGTTATTCATACCCTTTAACATGTTGTAGTCATCTAAAACATTTAATGCTGAGTTTTGCTGAGTGAATGCCTGTCAACGCAAATGGGACTGGTGGGATCATAGTCAGATGTGCGCTGCGTATGACGTGTTGGATGTACGTCAGATGCAATAGGAATTCATTGGCGGGTAAACACTTTTTTATGGGTATGGTGCAAAAATATGGCGCGCAACTGATTTTGAAAATGCTTCCCCAAAAGACGTGTACTGCCAATTTATGTTGGACAGAGTTTGGATATTCTTTTCTGATTTAATATAGTGCGAGGCATACCCAAATTAAGTGTCCAATTGTTTCTTTTTCCTCATTCTCTTTCCAACCTCTGCAGAAATCGTTAAGGCAACATTCAGTCAAAAGGCATACCATCCCCAGTGTTCTATTTAGGAGTTGGTTAATTTGAAGGTAGTATCCCATTTTATTTCAACTACCGACTTTGATCTGTTAGTGTTCAGTGAATGCCAAAGTAACAGAGATATTTTGCAGAAGTCGAGGTTCGAGCATCAGCAGTTCGTTGTGGACACAGGTGCTATGATGTGGTTAAGATTTCTGCTGTAAAGTATTAAGACGACCCTTTCTTTTCCAGTTCTCTAGATGCGTAATTCTTGACATCTCCAAGTGTCACATAACACAACAAAATGTTGCATTGCGCTGCTAGGCAACCTTATTTAGAGATCAACGACAGTCTTTCGATATATTTAAGAGGTATTTAATCTAAACTGAATTATGTGCCATTGTTACTAACGGGCTCAGTTGAACTGCCGCTCAGAAGGTCTGGGTTCGATTCCCAGCCGTAACAACATCTAAATGATTTTCACTGGCCTTCGTGATGATCTTACAAATCATCCGGGCAGTGTCAATTGTCAATAAAAGCTTATCTCAGCTTAGCCAAGCTTCCCTATTCATTTGAGTGTACCCAGTTATTTTTTTATTACAAAGACATCTTAAGGGCCCAGTTATAGCTATCATTGAAAAACATCATTGGAAATTTTCTTTTACTTCTTGAGGTTTTTTTTACGAATTCAATCATTGGCGAGTTGGTGTCAAAACAAAGCTTATACATTTTAGAATATGATTATCTAAAAATAATTTGATTTTTAATTATAGTTAACGCAGAAAATCACTTTTTATTTTTCACTGATTAAGATTTATTTCTGTGAAGTAAAGTTTGTCGTTCCACCGAAATGAAACGGAATATTCCTATTAGGTTAGGTTAGGTTGGTGGGTTGATGAGGCAGACGGTGTGTATCTTCCCTCATCGCACTCAGGTCAATATAGACCCATTGTGATGCCCGTTGGGGGTCCACTTGTGTGGTTGGTTCATTCATTGTCCCGTTACTGTCCAGACACTGCTGTGTTCAGGGAGACGAAAGGTGCTGTTTAGCTTAAGTGTTTCTGAAAACACTCCAGCTCCAACGCCTACATCCATTTTTGAACCATCATTGTAGATGGATATGGTTTTGGGGCCCAATTCGTTCCTCTCCCACTCCTCTCTGCTTGGGAGGATGCAGGAGAATGGTCTTTGAAAGTCATGGTGAGGCAGCATGTAGTCAGAGGATACACCTGAGCCCAGATATCTGTGTAGAATTTGGGCATGTCCTCTTGAGTTCGATTTCCAGCAGTTGAGCTGGCTGATTCTTAGAGCACTTTTGGCTGCAGATTCTTGCATGTAAAGGTCTAGCGGTAGCAGGTTAAGGATGGTTTCCAGTCCCGCTGTTGGTGTGGTTCTCATTGCGCCAGTAGCGCCCACACATGCTATCCTTTGTACCTTTGTCATATTTTTCAGATGGGTGACTTTATTTATGGATTGTCACCAGACAAGCCCCCCATATGTTAATATATGTCTCACAATGGCCGTGTACATCCATAGGATGATCTTGGGGTTCGGACCCCAGTTTTTTCCGAATATTCGGTTACACGTATAGAAAGCGACTGTGGCCTTTTTAATGCGCTCGCGCACATTTAGGTTCCAGTTGCGTTTTCTATCAAGAATGACACCCAGGTACTTTGCACTATCGGCTATTTTGAGGGTAGTTCCATCGATAGCCGGTAGGTCGAATATTGGTATCTTCCTCTTATTCGTAAAGAGAACGAGTTCCGTTTTCTGGGGGTTGATGCCAAGCCCACATTGTTTTGTCCACTCGTTGAGAGTTTTCAATGCCCGCTCGAGTAGTTCACTAATAGTGGGTAGGAATTTCCCTTTAACTAGTATCGCTACATCGTCTGCGTAGGCTATGACTTGTACCCCATTTCGCTGTAGCTTGATGAGTATCTCATTGATGACTATGTTCCACAACAGAGGTGAGATAACGCCTCCTTGTGGTGTGCCTCTTGATGCTATTAATTTGAGATGGGTGTCTCCTATTAATCCTATAGGTATCTATGGGGGGAAAATATCAATTCCATCATGTTTTTTGTTCCAATGAAGTAGTTCAATGATAGCTATAACTGAGCCCTCACGCCGATTATGAAAAGTAAATGTGAGAATCTTCTGACGAAAGTTTTGTGCTCTTGAATGTTTGTCAAACTTTCTCAAAACTTAAGTGGTTTCGAGTGCTAAAACATGACTCTCGGCTTAAGGTTTAATTTAAATATTTAGTTCTTTTTTTAATGAAACGACCATTTTTAATTAAACCAATATTTAACCTATAAATCGTTTTTACTTTCTTTTGATATAAGTATAACCACTTCGGCATACGCACAAAATGAAGCTAACGCTTTAACTAAGGGATAGAAAAAGCAATTTGTAAGGTCTCTAAATAAAACCTCATTTATTGTTTCTTCGTTTTTATATAAAATGATTATTTGCAGATCTATTATCTAGCAATTTTTTTAAGAAGCTCCTAGATACTGCAGTATTTATTTAATAAATCTTGAAAGATTAAGTAATTGGCCTTAATCTATATTTTTTCTAAACAATGTATTTATATTTTTTGAGCTTATTTTTATGCAGCTTTTTTTGGAACATAGTGGAACGCTTATAAATAATAATGATAATTATTTTGGATAATGTAGTAAATTTTTTTCGCTTTGAGGTTAAAGGTTTTCAAAATATGCATCAAACTTGTAATTTAAGGCATGATATCTATAACAATTTTTTTTGAAAATGTAAGACATACATACATCCCCAAACTAGGTTTTGGCTCGCTTATTTCAACATCCCATGTAAAGCCCCTCGATGTCTGAAGTATAAGTATTCCCCAAAGCTTATGTATTTTGTTTTTCACGTTGCAGTTGCCATTTTGACAGTCCTACTAGTAACTGCACTCAGCGTTGACGCCAATCAATCAAGAGTGAGTATGTTAGCCCATATGACTTGGAGTTGGCTGTTATTTATAGTCTCCTTTTTTGTTAGAATATTTGTGCCGACAAATTGGATGGAACAATCGTTGGGGATGAAGCGTTATGTTGGCAATATTTTATTTGCTACAACGGAGAAGCTGTAAGTCGAAGATGCGATCAAGGAGATTACTTTGACAGACAAAGTTCATCCTGTTTGACAGATACAAGCAGACGTTGCCTTCAATCGGAATGCAGTAAAGAAGGCGCATACAGTCCACATCCTAACGACTTGACGTTATTTTATGTTTGCAAAAATGGCAACCTTGAGGAACAAAGCTGTGGAGCTGGAAGTTATTTTGACAAGACTGATCTGCACTGTCTATTGGATACGGAAAATAAACTAAAAAAATCGGAATGCAGCGAAAATGATGGATATACTCCGCATCCCTTTAACTCCTCTTTGTTTTATGTTTGCAATGACTCCAAACTCGTGGAACAAAGTTGTGGTGACGGTAAATACTTTGACAAGGAATATCTTAAATGTTTGTCGAACACTGATAATAGTCCCAAGCCAAAGTGTCATACAGAAGGGGCTTTCAGTCCACATCCTTCCGTTTCGTCATTGTTCTACGTTTGTAATGAAGGAAAGCTTGTGGAACAAAGTTGTGGCATCGGCAGTTACTTTGACAAGACAGATCTGCATTGCCACTTGAATTCATCAAATCTATCGGACAATTTAGAGTGCTCTACAGATGGCGTTTACAGTCCACATCCGAGCGCTTGTTCCATGTTCTATATTTGCATTGCGGGCAAACTTGTCAAACAGACATGCGAAATCGGAAATTACTTTGAGAAAACGAGTTCACAATGCTTACCGGATACAGATTCCCAATGCTCGGCAGACCCACAAAAATGCGTTGAAGATGGACAGGCAAGTCCACATCCCACCGAGTGTGCTTTATACTACATTTGCTACGACGGCCATCTTGTGGAACAAACATGTGGAAATGGGAGTTATTTTAGTAAATCCAATCTAAACTGCCTAACTGACATTGAAAACATCTGCTGGAACACAAGTCGATCACTAGAAACAGAATCCACATGCGCAGGAGGTTACAAAGATGGCGAATTTCTTGCGAGTCCCAACAATTTCTATTCGTACTATGTGTGCAACAATAACGAACTTGTGGAACAAAATTGTGGATACGGAAACTATTTCGACAACGAAACGAAAAAATGCGTTGAAGACGAACAAGGCAAGTATTGGTCTATACCATTAACAGATGATCCAACACCATATACATGCGTTGGAGGCTACGAGGACGGTGAATTTATTGCGAATCCTGACACCTGCTACTTGTACTATATTTGCAGCGAAGAGGAACTTGTGGAACAAAGCTGTGGATATGGAAACTATTTCGACACAGGAAGCAATAAATGTGCAGAAGATACAACAGGAAAGTGTTGGCCCCTTCCTTCTACAACTCCCGGTCCGTGTACATGTGTTGGCGGCTATGCAGATGGTGAACTTGTTGCTAATCCTGATAGCTTCTATTTATATTATATATGTAGCGACTGTGAACTTGTCGAACAAAGTTGTGGATATAAAAACTATTTCGACAGTATTTCCAAAAGGTGTGTTGAAGACGAACAAGGAATGTATTGGATTGTAATATCTACTACTGCAGGACCTAACCTGTGTGTTGGGGGATACGAGGATGGCGCATTTCTTGAGAATCCTCAAAGCTGCTACATGTTCTATATCTGTAGCGAGGGAGATCTTGTGGAGCAGAACTGTGGGTATGGAAACTATTTTGACAGCAGCAGTAACAGGTGTGTCGAAGATACTAAAGGTGAATGCTGGCCATTGCCTACTACAACCCCAGGACCATGTACGTGTATTGGAGGTTATGCGGAGGGTGAGTTACTACCAAGTCCTGACAGTTTCTACACCTACTACATATGCAGCGACTGTGAACTTGTGGAACAGAGTTGCGGATACCGCAACTATTTCGACAGTGAAGCCAAAAAGTGTGTGGAAGATGAAGAAAACAAATATTGGAAAACAATTTCGACAACTCCGGAGCCAGTTATCTGCGTTGGTGGCTATAGTGATGGAGAGTTCTTTGCAAGTCCTGATAGTTGTTACATGTACTATATATGCAACGAAGGTGACCTTGCATTGGAAAGTTGTGGATTTGGAAACTATTTCGATACTGAAACCAAGAGGTGTGAGGATGATACGTCTGGGATCTGTTGGCCTTTACCATCTACTAGTCCAAAACCCTGTACTTGCATAGGTGGATACGCGGACGGTGTTTTAATAGAAGCTGATAGCTGCTACTCGTATTTTGTTTGCAGCGATTGTGAACTTGTAGAACTTAATTGTGGATATGGGAATTATTTTAACCCTACCTCCAAAAAGTGTGAAGAAGATCAGTTAGGTGTATGCTGGCCAGTAACAACCACAACTCTTGGACCATTAACCTGTGTTGGAGGGTATGCAGATGGTGAATTTTTACCAAGTCCTGACAGTTGCTCTTCGTACTATATATGCAACGAAGGTGACCTTGTTCTAGAATCATGTGGCTATGGAAACTATTTTGACAACACTACACAAAAGTGTATGGAAGATATATCCGGTGAATGTTGGCCTTTACCGTCCACAACACCAGAACCTTGTGTGTGCATTGGTGGCTACGCTGATGGTGAATTCATAGAAAATCTTGAAAGTTGCTATTCATACTTCGTGTGCTCTGAATGTCATCTTGTGGAACAAAACTGTGGCTACGGAAATTATTTCGACAAAATTAACAAACGATGTGCAGATGATTCCACGGGCGAATGTTGGCCAATAGTTACCACAACTCCATCACCAGTGACCTGCGTTGGAGGATATGCAGAAGGCGAGTTGCTACCAAGTCCTGACAACTGCTACTCGTACTACATATGCAGCGAAGGTGACCTTGTGGAACAAAATTGTGGATATCGAAATTATTTCGACAATATTACCAAAAAATGTGAGGAGGATACTTTTGGAAAATGTTGGCCATTACCATCTACAATTGCAGCGCCTCTAACGTGCATTGGTGGCTATGCGGATGGCGATTTGTTACCGAGTCCTGACACCTGCTTTGAGTACTTCATATGTCTGGAGGGAGATCTTTTGGAACAAAGTTGTGGATATGGAAATTATTTTGACAGTGAGACAAAAAGATGTGCACTCGATGCAACTGGTGAATGCTGGCCTATAATAACAACTACAGAAGCACCTTGCACGTGTGTCGGTGGGTATGCAGATGGCGAATTCTTGGCAAGTCCTAATAGCTGTTACATGTACTACCTCTGCAGCGAAGGAGAACTATTGGAACGAAATTGCGGATATGGAAATTATTTCGAAAACAATACTAAAAGGTGTGAGACTGACCTATCTGGCGAATGTTGGCCTTTACCATCCACGACTCCAGCGCCTTGTACTTGTGTTGGAGGGTATGCAACTGGAGACATGTTACCGAGTCGTGAGAGCTGCTATTCCTACTTTCTGTGTGATGAATGCGAGCTTATTGAAATAAGTTGCGGTTTTGGAAATTATTTTGACGGTCTTGCAAAAAGGTGTGCAGTTGACAGCACTGGTGTATGTTGGCCTATAATTACAACCACAGAACCACCTTGTACCTGCGTTGGTGGGTATTCGAATGGAGAAATTTTGGAGAGTCCTAATAGCTGTTACATGTACTACCTCTGCAGCGAAGGAGAGCTTGTGGAACAAAATTGTGGATATGGGAATTATTTCCAGAACAGCACGAAAAGATGCGAGAAAGATATTACTGGCGATTGTTGGCCTTTACCATCCACAAGTCCAGAGCCTTGGACTTGTGTTGGAGGTTATTCAAATGGAGAAATGTTGCCTAGTCCGGATAGTTGCTACATGTACTTTATATGCAACGAAGGCGATCTTGTGGAGGAAAGTTGTGCAATTGGCAACTATTTTGATACTAGTACGAAAAGATGTGCGATAGATACCACCGGCGATTGCTGGCCTATTGTGACTACAACGCAGTTGCCTTGGAGCTGTGTAGGGGGTTATGCGGATGGAGAGTTCCTAGCCAACCCTGATAGCTGTTACTCGTACTATATTTGTAGCGAAGGGGAACTTGTGGAACAAAATTGTGGGCATGGAAACTATTTCGACAATACAACGAAAAGATGTACAAAAGATATTACTGGCGTATGTTGGGCACTACCATCTACAACTTTAGCGCCTTGGACTTGCGTTGGAGGTTATGCAGACGGAGAGTTTTTACCAAGCCCCGACAGTTGCTTTTCGTACTACATATGCAATGAAGGCGACCTTGTGGAACAAAGTTGTGGATTTGGTAATTATTTTGACACTAGTACAAAAAGATGTGCTAAGGATACCAGAGGTGAGTGCTGGCCTATTGTGATCACAACACAGGCGCCCTGGACTTGTGTGGGAGGCTATGCGGATGGAGATTTCTTACCTAGCCCTGATAGCTGTTACTCGTACTATATTTGTAGCGCAGGAGAACTTGTGGAACAAAACTGCGGACATGGCAACTATTTTGACAAGACCACCAAAAGGTGTGCATTAGATACTACCGGTGTATGCTGGGCACTACCATCTACAACTCCAGCTCCTTGGACCTGCGTTGGAGGCTACGCGGATGGAGAATTTTTACCAAGCCCTGATAGTTGCTATTCGTACTACATATGCAATGAAGGTGATCTTGTGGAACAAAGTTGTGGATTTGGAAATTATTTTGACACTAGTACAAAAAGATGTGCTAAGGATACCAGAGGTGAGTGCTGGCCTATTGTGATCACAACACAGGCGCCCTGGACTTGTGTGGGAGGCTACGCAGATGGTGAGTTCCTACCAAGTCCAGACAGTTGCTACTCGTACTATATCTGCAATGAAGGCAACCTGGTAGAACTAAGCTGCGGCCATGGAAATTACTTCAACACCACCAGCAAAAGATGTGCGGCAGATGCAACCGGCGTGTGTTGGCCGTTGCCTTCTACAACTCCAGCGCCATGGACTTGCGTGGGAGGCTATGCGGATGGAGAAATCTTACCAAGTCCAGACAATTGCTACTCGTACTATATTTGCAATGAAGGCAATCTTGTCGAACTAAATTGCGGATTTGGTAATTATTTTGACAGTGTGACGAAAAGATGTGCTGCAGATGCCACCGGTGAATGCTGGCCTATAGTAACCACAACACATGCTCCTTGGACATGCGTTGGAGGGTATGCAGACGGAGAATTCTTGTCAAGTCCTGATAGCTGCTACTCATACTACATATGCTCTGTAGGGGAATTGATAGAGCTGAGTTGCGGTTTTGGCAATTATTTCGACAATACCACTAAAAGATGTGCATCAGATATCAACGGCATCTGCTGGCCACTACCATCTACAACTCCAGCTCCTTGGACCTGTGTGGGAGGCTATGCGGATGGTGAATTTTTAGCAAGTCCTGACAGTTGCTACCAATACTATATATGTAACGAAGGCGAGCTTATCGAGCAAAGTTGTGGATTTGGCAATTTGTTCGATAATACTACCAAAAAATGCAATGCGGACACAACTGGAGAGTGTTGGCCGATACAGACCACTACTATTGCACCATGTACATGCATTGGGGGCTATGAAGAAGGCGACATGTTAGCCAATCCTGATACCTGCTACTCGTTTTACATTTGCAATGAAGGGGATCTTGTGGAACGAACATGTGGTTATGGAAACTATTTCAACAGTAGTGCCAATAGATGTGCAAAAGATACGACTGGGGAGTGCTGGCCTTTACCATCCACAACTCCAGAACCATGTAGATGTGTTGGTGGCTACGAGGAGGGTGAATTTGTTGCTAACCCCGAAAGCTTTTATACATTCTTCGTGTGCACTAATGGCGAACTTGTGCAATTAAACTGTGGGTATGGAAACTATTTCGACAGTAGGAAGAAAAAATGTGAAGTGGACCTAGGTGGCGATTATTGGGCTGGAATAACGTCAACTCCAGAGCCTTTGATTTGCGTTGGAGGATATGAGGATGGTGAATTTGTAGCAAATCCCGATGTCTGCTACTTATTCTTTATTTGCAGAGAAAGAGAACTTGTAGAAGATAGTTGCGGATATGGCAACTATTTCGACAATAATACTTTGAGGTGTCAGGAAGATATTTCTGGAAAATGTTGGCCGTTACCATCTACAACTCCAGAGCCGTGCAGATGCGTCGGAGGATATGAAGAAGGTGATCTTGTAGCGAGTCCTGATAGTTGCTTTTCTTACTACATTTGCAGTGAAGGGACTCTTTTTGAACAAAGTTGTGGATATGGAAACTACTTTGACAATGTTACGGGAAAATGTACTGCAGATTCTAATGGCGTGTGCTGGCCATTAATTACGACAACCCTGCAGCCCTGTACATGTGTTGGGGGCTACGAGGAAGGTGCGATCATAAGCAACCCTGATATCTGCTATTCATTCCTTGTATGTACAGATGGTGATCTTGTGGAACAAAACTGCGGATATGGAAATTACTTCAATAAAACCAGCAACAGATGTGCAGCAGATACTACTGGTGAGTGTTGGCCTCTACATACTTCTGAGGCTCCTTGTACATGCATTGGCGGCTTTGAAGACGGCGAGATTGTAGCAAGCCCGGAGAGTTGCTATTCGTATCTTGTATGCAGTGAAGGGGATCTTGTGGAACAAAATTGTGGTTATGGAAACTATTTCGACAATAGCAGTAAAAGATGTGCAGCAGATACAACTGGCATATGCTGGCCATTGCAGCCGTGTACATGCATTGGAGGCTATAATGAAGGTGATATTATAGATAACCCGGATAGCTGTTATTCCTTCCTCATATGCAGCGAAGGGGAGTTAGTGGAACAAAATTGTGGATATGGAAATTATTTCAACAAAAGCAGCAAAAAGTGTACAGCAGATAAAAATGGCGATTGCTGGCCGATACTTACTACAGAAGCGCCTTGTACCTGCATTGGTGGATATGAAGAAGGTGATGTTGTAGCCAGTCCGGAGAGTTGCTATTCGTTTTTAGTATGCAGTCAAGGAAACCTTGTGGAACAAAATTGTGGATATGGCAATTTATTCGACAATAGCAGCAAAAAGTGTGCAGCAGATACAATAGGCGAGTGCTGGCCGTTGCAACCTTGTGTTTGTGCTGGAGGCTATGAAGAAGGTGATGTTATTGCTAGTCCGGATAGTTGTTACTCTTTCTTTGTATGCAGCGAAGGAGACCTAGTGGAAGAAAATTGTGGATACGGAAATTTATTCAACAATAGCAGCAAAAAGTGTGCACCAGATAAATATGGCGAATGTTGGCCGGTACAGACTACTGAAGCGCCTTGTACCTGCATTGGTGGATATGAAGAAGGTGATGTTGTAGCCAGTCCGGAGAGTTGCTATTCGTTTTTAGTATGCAGTCAAGGGAACCTTGTGGAACAAAATTGTGGATATGGCAATTTATTCGACAATAGCAGCAAAAAGTGTGCAGCAGATACAACAGGCGAGTGCTGGCCGTTGCAACCTTGTGTTTGTGCTGGAGGCTATGAAGAAGGTGATGTTATTGCTAGTCCGGATAGTTGTTACTCTTTCTTCGTATGCAGCGAAGGAGACCTAGTGGAAGAAAATTGTGGATACGGAAATTTATTCGACAATAGCAGCAAAAAGTGTGCACCAGATAAATATGGCGAATGTTGGCCGATACAGACTACTGAAGCGCCTTGTACCTGCATTGGTGGCTACGAAGAAGGTGATATTATTGCTAGTCCGGATAGTTGCTATTCGTTCCTCATATGCAGTCAAGGGTATCTAGTGGAACAAAATTGTGGATATGGCAATTTATTCGACAATAGCAGCAAAAAGTGTGCAGCAGATACAACTGGCGTGTGTTGGCCGTTAGAGGCTTGTACTTGCATTGGAGGATATGACGAAGGTGATATTATTGCCAGTCCTGATAATTGTTACTCTTTCTTCGTGTGCAGCGGAGGCGATCTATTGGAACAAAATTGTGGATATGGAAACTACTTCGATAATAGCAGCAAAAAGTGTGCAGCAGATACCACAGGCGAGTGTTGGCCATTACAGCCTTGTACTTGCATTGGAGGTTATGAGGAAGGGGATGTCATTGCCAGTCCAGATAACTGTTACTCTTTTTTCGTGTGCAGCGAAGGCGATCTATTGGAACAAAATTGTGGATATGGAAATTACTTCGACAATAGCAGCAGAAAATGTACAGCAGATACAACAGGCGAGTGTTGGCTGCTACCATCCCCAAATCCGGAACCTTGTAGCTGCGCTGGAGGCTTCCAAGACGGTGATATCATTTCTAGTCCTAACAATTGTTATTCATACTATGTGTGCAGTCGTGGTGAGCTTGTGGAACAAAATTGTGGGCAGGGCAACTATTTCGATAACACTACTAAGGCATGCGAAAGGGATAGTGAAGGCATCTGTTGGCATATTGAAACAACTACGACAGAAATCGCTTCCAGTTGTGGTTGCTCTGGAGGCTTTAATGAGGGTGCTCTGGTAGCAAATTATGAACGTTGTAGCGCCTACTTCATCTGCACCCAAGGGCAGTTAATACCTCTGAGTTGTGGAACAGGCAATTATTTTGACGATGCTAGTAAAGCTTGCATGAGTGATAAAGATGGAATATGCTGGCCAACAACAACATCTACAACAACGACTACATCAGCACCAGTGCCATGTTCTTGTCCTGGCGGTTATAATAATGGTGATTTGGTAGAAAACTTCCACAATTGCTCCTCCTATTTTATCTGTACACAGGGAGAACTGATCGAACAAAGTTGTGGAACAGGCAATTACTTTGATGTGGCCAGTAATACATGTATGCACGATGTGTATGAAATTTGCTGGATAATAATCCAACGTACAACAATCAAACCAATACCGCTTTTGTGTCCCGGAGGTTTCGAGGAAGGTGATTTGGTACCAAATACCGATAACTGTTCCTCATTCTACGTCTGCACTAATGGAGCTCTTAAAGCCACAAATTGTCAACCAGAATACTACTTTGACCAAACCAGTAATAGTTGTATTCCCGATACTGGAGGGAAATGTCTAAAAACATTACACACACCTCTCCTATGTCCTGGCGGCTATAGCGAAGGTGAATTCATACAAAATGCCAACAGTTGTTCAGGCTACTCTGTTTGCCAACAAGGACAGCTGATGATAAGGAGTTGTGGAAGAGGAAAATACTTCGAAGCCAGTACTAAGAGTTGTGTTCTTGATATAAATGAAGATTGCTGGCCAACATCAAAAGCGAAGAGGTAGTAGGCTACAATAGGTGTTACAGTTTTTGTTTTAATCTTTAGCAAAATAAATCGTACAAAATAGTTTTAGAGTTCGATTATTAATATCTGATGCATGATTTTTGAGAGAAATATTTTCCTTTTGATAACTGTTGTATTTAAATCATTGAACATTCATCCATACATTTGTACCTCTCCATGTTTAGGAATCACCAACCTTCACCACCATCATTATGCCATTAGAATTTTTTTTTGTAAATATTTATAGATATAGTCTGTTGGGCATTACCCAAATTTGTTTGTGATATAAGAAAATAAATAAATATTTGTATTGTTTCTTTTTTACTAAATTATTTTAAATAAATCAAAATTTTAAGAGAATTGGAAAATTTTGAGATACAGAATGCATAGGAAATCTATAAATGGTGGTCTGAATTTGGGCATGTGTTATTTTTTTAACAAAAGAGTATTTAAATGTGCCTATCAATAGTTAATTCATTTTTTTTTATTTAAAATTTGAATATGGAAATTTGTTTTAAAAAATTAGAAAAGCTATTCATTTTTCCCGAGACTTAAGAATATAAATATAAATTAAATTAGATCTTAAAAATAGAAAAAAGCAACATGAATGCTTTATTTTTTAACAAAATAAATAAAATCGTTCTTAGCAACTGCAGCTTATTAGAAAAATATAAAAACAAGTTAAAAGCAACACAACAGGGGGGAGGGGGGTATTATCTATTTTTCAGAACATTTCTTAACTGAAAATAACTAAGCTTTATTTACAGAGATAAGTAATAATATCCATAGAGTAGGTATAGTACGTAATCTATATATATAAAAATGAAACCCGTTTTCCGTTGTCACGACATAACATGAAAACGGCTTGACCGATTTGGCTGATTTTTTTGTAGTTTTCTAATACTCTGTACAAGGTTCTTACGGAAAAAAATATTGAGAAAATCTCTCAGGTCAGCTTTGAGAAAATAAATACTACTAACACTAAAATACTATTACGGACCCTAAAACGAAACAGTACCCGGGCGAATCCGGGCCGGGCAGCTAGTGCATTATAATTCTGCAAAAGTACTGGGCTTTCATGGTATACTTTCTAACTCCACATTCCTAAATTTTTATATGGAAACTTTAAAATATTAATCTAGCTTAGATTTTTGCAAATTGCCTGTAAACAGCAGTGGCGTGGCGTTCATATAAGTGGATTCCTACTGGATTCCTACTACTACGTTAAATTAAATGTGAAGAAATATTTATCGTATATATTGGATGAACATTAATTTACTTCTAATTTAACGATTAATTTAAAAAAACACACAACATAAGTTGTTATAATAAAAACAGAAAGTAAGTCGACCATGTATCGGCTTGAGAACCATTGTTATATCGGATATGAATCCTAATTTAGATTATTTTCCTTACATCACAATGATTGTTTTACTTCATGTTTACAAACTCCATTCGTAAGGAAATTAGCCAATGAAAGTATTCTCATTGCTTTCCAGGTTTTTTTTTATTAGGAGTTTCTTGTTTAGTATTTCGTAGTTTAGTCTTCATTCCTGTTAGTAAAAAAAAATAAAAAAATCAGTAGCCCCTTTCCTTTACATAAAACTCACCACACGCCACTGATAATCATATAGACTACCATATTTCTAATTGGGACATCGTTTGCAAACATTTGGATTTTTTTTTATAATTTTTTGAATAGCATGTTATTATAAATAAATATTCTTCGATCTTGGTTTTTTTACCAACAGTTGTGAGTTTAAATTGTAATTTATTGCGTATGATATGCATCTAAAAGGGATCGAAGGCACATATATAGGTTATACGATGCGAATGTGAATCAATAAATGAACACTTATACATCAATAGAGCATTGATTTAATAAACCCCTTCGAAGAGCTTTCTTTATTAGCTTACAAATTTCATGACATTCGGCCTCCGCACATGAGTTGATGGTTTCACACCCTACTCCAAGCACACTGGAGATGAATATGCCGGCAGAACAAATTGCATTCATATACCCCTTTTCTTTGCGTTAGTAATTCTATAGAAATTGACATTTGCCTTGAGTACTTTTGACAATTCGCAAGCTCTTAGGTTTGTGGCCAATTTAATGTTTAAAAATAATTTCTGGCATTTGACCTCCCCGACTGCGCGTTATGAACTCCATATTATCGTTCCAATATTGCACCACTTTTTTGATCAATCGTTGCTGGTCTCTCAGCATAGACCAGAAATTTGACGTACAAAAAGTAGTCCAAAAGTGCCAAATCACACGAACGATGTGGCCAATTTACAGGTCCATTTCTTGAGATGATTCGGTCACCAAACCGTATGTAAACCGCACCTAACAGTGACTTTTTCGGGAAGTAATGGAGTCTTATGACCCTCATGATGATTGTGCTCACTTCAAAAACGACAATTCTGCATGTTTACATCCCGTCAAGCCAGAATCGAGCCCTATGATGATTTAACAAAAATTCTGGTTTATCTTCAAGTTAATTCTCAGCCCATTCACACGCAATGTGGACCATCCCTGGCTTTTATTCTTGCACCAGTTCGATCTTATATGGATATAGGCCAAGGTCTGTGCTCAACATTTTCCAAGTAGTGGACGGACAGAGACCGAGTTACTGAGTATTTTTCGAAAAAATAACTTGCGCCTTAACATAAAAGATCGACCAAGTCTCGTTGACGTTTTAAAAAATGCATTCCGTTCAAAATGTCGCATTCATCCATTTTATTTTTAATTGGCTTGCCATTTTATTACGAATTGCTTGCCATTTAATTTTTAAAAAAACGCTGTTTTCAAATCTTGGTTTTTAGTGTTGTGGTGAAATTTTAGTTTTGGAAAAGAATGCTCTATTTTATCGTTTTTAGGTGATACTATTCGTTTTATACCTAGAATAGGGATTCCTCTCTAAAAATGAATCCTTGAAATTCGTATATTAAATTCATTTACCCGTTAGACTCCTGTTGCATGCACAGACTGATAGAATTGCCCACCTTCGTAATGTGATGTTTGATTAAAGTCTCGTTTATATTTGCTGAATAAAAAAGGCGGGATCAGAGGCTATGAACTGAACTGATGCTCAAAAGTTGTGGGTTCAGCTCCCAGCACCTCAATGATTTTTCACTGGCCCTCCTCTCACGATGATCTGACAAATCATCCGGGTTGTATCAAAGGAACAAGTATGAAAGGATTAAATTATCTGATGATATTCAAGAATCCTTTTATTCTGGTTTTGGATTAGAAATAGATTCTAACTTGACAACTTTAAGGAAGCACATGCCCTTCAAGGAATTTTCTTTCAAGGCTTGTTGAAAATGAATATAAAAAGTGTCAAATAACTAACGCAAAATGAAATTTTTATAGAAAATACAAGTTTTTAATAAGAAAAGCTTAATTATTTTTATTGATTCTTAGATACATATTGGGGTTATATATGGCTTTGCTGGCAAGCACGTACTCTTTTATTGAAATGTGGGTTTCGTATGTGGCTTAATTTTATAAATACACCGCTCAATTTCCTCTTTCAAGGCGTTGGCAGTCGTGGGCTTATTTGCATAGATCTTAGACTTCAAAAAACCGCAAAGAAAAATGACTCATGCATTAAATGAGTTGTTTCTCTGGATGACCCCAAATGCGACAATTTTGACGATTAACGAAGCCACCAAGATGAAAATGAGCTCCATCACTGAATATGATTTTGTTCAATAAGTAAACATCAACTTGTTGTTGTTTCAAAATCAATTCAACGAACTCTCTTCGCGCTGCTGCATGGTCAGTAGTCTTCAGTTCTTGAGTCAATTGAACTTTGTAAGCATGAAGTTTCAAGTCTTACATGAGAATTCGCTGTAGAGAGCTTCTGGAAATGCCAATTATTGACTATAGTGCCGAATTGATGTCCCGGGACTATGAGCAATACTCTCGGTAACTGCTTCGATGTTTTTTGTTAAACGATAGCACACCCAGAGTGTCTAAGATCACGAAATGATCCAGTCTCCTGAATTTCAATTCTCTTCACAGCTGATGACAAATTACTATGACAGCTATATTTTGTACAAAAACTGCAGACTGTAGCTTATAAACTTTCATTATTTTTTAAACATTGCTCAACAATGAAAATGCGTCGTGCTTTCATATAGCAATCCATAGCAAACTGTCAGCTGTCACATAGATATCTTATTTTCCCTTGGCAGCACAGTACTATTTGATGGCGCAAAATTAATATTTTGCGTGAAGTATGGGACACCATTTATAAAACATGAAAACCTTCAGTGATAGTAGGATTTTTACAATTTCAATAAAAATGAATGCAAACAAACACTTTCATATCGCAATTGACTTCTAGGATATTCCATGATTGTGGAATGTGTGCAATTATTGCACATCATATGTAAAGAATATCCGTTCCGTAGTACCAAAGATTATAAATTCTATACAGATGACGCACTCCATATAAGAAAAATTGTTCTATGGCGGGTTGTGCTGGCACAGCACGCCATATGTTTTTGTTCTTGTTTTTCATGTGTTTTCATGCACACCGCCCGCCCGTACCATGAAGCTACTGAGCAAAAGTTTCTGTTTTTTGCTCTCAATGCGTCATCTGTATAGAATTCATAATCTTTGGTAATATTTATGGCTCATAATCAACTTTTTGTTTAATCTGGTGTTCCCCTTACCTTCATGACATACTGTTTGCAAAACATCACTCCCAGTGGTTTTCAAACTCAAACCACATGAGATTGCAGACAACTAACTAATACCACGTTCCAACCGACACCACCACCGTCAGTCAACAAGCAGTTGCCCTCGAATTGTAACTGCCTTTGACATAAATGAAGTCTAACCAATGCAACCCACATCGGGAGGACAAAACCCCAAACACAATACTCGTACAACAAGAATACGATACAACAACAAAAAAAGCATAACAATTTTAACTAAAAAAAAAAACGACGAAGTAGCCGAACTCACATAACAAAAGATCTTATCGAGGTCATGATTTAGGTATCCTGCAAAGTTCGAGGTTTTGAATTCCAACATATACCTACACGTTCAAAAACTATCTCATACACAGCTGAGGCTAGCTACTACTACAAAACTTAGTTCTGATTCATTTCGTTTCGATTTTGTCCATGTGTATATGCACAGGTCCTAAAGTCGATTTCACTTGCCGGCCTCAAAAGCGTCTTATCGATATCTCATCATGGTAACAAATGACCATCATACGAGTATACTTATGCCCGAAGGAGATGGCGCGCAAATAAACTGCCAAAGGAATCCCAAAAGGAAGTGCAACAGAGAATGACGGACTTGCATAAACCATACCCCTCAGTATACGTAGCTACTCCTTTACAATTGGATAAGAAGCACCCAGTCTCATGTTCCTCTTTAACCTGTAATCAATCGATTTCTTGTGATCTTATCATCGGGGAAATTGTCGTAGTCAATTCACTTGGAATGGAAGTTAACTGAAGAATCTTGAGGGGGCTATGTGTAGGTGCATCTTGCGGTTGCTTCTGTGCCATTCACAACCGGGTGCAGAGTTAATAGAGGCTACAAGATACAATGTGGATGTATAGTTACGTTCGTTATCTCTGCCAGTTGAATTGTGAATTTACAATTTCGATTGTATCTTGTCGAGAAGCGAGATGGTTGGTGTAGATGTAGATGCTTTTAGTGTACTCATGCGTTGATGGTACCAGTAGCTAGTATTGTGGAGCATGCTTTGATTGCATCCGATTTTTGTATTCGTTGGAAGATGCATTTTGTCGGCAAGTGGAGGAGGTATTTTTTTTTTTAAAGAGCAACGACCTGTATTTTTGACTTTCTTTGGAGACTTTTTTTAAAGGTTGTGAAGGGTTGTATGTTTTGAGATGGAGAAGCCAAACCAATCGGAGATACGGTAAAGGTTTTTTTTTTAATAAATTTTGTATTTTTCTTAAAATATTAGCTTAATACTAGACACAAATGCAAAAAGTTGCGCAAAAAAATGTATTTATTTTTGTTAGTCAGGGTCGGACCACTGAGGCAGCTTCAGTGGAGGTGAGGAGGGCATGGCACGCCAAAAATTATCAAAAAATGAAGGAAGGAAGCTACTTTTCTTTGACTGCAGACGGACAAATTAAGATAGGAAAGACGAGGAAGAAAAGAAAGACACTACTCATGACTTGTGCCACTATCGGTGAGATAGATTCGCGTAGCTAAAAGTCCAAAATGGAAGATTCGCGCGAGCCCTATCCGTAATGAATTGGATACCAGTAACCAATAGGAGGTTCGCTAGATCCTTCGAGATATGCCTTGTTGTTGAGGGCAAGAAATGGCCATCCCACGACACTACCTAATGCTATCACCCTGGCCGCTCTTTAAGTGATAGCTCCTGAAATATTCTCTCCAGTCAAAACTAGTTAAAATAAGTATTTCACGTCATGTCTTGTCTCGTCTGTCAAGTCAGTCGCGTTCATTGACGTCACTTCATGTCCACGTCGACCTGAAACGGATGACCTTCCCTTCTCTATAAAATGAACGGCTAGATTTCTCTACGCGAACGGTGTGCGTAGAGAAATCTAGCCGTTCATTTTATAGAGAACATAAATCGACAAAAGCAATTGAGAAACTGCAAATATTTATTAAATGGAGGTGCCGTTTAATTAATCCAACAAAAAAAAAAACCTAACTGAAGTTTTACTTAAATCTAAAAAAAGAATTATATAATGAAACTATGTAAAACTAAAGTAAAAGAAAGCTGAATAAAAGGAATTCAAAACTGCGCTTAACAGCAAATAAAAACATATGAGAAGGCTACAATCCGCTGTGCGGATCGTTGAATACCCTATCCCATCCCATCCTTTAAATTAATATCTCCAAAAAGTGGGCTTTTGTTGTTTGACAAAACACATCGTTTTCCTCCTGCATATGCTATGGGGTAGGGTATACAAACGGTTTTTGTAAGAAAACGCCCCCAAAAAGTGGGCGTGGGCTAAAATGATCTATAGACGAAATGTTTATATTAATATTACTAATTATTCTGCATCAAAAGTTTTTTCGAAAATTTTGAAATTTGACCGAAAAACGTTTTTTTATTAAAAACGCCCCCAAAAAGAGGGTGTGGCAAAAAACTTTATATGAACGAAATACAGATATTCAGATTGTCTAAATATGTTGTTCAGAAAGTTTTTCAAAATTCCTTATGGTGGGCGGATTTCAAAAATTTTTACACTTGTTCTGCTGGGAGCAACAAAGAGCACGTGTACCAAATTGCATCCTTCTAGCTCAAAATTTAAGGCCCAAAAACTGGTGACGTACGGACGGACGGACGGACGGACAAACATGGCTAAGTCGACTCAGCTATCGATTCTGAGTCGATCCATATACTTTGAGGTATATGTAGCTAAATTATTTCTCTATGTTACAAACTATGTATCAAAACTAATATACCCCTATGGGATAGGGTATAAACATATGAGAAGGCTACAATCCGCTGTGCGGATCGTTGAATACCCTATCCCATCCTATCCGTAATAGTGCTTACACACCGAATCATAAACTGAGTTTTTGGCAAAAAGTCTACGTAAACCACTGGATGCTTTCACACCGACTCTGACCAGGTTTCGTTTGACATTTCAATAAGCTGTGAATTGTGATACTAGCTGCAGCATTTGTGTGTGAAAATATTGTAATTGAATAATAAATGAATTCTAATATAATCAAACTAATATTAGCATTTGAAGTTCAAAATTAAACAAATCTAAAGATTTTGACAACAGTTTTTGACTCTCAAGCCCGCCGCTTGTTTTGTTATTATTTCATCTGGTGTGTAAATTTCTGAAAAAAAAACATTTGTTTTGACAGCGAGTTCATCAGCTGTTTTGTGGGACGTGTGGAACACGTGTAGAATGTATGAAAAGGTGTGTTCTTTCCAACAACCTGCAACGTGATGACGTCTGCAAAGTGGTTAAGAGAAGGTTACGTCGTAACCTACTAGGTTTTGAGAACTGACAATGTATGGGAAAACTCGGTTTTCGATGAAGGTTTCAGGTGTTTTTGCGAAAACTCAGTTTATGATCCGGTGTGTAAGCACTATAAGACTATACACCAAACGGGAATATTCTGCGAATATGTATGGAATTTAGTATGGACATCACCCATTGAGTAATTCTCTACTACATCCAACAACCAATCATAATTTCCTATGACAGAAGTTAATCCAACAGTTAAGCCACCAACATCGGGGGCTTAAGTTTTATCAACATTTAAGTGTGGTTACCTCTTAAGCCGGCACTGTGAAACACAAAGTTATGTTAAACCGCAGGTTAGGCTCCACGTGAGGCTTAAGCTCTCACTGTGAAACTGGGCATTACGATTCTACAAAAGACAAGGTTTTCTCCTGCATATGTTATGGGGTAGTGTATAGAAATGGTTTTTATATGAAGACGCCCCCGAAAAGTGGGCGTGGGTTAAAATGGTATATAGACGCATCAAAATTTTGTTCGAAAAATTTAAAATTTGACCGAAAACAATTTTTTTATTGAAAACGCTCCCAAAAAGTGGGCGTGGCAAAAAACTTTATATAGACGAAATATAGATATTAAGATTGTCTAAATATGTTGTTCAGAAACTTTTTTAAAATTCCTTCCTAACGGGGCATGGCAGTGGGTGGATTTCAGAAAAATTTTACACTTTTTCTGTAGGCACGGACTTTATATTACTTTATATTATATTATTATATTACTTTATTACTGTACTTTTATATGTTACATTCATAAAGGAGGACCTGCGAAGCCTTGTGGCTTGTCTGCAGGAGGTTATTTTGCTATTTCAGTTTACATTGAGTTATAATCTGTTTCCTATTGCTAAGGTCAGATGGTGTCCACTTTTCAAGAATCGAATGGATGTCAAGTGCTACTATATGATCAAAAACATTAACAAAATCTCTTTATTACTATTGACCTGGCTTTCAATGGATAAAGATTCCTATACAAAAAAGTAGGTATATCTTAGTTTTCACTTTATATTCAAACCATTTCGCAATAGTTGATATTTTCAAAATTTGACGATAATTTGTTACCATATTCATTTTTCCTGAATAATGAATAGGTGTAGCAAATGAATATTTCAAAAAATTCCTCTCAGAAAAATTTTAAAAACAAATGAAACTTGATTTAAAAAAAAATATTCAAATTATTTAACAACAAACTTACTCCAATTTTGTATCACATGGTCGTGTTTATACCCTATCCCATAGGGGGGTATATTAGTTTTGATACATAGTTTGTAACATAGAGAAATAATTTTGCTACATATACCTCAAAGTATATGGATCGACTCAGAATCGCTAGCTGAGTCGAATTAGCCATGTCTGTCTGTCCGTCCGTCCGTCCGTCCGTCCGTCTGTCTGTTCGTCACCGATTTTTGGGCCTTAAATTTTGAGCTAGGATAATGAAATTTGGTATATAGGATCCTTGTCCGAGTCACCAGAACAAGTGTAAAAAATTTTGAAATCCGCCCACTGCCACGCCCCCTTTTTAGAAAAACGTAATTTTTAGCAAAACCGTACAGAATTTTAAAAAAGTGTCTGAACAGCATATTTACAGAATCGTAATATCTATATTTCGTTCATATAAAGTTTTTTGCCACGCCCACTTTTTTGGGGGCGTTTTCAATAAAAAACTGTTTTCGGTCAAATTTTAAATTTTTCGAAAAAATTTTTGATGCAGAATCATTAACATTATTAATATGAACATTTCGTCTTTATACCATTTTAACCCACGCCCACTTTTTGGGGGCGTTTTTATATAAAAACCATTTTTATACACTACCCCATAACATATGAAGGAGAAAACCTAGTCTTTTGTAGAACCGTAAAAGTGTTTTGTAAGCAGTCTGAAGATTTAGTTGTCACTATATCATTTTTTCTATTTTATCCACATCGTATTTTTAGCCATGCCCACTTTTTTTTTGGGATTTTAGTTTTATGGATAGGATGGGATAGGGTATTCAACGATCCGCACAGCGGATTGTAGCCTTCTCATATGTTTTTTAACTTTCTCTTACAAAGAGAAAGATATTGTTTTCGTGAAAATTTTCGACCTCGAGATTTTGATTGATTCTAACATTACGATGATAGCGGAGCCTAAAAAAGTGGTTTTTGGAATTCCGTCCGTCGGTCCGTCGGTCCGTCGGTCCGTCGGTCCGTCGGTCCGTCGGTCGGTCTGTCCGTGATGGTCTCCCCAGCCTAAACGGCTTGACCGATTTTCTTCAAACTTCGTATACAAGCTAGTTTTTGTCATAATTCTAGGCCATTTTTTTTGTTTGCTTTTAGCCATGTTAATAATGGTATGTACCTGCCATATAAAAATTACACATAACCTCAATTTTCTCGAAAACGGCTCTAACGATTTTGATTAAACTTTATATATACTATAAGGATATTAGTTCCAACAAAACTGCATACCCATTTTTTTCGAGAAAATCCATATAACGGATTTTGTCATTTAGGCCACATAAAAAAAAAAATTGTTAATATCTCGCAAACTATTATGTCAAATTGAATGAAATTTAATACATATACTACTATTGCAGCTTGAAGCAATTCCACATAATTAGTTTTAGCCCAACTGTCACTAAACGGAATTTTCAGTTTTGGCCAATAACGGAAAATCATTATTATTCACATTGACATCGATTTCTTCATATATCGGAGTAAACGTTCGTATAAACTCATTTCGACATTATTTATATCATTAATCAAAATGCGTACTATTTGATCTAACGCCTAACTCGCTGTGAAAGAGAAAGTTGCGTACGACCCAGTCGTGCACCCACCACTCGTTTTCTAACAAAAACGTTTTGTTTTTTAAATTATCAAAAATTGGTTTGGCATCACAAATTTTATTTTGTTTGGATATTACCTTTAGATTAAAAATAAGGTTTTTTTTTTAATATACATATATTAACCATCCCATTTTAAACCACCACCATTATCTGCCAATCGAATTGAATTAGTAAAATCTTCATGTAAGCATAGCTCCCAAAAAGTTCATCAATGTGCAGGTGCACCTTTTTACTAGTGTAATCTAAGATAATCCTATAAAGTCTTCAAATTAACTCCATTAACGTTCCTAAATAGTTAATCTCTATCTATTCTACAAAAAAAGGGAGTGAGCGCCACCCACCCCCACCTAAACAGTGTTAAAAGCTGAAAGCCAATTTGAATATCCGCTTAACTGCACTCAACTTCAATTCCAATTAACGCATCGATTACTAAGCCAATTGCTAATAGCATCGCACTAAAACAAGCCGTCGAAAAATCCATTTTCAATCCATGGATCGAGGTTTTGTTTTTGTCACAACCCAGCTTCCAATATCCTCGATAAAAAAAAAAACCAAAAAACATTGTACAACCGGACCCACTCCGATTAGCGAATTCCATTCATGTACATACATTCGATGATCCTTGTGCACATAATCATTTGAAATGTCCCCATGTCGAAATGGCTGAGGCAGAAAAAAAAGTTTTCCCCAAAACATGACGGGATTACTAAATGTCTAGCCGGGAGTTTTTTTTTGTTACTCGTGGTAGACAGGAAGTTGTAAAATCGAACTCTATCGATAGGTTTTACATACACTTTGAGCGGTGTTTTGTTTTTTTGGAGATACACTCGGATATCCTTGTAGAGAAACATTGCGGTTGTCTCTGGTTTAGGAGACCCAACAGAAAAAGAGGAAAGCCAGCCTCTATAGACACGAGGTGTGGGAATTTAATGGTATATAATTTTTTTTGAAGTACTTTTGATGGTTTTTGTATTTTTAGTGGTTATAAAAATTTCAAGGATATAGATTCAACAAAATAATAATGTTCCCGATTGCAAGTTGTATGAAGTGGGTATTAAAGTTGAATAGTTGAGGATGCTACGAGAAATGTAAGCAGATTGTGAGAGTACGTAAAGGTTGGAGGGTTTCAGATGTTCATAGCTCGAAAAAGCCTTGAAAACTGAGTAATTAATTTCAATAATAATAATAAATAGCGCACTGACGACGTAGAACGAAATTTGAAAGATATCTCAATAAGGATAAATTTCAATATTGAAATTATTTTTCTCTAACATATCAATGAACAGTTTAGCAAGAAGTAAACAAATGTTACTTACTTACTTACTTAAGTGGCGCTACAGTCCGGGGTGTACCAATCAATCAACATGCCTCTCCAATTAGCCGGTCCTTATCTAACTCCCTCCAGTTGCGCACTCCAAGTTGGTTGAGGTCGGTTTCTACTTGTGCGCACCACTTGAGGTGAGGTCTTCCTATACTGCGTCCGATGTCTGGATTGGAATTGAAGACTCTGGGAGCCGGAGTATTTATGTCCATTAGTTCTACATGTCCTAGCCATCTTGAACGCCCAATGCGGAGTTTTTTGTTCCGGGATAGTACAGCTCGTATAGTTCGTGGTTGAATCTTCGTCTCCACAGCCCGTCAACGCAAACGGGACCGATGATTTTTCGAAGAAATTTTCTCCCGAATCGACCAAGGATTTCTTTATCCGCTTTTGATACGGTCCATGCTTCAGCGCCGTAGCGCAGTACTGGGATGATCAAAGTCATGTATATATGATCTTCTCAGTAGTTCGAGAGAGGGCTTTGGTGCTTTCTTAGCCCGAAGAAACAGCGGTTGGCAAGAGTTATTCTTCGTTTAATTTCTGACGAGATGTTGTTGTCAGAGTTAATAGCGGAGCCGAGATACAAAGTCCCATACTACCGTACTACCTCAAGTTGTATCTGTCAATGGTGGCGTTCTATCTAATTCGTCGATGTTGTGTGTACTTTCTTGACAGCACATACTTAGTCTAAGCCTCATTTACTGCTAAACCCATTTGCCGCTCCTTCTCTATACTAGCAATATCAATCGGCGTATGCTAATAGTTGCACCGATTTATGGAAGATTGTGCCTCTGGCGTTGGCTCGGTTTTTTTGGACAATCCTCTCCTGAATCAAATTAAAGAAGTCACAGTGCATCGCCTTGCCTTAATCCTTTTTTGATATCGAATGTCTCGGTGAGGTCGTTTCCGACCCTGGCGAAGCAGCGAGAATTTGCCATCGTCATCCTGCATAGACGGACGGGTTTTGCGGTACACTAAAACTAGTCATGGCTCTGTATAGTCTCTATAAATGCTGTCTCTATAAATGCTGTCGTAATGCGATTTTAACTGTTTTTTTTTCAGTATTTGCCGTAGTGTGAAAATCTTATTAGTTGTGGACTTTCCTGGCCTTAAACCACACTGATAATGGCCGATCAGGTTGTTGGTAAACGATTTCAGGAGTTCACATATCCCTGCAGATAGAATCCTTTGGGCGATGTTGAGGAGACTTATGCCTCTGTAGTTGACGATGTTCAGAGAGTCTCCTTTTCTGATAGCAAAAGTTATCAGGTTAAAACAAAACCCCTCACTTCGCGTTTTATCTTCTTTTTGACTTCTAGGGCTTTTAGTAGGATCTGTGATATGCTATATTGCGGCAGATAGTTACTTTTTACTTAATGGGATCCCGATGCCAGATCAGTCGACTTCCCACTGTTCATATGAACTCCAAATCTATCAGTTAATATGGTCGCGAATTCTTGGGGTACATCCTCATATGATAAAATTCACCTAAAAACTGAAGCCTCTATATAATTTTTAGCGGCAACTCTTCTCAAATTGTGCAATATCTGATGAATCCTGTATTTCATCCAAAAATAATCTTCAGGAATGAAGCTTATTTTTGACTTGATGGCTTAAGCAATAGGCCAAATCACTATGGCCATTTTTTTTTTACAAAAACTGGGGACTGTAGTGGATAAACTTTCATTATTTTTCAAATATTGTTCAACTTCAAATGCGTTGTTCTTTCGTATAGCACCACATTTTACTTAACCCCGAACTGCCAGCTGTCATATTGTTATTTTTTTCCATGGCAACAGCGTGCTATTAAATGGCCCTAAATTAAAAATTTGCGTGAATTATGGGACACCCTACGTAAGTCACCCATCATCAGAGATTAACTCTCATTAGTGGACTTTAAGCAATCAAATTTTGTTCACTACTTTCAGAATTTGGAGTTTTAATGGTTTAAAATTTTCAAAGTTTTTGGAATGTTTGGTTTCCGTGATTTTTGATTTTCCATATTTTTGGTTTTTGACGGGCTCAGTGGCGTGAAGCTTAGGGCGATGAACTGCAGAAGGTCTGGGTTCGATTCCCTTCCGTACCAACACCTAAATAATTTTCCACTTGCCCTCCTCTCGTAATGATCTGACAAATCATCCGAGTAGTGTTAAGAAAAGCTTATCTCAACTTAGTAGTTCGGAGTCGGCATAAAACAGGAGTTCCCGACAAGAAGAATACACGCATAAATTAATGGTTGTGAAAAAAGCTAGCTGGGTACTAACGAGCCTGTTGCTCCAAAAATTGTATTTCATTTTATATTTTGGTTTAAGATGTTCTGAATTTTAAAGCCTGATTCTCCCCCTTGTGAGGAATCAAAAATCACAAGCTCTTGTGACTATTCTTTGTGAGGATTATTGTGACTCGATAACATTTGTCGGATTCTCCGATAATCCTCACAAGAAAAGTCACAACGAAACTCACCACAGCAAAGGTGAATATATATAAGCAACGTTTCTGCAAATTGTGGCTTGGCTGAGAGGTATTGTATAGTTATTTCGTATACACTTCTTATAATAGCCATGTGCAAGGAAATATAGCTCTGAATGAAACTATATTCAAAACAAATTTAATAAAACTGCAATGAGAACTTGAGAAGAACAAAATGTAATACATACTCGAAGTACAAAAGGCAAGGAAGTTGGTTGATAGTCATGAGGCTTCAATCTCTGCATGAGATCCCAGCATAATGATTTTGGAAATCGAAAAAACTTTACAAACGTGCTGTTCTGTATAAATATTGGGTCATTGGTACCTCTCAAAGTTCTTAACAGCCGTCTTCGCTGCAATCTTATCAATATTATTAATTTGTTAAAAATGATGTGCTTTTGTAAAATTCTTACTTTTCATTTACGGAGGAAATTTCGTCAATAATATGCGCCATATTCATTTCAACTTCCATTTTTTACACTACTCAACAATCAAAATATCAAATCTCAAATAATTTGTGACCTGCTCTGAAGGAGATCACAATTTCGATTGTTTTTGTGACTCTCACAAGTTGTGACTGTGGGGGAGAATATGAAAAAGTCACAAAATCAATTTCACCTCTTCTTTTGACTTGTGAGGTGTCAGTGATGATGGGGAGAATCGGGCTATTAGGGACCAAAAGTCCTTATTGCAAATTATAATTTTCTAGACTTCATTTGCCGTGGGACTATTTGCCGAACTACTTGATACCATAATCCAACAATATGAAACTATTACACCTGTTAGCGGTTTTGTAGCTCTACATTCCCAAACTATTTTTCGTTACTTTCGGGATTGAGTTTTTTAGGATATTCGGGATTTTAAGATTTTTCGAATTTCATGATTTTTAATTTTTGGTGTTTTTGGATTTAAATTGTCTTATTTTTTCAGGATTTTTCCTACTCTTATTTTTTTGATCTTAACATGGTTCAAATAAATATATGAATTTAGTCGCTTAGACCTCCGAATAATGGACCTCCCTACCATGAAGATCACAGATATAGGCATATTCTAAAACGTTTTCTAAACTTTAAAGTAGTTGAAAAGTAATTTCTAGTCATGCAAAACAGCAGATTAGGTTTCAGGGAAATCCCCCATATCGACCCCAAACAAATCCCATCCCTACAATGTCTGCATTAAGAATAAAATTAGCATATCACAATTTTGTATTCCAACAAAAGATAAAACAAGTAAATTACAACATGACTTCGTTACTCCACCAGGCCGGCCAGCACCAACCAAGTCACCTACCACTACTCCTTATTTGTCCGACAACAAATTGGAATGACCATTCCTCATATACAATTAATAACGACAAAAAATATCCTCAAATGGAATTGTTAATTACATCCACTAAACTACACCCACCCTCAAGGAGGGGAGAAAAATCCTTTTCCATCCACGATTCCGCATTCGAGGAAAATGTCCAGACGGAAAACTATTACTTCATGTCGTATGTACACAATAAACAGCCTCGAGCCTTCGGAGCACAACGTCCAGCCTTTTTACGTGCCGCAATTAAGGATAATTAAAACGAATCCAGCAGCATAATGGCGCCTGTCTCTTGGTCTTTCAGTCCACAAATTAATTTCCTTTTTCCTCTGCATGTAATTTTTGCAGAAAAATGTAATTTGCCAACATTCGCCACTCACTCCTGGCGCAGCATCTCATTTTGATTACGTACTTTTATTTTAAGCATTTTTTTTGTAATTTTTAAAAATTTAATTTTCCCCAAACCCCTTTTTTGTTTCTTTGTCTGGACAATCGGTTTCACTGTTCTTCGCCGCATCCCTGCATCGAGGCGTGAAGCTGAGAAACTCCCGGGCGCAAATCCCAGACATCTTTGACGGAACGGTTGGTGTCTCGTACGTGACTCTGACTCGAAGTCATCCATTAAAAGACGCGCGCGTTGCTTTTACAAATTAGCGCCTGATTTGGTTTCAAGTAGTCCGCATGTACTTGAAACGATGCAGTGGATGGTGCAGGCTTGGGCACTGTTTTGCTTTCAATATGACCCGCGGGCATTGACCAGTCGTTCAATATTCATTAAGCGATATTGAGAGGTGGAACTGGGCATTCTGCATGTTTGGACAAGACAACTCGTTGGGTCGTAAGTCATGGTTAAGTGGACTCCAGCCACTTGGGTGATAAGTGATGGAAAGTGGTGTTGTAATGTGCCGTGTGTTGAAGAATATTAAGTCGCTGGTTAGAGTCGTCGATTGTGGGGCTAGTTAGAATTGGAGATACCATGACGCGAGATGCATCGTCCAATCATTAGAAGCGTGCGGCTTACATGTAGTTATTGACATTTCGTTACGGGGAATATTCACAAACGTGTAATGACTGTAACGGCTTGTAATATGGGACATCGGTTAGTTAGGTCATGCGTTTAAAAGTTGTATAATGGGTGGTCTGGAAGACAGTGATCACGAGATTACAAATAAGGTGAGTGCTGCTAATGGAAATAACTCGTGTAAAACGGTTTGATGGGGGTTTAAAAATACCACATCGCCTAATACAAGAAGACACTGCAACGTTCAGTTCGGAAGCAATTCATCTCAACTTGTCCATACCCGTCAGGTGCAGTGGCGTTTCAACATTCCTAATTGTTAAGAATGTGCCTTATTGCAAGAAACCGATGACGCGGGAGTGGTCCAATTTGACAAGAGAAGTTCTTAAGTTTTTTTCCCCTACCCCGGTCCATCGCCTTAATTTGTTGGAACAGTAAGAATCCCGAGGTTTGCCGTCTACTCCTACTTTTTAAGCGGATGTTCTTTGATCGCAACCCAGTACACCTTCCAAAGAGACAAGACGAAGAACTATAGTCCATTGGCAACATAACTTTTTTTTTTTGGGTTTCAGTGGGCTGGAGGCGTTCTAAAGCTTATTTCCTATCGCAGTCTGTCGAAATCATGCGTTGGGAGGAGGGAGGAGTGTACGTTTGCACACCAGCAACCCACCACGTGTTTTGAAATCACTTCAATTTAGCCTCGTTTGGTCCTGACGTGGACTTTAAAAAATTAATTATTACATTTTCGATAAGAAGAGGAACTGGCCATCTGAGAACATTGAGGCAATCAATCCTCCAATTCATACAGCATTCTTCGCGGAAACATGCGTCTGCCCTTGGACTTTCCAAATGCGAGTTGTTCAAGATGAACTTCACCATCAGACAAGTTGGCGATTATGCACGAACTCTTATTCGAACGCGGCTTTAACTATCGGAGAAACGCATGTGAGGTGCTATTAGAAAACGTTTCAGAGGACTAAATTGCACTACTGGACATCAAAGACCTTTGCATTCACCTAGTCACAGAATGCTAAACAATTTTCTCAGCTGGGATTGTTGGTCCCTATTTTTAGGAAATTAGGTCCCAGTGCCAGTTAATTCATTCAGACCAGTATGTGAACATTTTGGAGGCTTTTATTTTCCTTGACTTGATGAAATGGACTAAGGGGACATTTGGTTACAATAAGACAATGCTTCACACTTTAGGAGCATCGATGGCTGTTTTGAGGAAATTATTTCCAGAGCACATCATCTCTCTCTGATTCGCCCCTTTAGATTTTTTGGGAGGTTTATGCCAACCGTTTAAGGATTCAGTAAGACATGGAAGCCAACATCCGCAAATATATTGATATGCCGTGCTGGTAAGGGTCATGGCAAAAATTAGCAAGGGGGCTGCCACCCACCTGTGCAAATGAAAACCTTTGAAAAGTACTGATTCATAAAATTGGTTTCAATGTGTTTTGAAAAATAAAAGTTCTGTTGCGGAGTTATGTTGTGTCTTAAAGTTATGCTGCCGCACCCTTTATGATCTAAAAAAAATTAAAGATATTCAGCCCAGTATCCCTTTGGAAGATTTCCAATCGGACCTTAGTTTGTTTTCTAGTAATCCGTTGTGGAATCGCTTTCGTTCATTTCCAGACAGATTCCGCAACAATTCTTCGTCGGATAACTTCGAAAAAACTCAACGCGTAGCTGTCAAAAATTGTTGCCGCTGCGTGATCATGTGCGAAATATTTCGTCGGATGGTCTTTTCGAAATGCTTATTCTATTCGTCATCGATTTTCATAGGCTTAACATTTTGAATGAGGTTATGTTATGTTGGTGGTTTGAAGAGGTAGACTTTGTACGTCTTTCCTTCCTTTCCTTATCACACTTATAGACCCATTGTAATGCCCGTTGGGGATCCACGTGCGTGGGTGGCTCCTTCATTCATCCCGTTACTGTCCACTATTTTTAGTCCCTTTTCAGACAGCCAGATGTTGTTGCAAACCTACAGAGATCATCATCTATAATATGAAATTTCAGTTTGTGGTTTTAACGGGCTCAGTGGCGTATGAACCCAGACCGCGCAGAAGGTCTGGGTTAGATTCCCAGCCGTAGCAACATCTAAATGATTTTTTTCTGGGTCTCCTCTCGTGATGATCTGACAAATGATCCGAGTAGTATCGATTGTCAAGCAAAGCTTATCTCAATTTATCCGTTCGGACCTCCGAGTCAGCATATATAAAGAGGTGAGAAAGCTAGGCCCTGGGTAATACTAACAAGCTCGTTAACCCAAGAATTTGTATTATTTTTTTGCTTTTAAGTTTTTTTGCCGAAACAGATTTCTTGTTTCTTCGAGTCATACTCGGGCCATATCCCCTTGGATGTTTTACCGGTGGGGTATGAGGTTTAGCGATGTCCAGTGTTTTCTGTCCCACCCGTTATTTGAGGTCGCAAACTGGTTTGCCTGATCAGTGATCATAAATTTCTTCGCCCTATATGCCTCTGTATCCGGGGGCACAGCAAAGCTTAACATTATGTAGGACGCCAAGAACATTCTGCTCTTCACGACAGCGCTTCAAAAGCATGGACTTTATTTCGACAGCAGAGATTGCTTTAATTGAAGCCTGACTATCAATATAGGTGGTGATATCATCAGGTGGTATCGCCAGCATTGAGGTCGCTTTGGCTGCCTCTGTTACTGCAAACTTCTTTGCCTGGAATGTTTCACTACTAAGCTCAGGGAGGCGAAAAGTGCTGTTTAACTTTAGTGTTTTGGAAAACACTCCTACTCCAACGTCTACGTCCATTTTTATATCAGGTATAGTTTCGGTGCCCAGTTCGTTCCTCTCCCACACCTCTATAATTGGAAACATTTCTTTGAAAGTCAGGGAGAGGTAGCATGTAGTCAGAAGATACACCTGAGCACAGGTTTTTGTTTGGAATTTGAGCTTGTCCTCCTTAGTTCATTTTCCAGCAGTGTAGCCGGCATATTTTTCGTTTTTGGCCAAATCACAAAAAAATTCCATAGAAAATGTGTGCAATCTATTAGGGCAATCTTGTGACCGACTTATTCTGCGAGGATAGTTTGAGGCACACTGAGTTTCTGAATGTGTTTTCTTGTACAAAAGATGTTTGGTAAATATATACAAAAAACGAATTTTAAAAATGAATATATAGACAATAAACAGTTTTGAACCACATCCACTCATATGAGAGTATTTTCTTAAAAAAAATATCTTTGGGAAATATTTTAAAAAAATTAAGCCAATTTTGAGAAGATGATTTACACCGACTATAACGTGGGAAGGTAAGTCGGTATTTTTTTATCAAGTTTTTATATATAACTGGGACACTCTTATAGGGTCTTGAATTTATATACTTTTTAAGTGTTTTAGGCAGCGCGGGTTATTCGGTGGGTGAGTTTATGCATTCACTACACCACTCCCGCCCAAAACTTTCTGAAAATGTAAAATCCGCATTCAATTTAATTGTGTACTTTATAAACCCCAGCCCTTATAGTCTTTAAAAACCATAAACTCCAATGGATACAATTTCAACTATTTTGCTCATAAGTTATTCCCTTTGTCTACCCTCATTCCTTCTCCTGTCAAAAATTACAAACAATAAGAAAATTCCGGCGCCTTTCTCCAAATGGGGGTTTAGCAAGCAAAAAAAAAGGGAAAAGTTAATTTTATTTTCGCACATATGCATCTTTAACGTATTTACAGTTAATTACTTTCAAGTGCATCTCGTAATTTTGTAATTCCCTAACAAAACCCGACAGACTAAGAGACTAAAGCCCTTTCATAGCAAAAATCCGAGTAAAAGCCTGATAAGTCCCTTAAAAAGACACATCAACAGTAACAGTAGCATCATCATCATCCACGTTGTCGTCGTCGTCGTCATGCTGCTCCTCATGCATGCATATATAGATAGAGTCCTCGTCTCGTATATTACAGAAAGTCCTCTACATCAGCATTGTCATCGTCGTCGTTCGTATCTACTATACAATATATAGTTCATTGTAATGCATGGCATTGCATTAAAATGTAAAGAATCACTTTTACAACATTTCCGCTCATCCACACACCCCCCTGCATCATCATCATACCAATCCGTTCTGTGGATGTGTGTGAGCAACTAAATAATTCCGTATGTGAACGGATTTCCTTTATTCCTTGAGGCTGCCTTGAAAAACAATGACTCATCAGCATTTGCAATGAGAAACCGTATTTAGATACAGGGGGCTACGTGTGCGTACGAGTGTATGTGTGTACATTTTGAGTGAAACAATACCCACTGATGTCATCAGTATCCTGCAAAAGCTAGAAAATCTGCTATATCTCTAATCTTCCTCTTATCCTACTTCCAGAGAATTTGCTTCCATCTCCTCTGGATTTGGCCAACCCTTTGCTTATCCTTTCCGCTTCCATACTCTTAAATAGTCAACAACAAGATACGCTCATTCATTGTTCTGTGACTTGTACCGTGGCCGGGATTTCTTGTTTGTTACGCCCGATGATAGGCTCTTAGTAGTTATGCTTCTCTCCTCCTTCTTCAGCTTCGATAGTGTACTTTTGAATACAACAGTAAAACAGAAGATCCTTAAATTATGAAACAATTTATTCTTTGTTACTCGGCAGGGACGAATCAAAACCATCCCCCGCCCGCCACCACTACATCTAGGAGTGTGCTTTGCCTAATCGCTCGAGCTGCATTTATATCGTCCTGTGTACACAAAACCATACTCAACCCAGAAATTAACCCTTTTTCTAATTTTTGGGAGTGTGCCTTACTATCGTCTTTCCCGTGAACGCGCTCTAAAGCAGATTATATACGAAGCTTGTATGTGTGTGTTGTACTCCTTGCTTCTGCCTAATCCACTGATGCCAGAGATTTATACCAGAGGACGACAAATGCATTCGTAGTTTTGTAGGTGTTTTCTGTCGGTTTGGGACGTTACAGTGCGACGACATAATTTATATTTATCCTTGCATTATGGGCTTAACCCAGAACATGACTATCATGCATAAACAGGCAATGAGACACACTCATTCATGCACTCACTATATACGAGCAGGCGGAGTGGTGCGCACCAAAAACCAATAAAACAGTGAATCCTAGCACTTTGTGTGACACGATGTTGTGGCTGGAATAGTGTGTCGGAACGGTTCAGAACTTGCAGCATCCTTATCGTCCTCGTATGGAGAATAAGAGATAATTTTTGGGTTACCGGAGTATAAGTCGAATCTAGAGGGATGTTTACAATTGTAGGCTTGTTCATTGTTTTAGTCTAGTAATAGTTTCGATTACATCTACATCATCTTACATCATTGGCCTGGGGATGTGAGTCCATATATACAATAAACGGTGTGCATGCGTTTTGAATTTACAGTACCTGATGAGCTGTTAATGGGGTTGGTTTTAAGTTTAAATTAAAGCTTTAAACGGCAGTCATTGGTTGTGATTATTTATCATCCTAAACGTTTTGAAGATCCGTGTGGAGTTGCTAGTCTCCCATCGGACGCGTCCTCGGTTGGCGGATAGAGGAACTCTCTGCAGATATGCGGGGTAGGTGGGAAATAAAATACCACTCGCGGACCAAAATTAGCTAGGGGTGAGGTGCCCAATCAAAAAATCTCCTCAGACGTCAGCGAAAGAATTCACTAAATGGAATCAAAGGGGGCGTCTACGAAACAAAAAAAACCTACATAAGCTCCTCAGACATATTTGGACAACAGGCCAGTGAAAATTACTCGGGTTAGAAAAGACTCGACGATGGTTGGGTGTTGTACAACAGGTTATTTAGGAATTTCAAGGGTAAGTCAGGCCCCTTGAACAAAGATGGTGGCGGATGAACCGAGAGGTCAACGACAGCGCTCAATTCCGTCTTGGATACTGATGGCCCCATGTCCTAGGGGTATCTAATAAATTGGAACTGGCACTCCAGGTTGGGGGTTGTGCTTTGGGTTAACTAACCAACCAATGAAAAAAAAAAACAATTTTGCCAACATAAGCCCGATATGCGCTCATGCTCTGACGGAGGAAAAATATGATACAACTAAGGACTGCTTCTACTAGCTCCTTGACAAAACCTATGAGCGACTACCAAAGTACGATGTTAAAATCGCATTTTAACGCAAAATTAGGAAGAGAAGATATATTTAGCAGTATTGTCAGAAAATATAGCCTACACGACAACACGTCTGGTAACGGACTTAGGCTTATTGACTTCGCTACGGAACGAAATGCCACAATAGGCACACCAAATGGGTACCTACTCTTGGGCAATATAGGGGTCGGTATATCAGTCGATGGAGCCCAGAAGCGCAAATTTATCTTATTTACGTGGCCGCTCAGGTTGATGTGAGCCTCGTCACTTCAAAATATGCAATTAACAGTGCGAAATCTCTCCGTCATTGTTTCACTGAATTTCGTAATTTTCGTAAATTAAAGTAATTTTCTTTAAGTTCTTGCACTAATTGAATCTTAAAAAGATGAAATTTTAGGTATTTCTTTAAAACTTCGTGAACAATAATTTTTGGGAGTGCCAAACTCTCTTTCTTAATGACAGGTCTGTTTTTTTACGCGAATTTCGTTCCACGGCATGCATATTTTCGGTGGTCTTTGATGTTCTACTGGCCCCTGGCTCAGAAGTGTTTGAACTGAAGTGGTTTTGCGGAATCTTTTCACCCACGACCGACACCCACAAATGAACACTTGATCCATCGCTCAATCGACGAATATTGCAACGTCAACAAAATTGTCGGCGCGAACTCACGTAAGAAACGACACTTTTAAAAGAAAAACATCTCAATAGCGAACGCACTTCCGACTACTGAGGCATGATGAATGACTAACCCGCACTCTCGTTTATTCAAATGGCACCACGCTTCTCCCACACTATTTTTAACTTTTTGCGATACTCGCATTTAAAATAATAAGTCCGCCACTGGACACTCTGCAGTAGCAAATGTCGTTCAATAATTATAGGTCCGTCCGTCCAACTGTATGTCATATAGTGTCGTTAGATGTTAAGCTACGATAAGGTTTATCGTAAAATATTAATAAAAATCCAGCAATAATGGATTATGATCTCCAATTGAAAACACTACATCTCTAAAGCTGTCACGTTTAAGATACTGCATTCTGTCCATTGTCAAAGTATATATTTACCCACTTCCGCCATTTCACAGTGAATATCTCTTTTTTACTTCCCTTCGAGCGTAACGGAAACACATGTCACTGCAATATCACCCACGTAAAACAAATAAAAAAAATCGCACCGACCATTAGCATACCATGCTCACGCGCCATAACATACGCGCCAACCGTTTGCCAAAATTCATCGCACATCTTCTGTTCCCTGTTCTGCTGCAACTATACCCCTATGGCATATCATATTTCACGGCAATAAATTTCCGCGGCATTTCATCGAACTCAATGTCCCTATACCGTACTAGGATGCGGATCACATCCTTTTCCACACATCTTCCCAACAAAAAACCTACAAAAAAAATCTAATTTTACTTTCAGATGTGTGCCACTAAATCATTCGCGCGCGTCACACAATACCGTGTGCCTCAAGCTCGCGTTCCCAAAAATGACGAATAGCAATTTTACTGTCACACAGGTAACCAACCACAACCAGGGAGTAGTATCTGCGAATAAAATTTCATCCCTAGAGGAACCGCCACAACATCAGGCGTCAAACTGCTAAGGACATAAAAAAAACCACACCACTCGGGTCCCTCTTCGATATCGTCCCTAAGCCTGAACCTACGAATTCCTAATTTTATGAGGCTCCCCTCTGTCTCACGTTTTGTCATCTGTGTGGTTTGCTTCGTGGGTAGCGCCATCTGTTCCCGAGGTGGTTCTCTCACTTCTCATCCCACAGAAGTTGAATAAATAAAAAATGCTCACCCGGAAAAAAACTGGGAGTTACACTATTCCATATCCGTAGACACATATCGTCGAGAAAATTATCCAAAACACTCTCACCCACTCGGAGAACAGATGGAACATGGTAAGGAAACTCATTTGGAGTACCAAAGGAGGAGGCAACTCTAGTTTGGAGATATCAAACCAAGTAACCCGTCATCGTCGGCGGCAGCCGCAGCGTCGTTGCTAAATCATGCAGTGCCACTCGCGAGCCCATTTCATCAGAATTGATGTCACTTTTATGCAAATCTTCACTTTTGTTGCTCACTGAGGCGTACGTTGTTCAACCACGCGATGAATGTCACGAGAGAGCGCAAGTGAACGAACAAAAAAAAAAAACTGAAAGGAAGAAGAACGGAAAATATACCTACGGGAGCGATTCCTTTTGGTGCGATGAAGATTTCAAGGATAAAAAATTATCCACTTTGAAGGGAAATTGAATAGGGGCCCAAGGAGACAGGCTCCTTCGGGTGGTTAAAAACAAGTGTTGGCATGGGAGCGCGAAGACCACAAAACGGAGTGCAATGCGCAAATGGTTACAGCATCGACACGTTGTCAGGTCTTTTGTGGTACCTCGCAGGAAGAGAGTGTGAAAGTGACATGCTGGGGATTTGTTGTGAGGAATTAATTTTACTGACTTCCTTACCCGCATAACATTTTGTGTGAACGGTATCATGTGAATAGGCAGCTTAGCGTGTGGTTTTGACCATCTGGTTTGATGGTGGATGAAAGTGTGTGGCACGTGGTGTTAATGGCTCTAGCTCTGCTAATCAGTTGATGACTATAATTTGACGTCGGGTATAAAACGTATATAAGGATGTGCAGACGTATTTCTATGAGGACCGGGTGCTCCTTTCATTTTTATTTTGAGAACTAGCGAGGTTGGCGCCCAATTGACAGTTATGTAAGCATACGGAAAAGATGCTCATATGGTTTTGGAACGATGAATCTCTGAATCTGAAACGAAATCGACACTCATCGCTTAGTCGAAGTGTGATTTTAAAAATAAGGACCTACTATAAAAATTATGAAAGGCGATGGAATGCGTGCTAGAGAGACAGTAATCTGCTTGAGTTGATGTCAAGTTGATGTCATATACCCTGAATATCGTTGGATGGGTCCAACTAAGTCGACTGAGAATAAAAAAACGGCTAAGGAGGTGGCTCGTCAGGAATTAAGATAGAAAATGTTACCAATATTTAAATTCTCCAAATTAGGGATTGAGGTTCAGATAAATACCTGCCGAGATGAATAAGGAATATTCAAGTTTAAATCACTGTCGATGCTGAGAATATTGAATGTCTACAAAAACATAGGAACATCATTCCTGGAGTGGCAACTCTCATCTTTGATCGCCCACTTTTCTTTTTCTCTTTTCTTCTTTCTGAAAATCCAGTTTTCTTCCCTCTTTCCTTGCCTAAAAGTCTCATTGGTAGAATTCGTCTTCACCTGCAGCTTTGTCTCATTTTTGGCTGCGTAGATCGGTCAGCGTTCTCCTTCAAACTAGGAGACATCAGTTGCGGCGGATCAAATGGCTCGTTGAAATCGTCGCCATTGTTCTTCGTCATCAGATGCTGGTGGTGTGGTGTTAATCAAGACGTTTAGAGTTCTGTAAATAACTTGGCAGTATCTTGTGAGTTTCGACATAAAATTGTTGCGTAGTATTTCGTCTTTTTTTGGCGGGGTGGATATCCCCATTCTTACCTTGGCTGCAACAAAGTAGTGGTCCGAGTCTATGTTTGCCCCTCGGAATGTTTGAGAACATCAAAAATACTGGATTCCTGCTTTTTGTCTATCGCTTTGTAATCTATTTGATTGACCGTTTGTTGATCATGGCGGTCCATGTCCCAAAATGGAACTCAGGTTGTGCTGGCTACAATGACACATTGGTCCGCAGCGAAGTCAGTTAGCCTAAGTCCGTTGTCAGACGTTGTGTCGTGTTGAATGTGTTTTCCGATAATATTGCTAAATATGTCCCATTTTATTACCTTGCATTGAAAGCTCCCAGCACGATTTAAACATCGTATTTCGTAACTCTTTTTTAGGAGCTCTTAGAACAAATTTTTCGCAGTGTCATCTTTTTGGTTTGTCGGAACATATATGGCTAACGTCGGCCAATTCGGCCTTAATACGGATTGTTACAATGTTCGCTAATATCTTCGAAGCATAAGACTTTTTGACTTAGTTTGGCACTTATTCGTTAGTCGCTCTTAAGTTTTTTCCAGGAGCTCTTAGAACACATTTTTCGCAGTGTTATCTTTTTAGTCTGTCTGAATATAAGCGCATAGTTGGCCTATGTAGGCAAATTAGGCCATAATTCATATTGTTACAATGCCTTCGCTAATGACTTCGAAGCATAAGACTTCTTGACTTATTTTGGCACTTATAACAAATCTACATCCAAATAGTCGCTTTTTCTGCTCAATAAACAGGGCCCGATGTCACAGTTTTGCATCCTCTCTTAGCCCCATGCCCTCGTATTTCCCTGATGACAGTAATGTCTGCTTTATAGCAGTTTAGGGCTTCTGATAGTTCTTCGGCTATACATTTTCACATTTTGTATGTCCAAATTCATGTCTTCAATTTCAGTAAAAGACAGTCGGTTAACATGGCTCTGTAACGCCCACCGTTAACCGAAACGTTGTTCCCAGCCTAATTTTCTGGGAAAAATATGCCAATGATGCCACTACTCCACAATCCTCATCAAACTGTCACTCTCTGTGGATTCATACGCTTCTCGACAATAATGTGATCCAATTCAAGCTGCTTTAAGGCCCAAACTGCGAAGCGATACCGAAGCGGATGGTAGTGAGCCTTCAATTGGTGAGTTAATTGGACCTTATACGCGAATAATCAGAATTCTTCTCAGGCTTGTGCGTGAAATGTTGAGCTATTGAAATCAATGGCGTGTTGATGTTCGTGAATTGAGTCTCACACTCTCGGCTACAGCAGCTACATTCTCGTCTGTGCTCACCGTACTACGATGAGGACCATGAGTACTAGCATACCAGTCTCAAGAAGTTATTGCAGGCGTAGGGACGTAAGTCCCCGCGATATTAGTCCTGAATTGATTTTTCAGGACTAATGTCCCACTTCAGTGATACATAAGTCCCGAGTTTTTATAGTTGACGCAAGTCCCAAAACACATTAAACTTGGTCTGGGGACAACTTCGTTTCTCCGCCAAGAAGATGTAAAATCGTCAGCCAGGCGCCTAAGTCAACAGTTTTTTTTTGTTAAAGATAAACTGGGTGGCCCGATTCCCGGGAACAAAGGATTTTAACTCTCATTCTGGGGACAGTCCACGCTCACGCAACTTCGTTGCTCCGCTCAAGGTATGCAAAGTCGTCAGACGCCTTTCTGGGGACAGTCCACGCTAACGCAACTTCGTTGCTCCGCTCAGGGTATGTTTAGTCGTCAGGCAGGCGCCTTAGCACAAACTTGAAAACAGCAGGCTCGGTGGGTGCTTCACTTCGGCCAAAACTTTGGAAAAAGGTTTTTAATATTTCCAAACGTTGTTAAAGCAACACATTTCGTTCCGCGGAGGTATGATACTGACTTTCTGTTAAGATTTCGAGCGGGAAACAACTGCCAGTGTCAAAATAACCAATGATTTAAAAAGAAACCACTAGATGGCCGACTTTGTATAGTACCAGACTTCTCAATAGTATTCGACTTCATTTCGTCGAAACCACAGTAAGTCAAAACAATTCAATTCAATCGATTAATTAAGTTATTTTCCGCCCCACATACGATTAGTTGAATTTGCAATATCGTGCAAATATTTGATTACCAATAAAGTAAACTTGCGAATTCTCCGAAATTTCATATCAAACTATAATTAAAGTCGGAATACAATTATCTAAACCAATAATTTATGACCTTAACCTAATTTGTAAGTATAGTTAAGTGCTTCCATGGAGCTATACCAAACCCACCCTCCCACATCCATTCCCACTCTAACCACTTTATCAGCTTCAGTTAAAAAGAACTTTAAAACACCAAAAGATATAAATTTTTAACACAAAAAGATACAAAAAAAAATACATATAAATAAAACAAACAACGAAAAAAAATATTCTAAACTCATTTAGATAAGATATTCATCTCATTTCCCTACCTCAAGTGGTTTGCTACATGCTTTGCCTTTAATAAAACGCCACTCGACGAGTCTTTTTGACAATCAGAGCGAGGAGGAGCATATTAAAAAAAAATAAAAACGAATCCAAAACAAAAATATTAATATCTCTCGCGTCTCGCGTCTTTATGGCCCACCTGCCGACACCGGTCCACCGAAAATTTGTCAGGTAACCCTCTAAAAAAAAAAATTTGTATTCAAGCAGTGAAATTAATTCGCTATAATATTTGGATAGCACTAGCACCCCTCGACGAAGAGTCGCCTCCTATCAGATGCTTCGAGTTGCACGTTTCCATTGTCCCCCAGGAATTTCCATTGGAACGAGTGTAACTAAAACAGAAACTTTTTTTTAAATAAACTTCCATGTGGTACCCTTGAGGTATGCCATTCTGGGGGCGAATAAATCAAAGAACACCGACCCACCGCCGACGCGCTTATAGCTCAGACAAGTCTGTTTGCTTAACGATGATTTGCAGGTTTCAAGGTTTGTAGGCGAAGGTTCTTTATTTTTAGTGTAGCGCAGTTTTTTTTTTAACTTCCTTTCCTGTGCAACGGTTTTTTCTTTATGACAAACTACTCTCATCCGGATAATTTATGAACACGTGTGTATTGTCAAAATACGAATTTATGCCGTTCAACCTCAGTGCAAGACAATACAACATTTCGGAGGGGGGGCTTGGAGAGTTCTAAAGTGCGTGGGTCACTAGCGCATTTAGTTGCTGCATGAGTGCGGATGAGTGGCGCGGTCTCGGCCAAACTGTGCACCTCTAGTGGGCGCGAAACATTTTCAAAACTGATTTCCAGGTTGTTATGCGGCAAAGTTTTATGGGAAATTAATGCCACCTATAGTCTAGATATTCTATGAGGGGGAAATGCTCGAGAATGAGTTAATTAATTTCGAGATGGGATATGTGCCGTTTAGGTTTAGGTGTGTGTACTATGGATTGGGAGGTTTCACATTATTAGTGTTTGTTGTGCTGTTTATTTTGACGGTTGGGGCTATTGGATGGTGTTTTATGGAGCTCTTGGTGGTGAGGGTAAATTGCCGATCGCAGATACTTTTTTTAATGACATTTTGATTGGCATTTAGTTACCAAGTTACTCCACGAGTTCTGTTTTATAGGGACTATATGTTTATTTCTTGTGAATGCGTGTGGCACCCACGCAACGTGATGTATGGGGGTATGGGGAAATTTTTGACATTTTTTGTTACCTAGAAATTGTTGACAAGAATCTGCATTTACCATATGTTCGTTTTATTTTAAAGGTTTTAAATTAAGATTTATGACATCTTTAGGGTCCGGGCGCATTTATGTTTTATTTGTCTTGTTTGTCCACTTTTGAGAAATCAATTTGTATCTCAATAAGATGGTATTTTTTACGAGCTTACTTTGGCGTGAACTTCCCCTGATAGAATGGGATTTAATGTCATGTAAAGGTATTTTTACCAAAATAGTTATAGCATACTTTTTCAGAAAGATTAAGTCTGTTGGTAGCATTTTATATCATAGATAAAAAATGGCCCTAAATAGCACGTGCTGGAATATTTAAAGTATTTTTAGTTTTGCAGATATGTTTGTCTGAATTAGTCGAGTTAAGCCTCGATACACTGTATAAAATAATTGAGTCACATAAGTCCAATTTTGTATAGACAAACAAAATGACTTATCAACATGGGTGTCGGATAGTAAAATGATTTATAAAATAAGGCTGACTGTTTTCGTTATGTCCATTCATGCTGCATATCCCGGGTATTTCAAGAGTCCAGTGAATATTTTTTTAATCTCGTTAAAAAAACATGGTCTCTTTGGATCACCTTTTTCATAACCTTTCTATGCCTCGATTAGATTTTTACTAAACGGTGTCACAACACTTATATATTATGGCAGTTCAAATCTTGTATACGATGTTTATGAGACTTGCTTCTCTGTAACTATCGTGTCATTGGATTTCAAATCTTGCAAATCGCGAAAGTTCGGTTTAGATTCCATTCTGTCCTATAAAATGTTGGCGCAGTCTCCTTTTTTGTGGACCAGACAAAAGATGCTAAGGTTCCATTCTTCTTGCATACATTTATCCGGCCAAATTTGGTTATGAGTTGGTGAATGTTACAAATCATCTTCGCCGGCTTTATACAGATCGGCGGGAAGACCTCATTCCCGACAGACCCTGACTTCACTTCACAGTTTTCGCGGTCATTGCCAATATTGAATGGTTCGTTCTGTCTGACAGCGGTATGTTGTTCGTCATCGCTGTTTAACGGTAGATAGGTAGGTAGAACTGGCGGTTCGGCATGAACCCAAGTAGCACTTATGTGCCTTTTTGTTACCACGACTCGTGTGACCTTTATTATGATTGTTGTTGTGGATGTGATACAGGCGGTGTCTAGATCCAGCCTGAGAGGTTTACAAAACGGACAAGATCTTGTATCCCTTTACCCGAGATGTCGCTAAGGTTGTCGAAAAATGGTTGGTCTAACGCACCCAATCTGGCTCTTGCTAGTGCCGGACATTTGCAGATGAAATAGCAGAGGGTTTCTCTCTCATTTATGTTCCCGCAACTGCGGCATTGAGGGTTGTATGAGATCCCTAGTTTTGCCGGATGGTCTCCAATTTGTTCTGTTTTTTTCGTAGGTGGGCCATACCGTCCTCGATATGACGCAATTTGTTAACCTTCTCCATTTGTTGTCGACCTTTTTCAGGAAGTAAGAGTGTATTTGTCCCTTAACCGCACCTAGCGGGATACGGACCCTTGCCGCAAGTGAGCCTTGAAGAGCTGAGCCTTGCCTGGCCAGCTCGTCTGCACGCTTGTTTCCTTCAATATCACTGTGCCCTGGAACCCGGAGAGTTGTGACCCTGAAGCGTTCGCCAAGGTGCGCAAGTTCGTTTTGGCATTCCTGTACCAGTTTGGAGGATATGGTAGCCGAGTTGATGGCTATCTATGAGAATAGCAATATATTTTGCTTTTCCGTAGTGTCACGCCCCAGTAGCGTGCAAGCCTCTCGGATAGCAGTCGTTCCGCCTGAAATACGCTGGTAAAGTCCAGTAGGCGGTATGCTACAGATATTTTCAGTGATTCCAAGAAGACTCCGGACCCCACACCACAGTTCATCTTAGATCCGTCGGTGTAGACGACCGTGTCGACGTGTTTAACAGTCTGCAGAAGTTGTTCTTCCATATCCTCAGCATGAACTGTGTCTCAACTAGGATATTTCCTTGTTAATCTCGACAGGATTCTGTTCGAGCCTTGTATACACATTGGTAAAACTTGCGAACGTATTTCCTGTAGTGGCGCTTCCGTATATTATCAATAGCGCGCTTTTCTTGCTCTGTTTCCTTTTGAAAAGCCGGCGGTCTTCCTTCTTTGCCTATATAATGCTCAATTGCAGCTTTCATTTTCACCTGGTTAGCCTTGTAGGCATCGTTCTTGGCTGCGAGCATCTGTCGGTATTCTTAATTAAACCAAGGGTTTCTTGCTGGTGGGCGCGAGAAACCTAGCAAATCAGTTGCGGCTGATCTAATGGGTTGTTGACACCGTTGTCATTGTTCTTTGACATTTGATGCTGGTGGTGTGTTGTTATTCGAGAGGTTACGCATGCGATTGCAGTCTTCCCAATTAAATTTTTTCCAATAATTCTGAATTAGTGTGGCGTAGTGGATATCCGCATTCTTACCTTGGCTGCAACAAGGTAAAGTGGTCCAAGTCGATATAAGCCAATTGGGATGTTCAGACATCCAAAATACTGCATGCGTGCCTCTTGTCTATCGCAATGTGATCAAATTGATTGACCGTTCGTTGATCTGGAGACCGCCATGCCCCTTATGAAAATCGAGGTGAGGATACCATGTGATGGCTATAGTGACATATCGTTCCGCAGCGAAGTCAGACAACTTGTCTATGTCTTGTAGGCTGTGTCTTTCTAGAATGCTGCGTTAAAATCTCCCATCACGATTTTAACATCGTACTTCGCTAGTCGCTCATATAGGTTTTTCGAAGGGGAGCTCGTAGAAGCAATCTTTAGCTATACTCATCTTTTGTCAGGGCGTGAGCGCATATAAGACTAATGTTGGCGAATTTGGTCTTGATGCGGATTGTTACAATGCGTTTGCTAATGACTTGAAAACATAAGACTTCTTGCCTAAGTCTGGCACTTATAACAAATCCACATTCGAATAGTCGCTGTTTCTGCTCACTATAACACGGTCCGTAGTAGATATTACAGTTTTTCATCGTCATCTTGCCCGTTCGTTCCAACGGATTTCAGGAATGGCAGAAATGTCTGCTTTTTAGCAGATTTAGGTTTCCGCTAGTTGTTGGCCTGCACCTCTCCTGTTTAATGTTCGCACATTGCAGGTCCAGATACGAACGTCTTTGCCCTGGAATGGAATATGTTCATTATCATGAGTACACGTCTTCCACCTTCTCTCACCTGCTGCCACCAAGACTTTAGACAGGGGTTGAGACCATATTCCCTCTCAAGGTACTAGGCGATCGACGCGGGAAGACTGAGAGTCCGAGTTGGTAGGCAGCAGCTCAAGGTTTCATAAAATCGCATTGCCATTTGTCTCTACTTATAATGCCTCTAAACTAATAAAAACCCTTTTTCATAGATTCTGCATTTTTATAAAAAAAAATCATTTAAATGCAAATTCTTCTAAATTCAGTTAACCAAATTCGCCAATTACATAAGTGTAGAGTTTCGTAACCAAACAAATTTCCATTGGTCTACTGAGGTGTGGAACAGATAACTGTAATAGTTTTCCTCTTGTTGGTACTTTATTTAGCACAAACCCTTGATACATGGATAGGGAAATGTTTTATGAATAAGAATTTGTGAAACCCCGAATAAAAGCTGCATAAATACTGACTTATGTAACTGCACAACGGTCTAGAGTTATTTCAATAAATTCCAATAAATGAGGCTGAATGTATTTATTATTTTCATCCATAAATATAGTTTTATTTATTAAGATAAACAAGATAAAAGTTAAATAAGTGAAAGCCACAGATTCGGTAGACGACCTTTTCCTATGGTGAATAAAATACTTTTTTTTATAAACTTTTCTCAGATCAGGTGAACGAAAAAACGTTCCAGGAATCCACTATCCAATTGGCAAGGCATACCATATCTAAAAACGTATGTAAGTTATTTTTACAAATTTCATTAATAGGCGGAACTCGGCCTGTTTCCAATGCCCAAAAACCATGTGGTGGTTATTTTTTTGGATAGTGTCTTTCTATTTTTCTTAAAGTATGTATTTTCGTCTCAAAACTCGAATTTTATTCGCGAAAGTAACATTTTGTAAGATATTATTATGTTCGTATACCCTATCCCAAAGCGGTATATAAATATATGGGTGCATAGACAGACAGACAGTCTTATGGCGTTTTCCATTGGTTAATCATTAAATCAATCTTTTTTTTATCTAGAATTGTCAAAAGACCGATTTTGACAGTTGTTGTGTACCATTGGGCAAACAAAATTAATTTTTTTATCTGAGATTAATTTTGCAAATCTGGATTTTTCGGCAGATTTACACTCTATGCACACACACTTAAACAAATGATAGCTGTCAGTTTGAACAAAGTGATTTTCGTTTTGATTTTTTATTATTTCGGTTGTTGAAAACCATTATTAAGGGTAGGTGTCCCATGCAAAAATAGGTTGGAGTTTTGCGCTAAATTGTGTAGCGCTCACAATTTTCCGAATATTTAAATGAAATAAACGGTGATCGATTGGAAATATGTTAAGCAAAGTACTTGTTTAGCATTTAAAAAACATTAAAATATCTTTGAGCCTCAAAACCGCCTGACATGTAGAAAAACCATACAAATAAGTTAGATGCTAATTGCGTTCCATTTTTATCTCTTTATATACATATTTTTTATTTTTTTTATATTTTTTTTCTACAGACAATAGATTTGCGCAGATAACACCGGTTGTTTTTTGTTGTGAATTTTAGTATTTATCCCGAAAAAAATGCACAAAACTATGAAAAATAAGGTAAATTTACAAAGTTTAACTAGATATAACTTCTAAAGTATAAAAGGTAACGAAGTCAAATTAGCTTTTTTACAAAGCTAATAGATATGTGCAGATACCGTTTTTTTTTTTTTTTTTTTTTTGTATTTTGTACAGTAATTTTTTGGTGACAAAATGGAAAAAAGGTGGTTTTTTTTTAAACGTTTTGGGTTTTTTGGCTGGGAAATCGATAGTTATATTTCCTAATTTTTGGAAATAATTTTTTAACCAAGCAACAATATATAGGGCACAACGTACCGGTCTTAAAAACATGTTTTTTTTCTTCTAACATATTTAAATATGCAATTCAATATGACATTATTTGCAATGCCGCTGTGAAAAAAGGACAACCAAAATGATTCCGACAAATTTTTTTTATTTTTTTTTGGTATTTGTATTACATGAAATTTGAGTTGGTCGGTCTGGGACACCTACCCTTAAACTGTAGCAGTTCAAAGTGAAATATTATATTAAATGAAAAACAATCAACCTTTGTGACTTGAAACTTGACAGGTACCTTCACCGATACTAACTTCACAGACAAGAAATTACAACAATGCAGAGACAAAAAAAAATCAATCTGAAGTCGTGTTCCATTGGCACTCAAAAAGATAAAATTTTGATCAAAATCCATTTACCAATGGAAAACGCCATTACAAGACATCTCCATCATTGTAATGTTAGGTTTGATTAAAATCTCGAGTTCGCATTTTTTTCACGAAACCAATACTTGCTCTATTACGAGCAAGTAAAAATCCATACATGGAATCGACCATGCCGATACATTTCTACGAAACGCATCCGAACATTTTGCTAGAAAAATCACCAACAGATTAACGATGAGTATCTGAAAAAGGGTGCAATTGCCTCTCGGTCTCGGCTCGGTCCATCTTTTACTGTTCTCCTTCAACCTCTTCCTTAGCAAAACAAAAATGAAAAATTCGCCGAACGAAAAGATAAAACAAAAACACGAATAGGTGTAAAAGAGCTCTTTAATATAAGAGATGGACATTCTCTTAAGAAACTGGGTGTTGTTTCAATTAGCACCAACTCTGACCGCATAGTGTCGCACGAATCACTTGAAGGCACTTCCCGGCGGGTTTTGAAAACCTCTCTCTCAGTATAAGAGATACTATGAGAATGAGAGGAGAGAGAAGAAATCTTTTTTGCGCTGTCTCTGTTTTCATCTTCTCTTTCGTCACTTTCATATTCATCTGAAATCTGAATCCCATAAGCGTAGTGTGCAATGAGCATAGAAGAGGAATGAAGGATAGACAAAATCTGTCAAAATAAATAAATGAAAATGAAAACAAAGATGCACGGCCCGTTGCCGATGAGTTTAGTGTTGTTGTTGTTGTTGGATAGGTATAGCTCGTCGTCGCTTCAGAGTAACAAAAAATCCCAAATCTAGAAAGAATGCAAGGACTTCACTTAAACATCTATTTTGAAACTCTCTAGGGAAAGCAATGATGAGCACCACAGGGAGTTTCCTTTTTTGCCGCCCATCGGCCTCTTGGTGCTGTCACTTGTACTGTTTTGAGCTGGTTTTTGTGTTTCGAAAAAAATCGCATTTTTTCTTATTTTGAAAAACCGCTCTGCACTTAGTAAGCATACCATGCGGATGGGGTGGAGGGATGTTTCTATTTTTTTGTGAAAAGGTCCTCACATCGCCACAATCGCATACCTATTATACACATCAATCCAGTGCTCACTTGAAGGGAATGTAATTCTTCATCGTCTCACTAGAGAAGTGTGTGGTAAACTATACACTGTGCAGAAGGATTTTCGAAGGATTTTGTTTTAGGACGATTTTTCCACCAGACACAGAGTGCCGGGCGAGTCGGGCTGGAGTAATAGAAAAGGACGACGTATTGGTGGGCGTTTTCTGTTGGAAATTGAGTTTTTGTTTCGTTTGTAACTTTGACCTTTCGTAGAAAAAAATTAAAGGGATGTGTATGCATTTATACCCTGTTGCAACTGAGGACACAGAGTATAAATGCATGGGTTTGGAAAATTACGACAAGTTGAATCGATTTTTTTTTTCAAATAATTATAGTTGAGTCGAGTGAGAATGAATCTGTTTAATGGGCTACTCCTATGTAACTAGATGAATCTGAATTTTTGGAAACTGCAAAGGCGTCTATTGTTTGTAAGACCGAATAGTGTGATGTGTGGGTTGATGGATAATTATCGTTGAAGGACTCTTTTACAGGTGCATTCACGCCTTTCAAATGTTAAAACTGTTTTTATTGCCATAGGTAGGTACCTATTCCTTTTTTTTATTCGACCAAGAAATTAATTGTAGACATCCAAGTCTATTGCTTATCTGTGTCAAGTTAGGTCGAGTAGAGGTTCGTTTCAAACCGCATTCCTTATTCTGGTTTATATGCTTCGGTCCGACTGAGAGGTGTAATTTTGGTTATGATAAGTTGCTACCTGGGTGTGCAGTGGCCTAGTGTTTAGTGGGTTGCTCTACAAAGCGCGTTATCATGAAAATAACAATTTTTTTCACTTCCCCACCTCTTGCAAAAGTCTGACAAACATCCAAGTGCATAAAATTGTCATGAGAACGCTCGGAATTGGTGTCCTTTTTTTGTGGCAAAAATCTTTACATGAAATTGAATGATTTATTTAGGATAGTTAGAATGGTCCGATTTAGATCAAATATGGGCCGTTGTATTTCACTTATTTCCATTTTCATTCAATTATGCCTCTCATAGTTGTTTTCTTTCCTATTGACAAAATAACCGAAATTTCTCCAAGGGTATGTGAAAATCTTCCAAGTGAAGTTGTATGGAAGTGTCATATTCATACAGAAAAAAAAACAGCAGCCTTAGGTATAAATTGTTGGATACTGTAACTAAGATAAAACTTATCAACCCATTTTTTTCTGTCAGGAATATAAAAACTTTATTTCGCAATTTTGTCGCGGTTAATCCTTGTATCGTCAGCTCGAAGGGTTTTGCACTTTGTAGTTATGCTTTCGGGCGAACCTTCTAGTTTTATCTCCGATTGTAGGAAATCCAAGATCCCTAAAGGGATATTATTTTGCAAAGTTTGTAGAATATTTGGTGGGTGCAGTGGCCTAGTGGTTAGTGCGTTGGACTACTATGCGTAGGGATCCTGGTACAAATCTCGAAAGTTGCTACAGCTAAGTTTTTTCTGCTGCTCCATCTCTTACGAAAGTCTGACAAACATCCAAGAGCAGCATTATCATGAGTAGCTTCTCAAATTTGCCGTTCAGATTCGGCGTTCAAAGGAAAGTCCTCTTTTTGTCGCTTAAATAATAACTTCACACACATAAATGAAGGCAAAAGCTAGGTTTGTGGCACTGTATGTGTCGTAAATGCGTGATATTTTTTTTTTTTGTAAAATATTTGCAATTGTTTTCTTATCAAAATCCCAAAATTGTATACCGTAGGTCAGCATCGGCTTTGGGACTTGCTTGCATAAAACTGAGACAGTCGTTTTCCACAAGCCTTATTTGAGGTGAATTTTTGACGGGCAAAATCTTTCGCCATAGACATAAACATGTGGTTATCACTTGTTGTCAAGTCGAACGCGAACGATTTTCTAGGTAAACAATTCTGCTCAAGAGAGGCTTGTGAAAAATAACGATCCTAATTTGCCAATAGGAACGAAGGCTATACATAAGAATCTCCCAACCGAGCTCCCGGAGCTTCTGGCAGGTCACTATAGATGCATGTAGAATGGTGTTGCCCTGATGAAACACAATTCCTCTCCTATTGGTCATAGCTGGCCGCTCCTTGGTGATTGCTTCTTTAATACGGGCCAATTGTTGATTGGACAGGTCTGAAATCTGAGTTTTTCAGTAGAGGAGCAAAATCTTCTCTGACGTCAATCCAGCTCTTACTGCAATTTGACCACGACCATTTGCACTTGAGGTTGCCATAAGTGATCCACTTTTCTTCACCATCCGTTTCAGAAATGGGTGGATTGAATCGCAACTATGAGGATTTTTGCGTAAACTCATGTGACATACATATCTACATCGAGTATTCAAATGGTTCCAATTATTTTTTTGTGCAATGATCAGGTGCTAGGCAATCGAAACAGTGCTTACATGACCGTCAGACTCGGTAATTTCCATGATGTTATCGGAAATTGGCATTCCAGAACGTAATGCATCTTTGACGTGGAAATTACCTGAACGGAGTCGACAAAACCAGAAGCACTATTCACTATTTTTAACTTCTGGCTTGCGTTTTCGCCTTCGCCACGAGATCTCTAAAATATCCATATGTAGACCACCATTCCTCACTTGGCAAGCGGAGATTCTCTGCAGTTCGCTGAGGACTGAAACTTGTTGGATTCGTCTACGTACCCTTTCTGCTAAGAGTACAGTAGATTATTTTATATGCATCGTGATGGGAGTTTTTCAGTATTAGAGCTACAAAGTAGGGAAACTGATGTTGGACAGTAAAAGTGCCTTCTGCTGATAATGTTGTTTCATTTAATCAAAAAAATCTCAACAGAGGTAGCAGAACAAAATCTTAGAAGAGCCTGCAAGTGGTATACGCTTATAACGACTTCAGCTACCATATGTCTATTTCCTAATCAAGTGTTTAGGTTTTTGAAAAATTCATAAAGGATCTTGTAGTTTGTGTCCTTCTAGTTTTAGAATGGCCCAGTGGTAAAATTATTGCGGTAGGGTCATTTTAAAGGAAGATATGCTTCAAGCGATTAGAAAAATAGGTAACATATAGGTAACATCTTAAATTATTTTCGCGTCATCCTAGATTTTATAAGGTTAAACGGAAGCTCCTTCAAATTAGGATATATATACTGTTCATATCTGAAGAATGTTCTTGATTCATAGCTCACATAGTCCATTGAATACCTTTCTCATATACGTTCATGAAACTTAAAATAAGGGAACTGCAGAAAAAGGCACATGTTATGAAAAAAAACCTGCTTGACATTTAACTTCTTTTAATATATGTAAGTATGTACTCAAATAAAAGCGAAGACATTTTATTTTATCATTTCAGCCAATACCTTCATGATTCTCCATTCTTCTCATAAACTCATCATTGACCACTTTTCTGTTTCAAAAATAAATATTTCCAACATCAAATTAATGATTACCTAGCTAAAGACCGAACAAGAAAACAACCTTTTGCTAAATAATTTTAATTAAAAGGTTCCACCTCTAGCCATTTAGCGTGAAACCAACCCCGGTGAAATGAGGACCATAAGAATGCCTCCGTCCAGCACAGATTAATACATAAAATATTAAACGATGATGTTTTCTGTATAGTGGAAGGAGGTATCCTTTTTGCCTTTTTATCTGTTACCATTGGAAAGAATTTAATTTTGTCTTACCTGTTCCTTCCACCGAAGGGATCAGAAGGTGTACCACACAAAGGACAAGAAAGTAAAAAAAAAAACAAATACACGAAAACAATTAAAACCACGCTTTCTGCCAGGATGAAAATGGGCCAACGTACGGACTTTACCGAAGCATCCTTTAGAGGGAGAGGAGTGAAGGAAGACAAAATTGTATAGAAATACCGCGCTAAGATGTACCGTGTTCTGTAAATGGGCGGTAGTGAGGTGAAAAACAAATGAAAAATGTATTTTTGTATTTTTTTTACATGTTTATTCCCATCTACCATTCACCGTGCAAAATCCTTTTTTCTACAACTGTAATAAACTCATAATGAGGTCGTGAAAAGTTTACTTGTTAAATAACTTTACCGAACGGGAAGAGTGTCAGTAGAGAGAAAAAAGGCGAAAATGGGAAACTAGCCATAGACTGTATGCTATGGAAGCGTGGGAATATTATACAGAGAGGATAGTGTCTGTTTTTTTTTATTTTTTATTTGTATAGGTACTTCGAAATGGGTGTTCAGGAGCAGATGAGTTGGGGATCGTCATTTGGTGGAAATATGGGCGAGGGTTCATTTGGGGCGAACAATTTGTTGTAACGTGAAGAAGTTTACAAAAACTCTTAACTCTCATGACAAGGTTTAAAAAAAAAACTTTAAAAATATCAAATCATGTTTCCAGTACTCAATAATTGCTTCTAAATTAATAATATGAAAGCTTTAACATTTCTCTAAACGATAAATTTATTGATGAAATGCTTTTACGAGACCTGGAAATAGTAAAAAAGTGGGTACCTAGTAGCAAAGTGAATAGAACTACACAGGTTGCGCATCTCATTTACTATGTAGGGTACTGATATTGATACCCCAGTGTTCACATTGCTACCCGGCATCAAACAACAGCATATCCAATGCAAACGAACGACAAAAATCTTCGCACTTACCGCCCGAGTCTGAAATGGCTACAAAATATTTAGCTCTGATGCGTACTCTATGTATGTAGTTCTATAGTTGTAGTAGTTGTTGCTTTGGACAACAAATCATCCTTTTTGTTGATGATTATTTGGGGCTCTTTTTAAGGCAATGGTTCAATCATTTAGGCGATAAGTTCACACTCTTGTCGGGTATTCTCTTTCAGAACTTTCAAAATTTGTGGCTTATTTTATAATGTTGAATGAAGGCTGAAGCGGTCAAATCGTGCAATCTTGCCGATCAATATAAATCTACAAAACGCGACATTAAATAACCCAAAATTGCATAATTCAACATTTCCATTGCCACACGAGCCGTGGGTATTATTCCACCGTACATTTGAATTCACATGTCTTCCCTAGTTTATTGAATTGAGAAATGCAAATTTATTGAATGGTTATGTAACGCTCGGTGTAGTGCAATAACCCCCGCGGAATTAAGCCCTATTGGGTTAAATTCCTAAAAAAAGGAAAAAGACCCCGCGGGGCTTATTTCATTTTCGATATGGAAACATGTCCCGCGGCTGTTAATGCCTTTAACTTGTGGGACTTATTTCCTTTGCATTCATGAAAATTCGCAAGCAACCCAAATTCAACAGTGAGCCCAAGCAGGGGGGGTTGCACTTATACCCAAACTCGCACTCACGTTCCTACTTTGTATGCAATGTATGGCCCTACTTGCGCCAACTGTTGGATTTGTGTATGCAAAGTTTGAATACAGAGTGGGGGACATGCCGCCCCCTGTAACCCCCCTTACTTTGGCTCACTTCCGGATTTGGATTGCGTGCGAGGTTAGGTGTATGCTAATTTTTTTTGTTACCATGTTCATTTTTTCCCAAAAATGTTGGTTTTATATTTTGTTTTCTTTGAGTGTTTTTAATAGAATGCCAATTTTAATTTCAAATGGCAATAACAGCTGCGGGTGTTAATGCTTTTTTGTGGAGGGTCTTATTTAACTTTCGACAAGGTAATAAGCCCGGGGGCTTTTTTTTCGGGAATTTAGCCCGGCGGGGCTTAATGTCACTGGGGTTATTGCACTGCACCGGAACGCTCACCATTCAAAAATAGCCTTCTAAGCAAAGAATAGTTTTTTGATTCCTCCAGCTCAAATAATCCCTTCGTCACTCATGATGGTTCGCGCCAAAAACACTGACGACCCGAAAGAAACAACACCTTAAGGGCCTCCGAGAATGCGTATCTTTAGCTGATGCTTGTAGCTGTGTAAAAAGTTAAAAACAAGGCAACCCGTAAGCGCTTACACAATGTGTATCTTAGTGAATCTGTAGCTTGAAGTTGAATAGAGGGCAACTTCAAGCAAGAAATGTATCTCTCTTTTGACGGCGATTCAAGATACAATCTACTGATATGCATTCTGGGAAGGCCTTTAGTTTTCCCTGCATAACATTTTGCAAAATTCTGACCTTATCACCGGCGAATTTTAGATCGTTAATCGACGAAACTATACTTCAAAGTACGAGCAAGCTCAAAATAAAGATCTTACATACAATCGATTTAAAAATCAAGTGCTGCACTAAACACGAGATCTAAATAACTAAACAACGAACGAAGAACACGATCTATTGGTGTTTACTAAACATTGCGCTCAGATTCAAAGGTGTCTGATTTGCAAGTGCAGCTTTAGGACTGAGAAATCAATTGTTGCCTTGGTCTAGCAATCGAAGCATACGAAAAAGTCTCATTGAGTCTACGCAAAATAGTATGATTGGATCGCAATATTAGTTTTAGGTATGCTCGATGTAGACCTAGGGAAGTATTCTTCTTGCCGGTGATTCTGGCGATACACACTGAGTTTCAAAAAAAAGGTGTAGCTTGAAATTTCCCAATAACTTCGAGTACGTAATAAAAACCATCTTCGAATACCTATCAATGTTAAACTATTGATAAATGTCTGGACATGTTTTTTTCGACGGGGCTTACTTTGAATAAAAATATTTGTCACGATGGTGTCAACCAGATTGTCCCACTCCTCTATCAGGACTGATTTCAGACCACTAATTATTTCTGGAAGAGCAGGTCGCTTCCATATCTTTCTCCTTTAACTTTAACTTTTAATTTAATTTTTAATTCTTCTTAAATTTTAACTTACTACATACTTCACAAAATTGCTTACATCTAACTTATTATTAACTTGTTTGTTTAGTCTAACTGACAAGCCCTTAACCGGGCACTCTATTCAAAACTACTTAAACATAACTTAAATATAATCCTATTGAGTCTTTAGGTGGGGCCACCATTTATGAAACACCTGCAATATGGTAGACAAGCCCCGTCTGAAACCTTGTACCTAAGGTTTATATTCTTAACACTAAGGAGTGGAATAAAAATCCTTAGGGAGTGCAGAAATACTTTCTTCATTGTAAACTAGCCACCAATATTCGGTGCGTTGCTTTTCAGCATCTGATATAGTGGAGTTCACCATCCCCTGTTGTAAACCATTTTTTATTTCAAAGACTTTACACGAATTTAGGTGACCACTTTGGACAACTGGCGATTCATGTCTTATGTCCTTCAATTTTTTCTTCGATTTTTTGCGGAATTCTTTAAAAAAAAATACAAATTACAAAATATACACTTTCTCAATTTTTTTTTCAATTATGTATATCTAACTTAGTTTCTATGATTGAATGTGTACACACGTGAAATAGTTTGCCACCTGTATTTTAATTTTATATATTTTCTGTCCATTTTGCAGTGAAACAGCATGTATCAGCCGGCTGATGCAGGATTAGCGACAACAGTTAATGCATCCTGGCTTCAATAACTAAAAAGGTGAAAAAATCCAGAGGAAAAGGGTAAGTGATTTTATTTATTTGATTTAATTTAAATAAAATGAAATTTACGCTGCGTTAACTTTTTGAGAAACCCAAATGACAGTTTCAAATATTAAGACAGAAAAGTCCGTACCTATGCTGATTCTATTTGTCAAGTAAAGAGTGATATTAAAATATGCTCTACTTGATGTCCTATATATCTTTCTGACATACATACTAACGACCAAAACCCCTGGCAAAACAATAATGAAAGGAATTAACGCATATGCAGGTCCTCAAACCTAGCTTCTCCAATCATTTGTGTATGCGAATTTATTATTTTTGGCACAAAGAGTACCTCCTGTTTAACGTCGAATCTGATCGGATAATTTGAGAAGCGTCTCATGATAGTGTTATATGTACTTTTGGATGTTTGTCAGATATTTGCAAGAGGTTGAGCAGTGAAAAAAAATCTTAGGTGTTCTTACTTTTGAGATTTGAACCAGGAATCCCGCGCTTAGTAGTCCAACGCACTAACTACTAGGCCACTGCATCCACCCCTGGACACAGAGAAATAACATTTTGCCGACGCGACATTTGTTTGATTAAAAAATAAAACGAATTTTGTTTCGATTGTCCCCCTTGGAACCTGGATTACTATTGGTTTTATGTTTTGTGTACAAAGATATAGAATGGAAATTATCCATCAAAAAGACATTTTAATTGAAAGACCACTTTTTCCTATTTTTCATTAAAAACAAAGTTCACGAAATCGTTGAATTCCCAGCCTAGATAATCCAAAATGGAATCACTAAATAAAAGCTATGCATTACAAAACCATTCTCTTCCATACTCTTCTCACCCAACCAAGCTCCCCTCACTCATGGTCATGACTCATGAATCATGATCTATTTGGAAAATTTGGCAATTGGCGAATTTCAGAGAAAGATTTTTAGAAGAGAATTAGCCTGCTTCGCATTCAAAGCTCAATCCAGCCTTACCTTATTGACTACTCTCAGCAAAAAAAAAGTGCACTCGGAGAAAACGAAAGTTCTACTTCCAATCTTCCATGGTACTCTAACCGAAAACTGGAAAGTCCCCTATGGCGTGAAGTGGTGCATTGTGCGTTGACAGCTTTTGCCATTTTCTTGTTTTCGCGAATAAACCCGGACGCATAAACATCTTCCTCCGACTACAACAATAATTACCACGAATGTGATCGCGAAATAATAAAATTTTCAGAATTCATTGATTCTCAAGTGCGGTTCTTCTACACAAGGTGTTCCCATGGAAATTGAATAAATTGATGTTACTGCTGCAAAGGATAGTGAGTGCATGATTTAATTCATTTATATATTTGTTCATCATGTACCTACACATACATTGGATTATATGTAACTCCTTTATTATTACCGGTGCTCTTTCCCATTTTTTTTATCAAAGTGATACGATGTTATGTTAGGATTGTCATATGCAAGCGTCCAATCGAAGATGTTCAATTCCCCAATATACATCGTGCAATCTAGCCCTTGTAATCGCTCAAAAATTTTAATTCTAGGTTTTGTCAATTGGAAATTGAGATCATAGAAGTTTACAAGAGCATTTTTTTTCTATCATGAGAAAATATGCATTGTTGTTGTTGTCGGTGATATCCCTTTCTTGTAATCTTGAGTAAACCAGCTACCCTCCTCCAGCTCCCTCCACCAGCTACCAGCTACCTCAGTATCTCATACCAGTTTTGCCAAATTCTATAAAAGCATTGTTGCATTTAGAGGCGATCCAACTATGTTTAAAGATTAATCTAATTACCACTGGTCACTTCCTGATACTTTACTAGCCTGCCTAGTTTCCACTCTTTTTCTATGCAAAGAATAATTTTTTACATTCTTCTGACAGTTCAAACGAAATGAGTTGTCTCGGCTTGCACTTGCAACATAATTTTCAAAACATGTTGCAAAACTAATGAATGCCTTCATAAACATTGTAAAGATTTTATTTATTATACAAGGTGGCGCAAAAGTAATCCTCCTATCAGAAAATACATCGGAAGGTTATTTTTGCGCCACCTTGTATTATATATAGCTTAGGAAAAAAGGGTCATCCGTAAAATATTTGCACGTGTGACAATTTCTGTAATAAAAATTTACGCATACACTGTACTTCCACAGTGTTTTGTAGATCTATGGATGTTCAGCGTTTTGATAAACCTGTGTCTAAGAAATAACTTCAATATTGAGAAGAACATGTTGCAAAGAATTGCAGTCAAACATTTTATTTCATAGAAAAAATCATTTTTACCAAATTCCATCGAATTCTCTTTCTTTCCTCTAGAGAATAGCTAGCTCATACCTGCATGTTCCTTAGAAGCGAGACTATTTTTTTTATCATTATTAACTTCCTCTTGCTTTCCGCCTCATACAAAAATGGAGCGTCATACAAGATGAGCCTAGAGAGATCCAACTTACCAGCAATTGTTTTTGCTTTTAAGCTGACTCGAGACCAAATTTTCCATACAGCTTGTCTCTGCCTGCAGTATACCGGTGGTACATATGCTCTGAGTATGACAATTGCGGAAAATGAACTTAATACACAAGAGATCATTGATTTGACCACTTCTCGTTGGCGTTGGCTTGCTCTCAGCAGATCTCAGTTTTGAACCACCCACTGTGCCACCCAACCCATTACCACTTGCCGTAGTCATATCGGTAGAGTGTTGAGAACAGAAGTCTAATCTCTCATAGCAGATCTCTTAGGCAAGAGATTACACAATTCTTTGAAATTTGCAAACTTTTGTTGTAGCAATGTAGGTCATGGTCACGGCCACTCACACTGATTCAGTAGTAGGTGAAGGTTTGTCAAGTGCGGGTCGTGGACTGGAATAGGAAACGTTGTCCCCAAATAGTTTTTTTCTGTGTTGCTCTCTCTCTTCTCGTTTGTTGTTTGGTCATGTGAAATGGATATGTATATTCTCATTTCGCTCGTAAATTTGTGACATTCCAAGTTCAAGCTCAAGCTCATGTTAAGCTAATCCAGCAATTTGTGTGTTTTTTTAGTGCATTCCAGTAAAGTGAAAATGATGCTTATGTGCTACAATGTTTACATGCTGTAATGTTTATCAAGGCATTTTTTATCATATTTTTGTTATCCCTCGCGTGAGTATGTTAATAATCCTTTGGTTGGGGAGCGCGATCGCGTTCGTTATTTCGTATTAATATTCGTATTCATGGAACCACAGTTGCTAGTGAAGGAATGACGATTCAGTTAATGGTACGTTTTTTTTGTAATTGTATTGTGGAATGCATTTTGGAAATTTGCATTACATTGGATCTGTTTCGCTTTCTACTGGCACCTGTAAATTTGTATAACCCTCTTACGCGTACCACCCTTTCACCCACCAACCCTCTCACCTTCTCACCATTTCACCCTCTCAGAGCCTAGTCGAGCCGTGTTACTGTTTGGCAACTTTGTTGACCTATTTTTCACCCATATTGCAAAAGACATTGAGTCCGAACATGTTTTTCTTAAAATTCACCTTTCACCACCCAAATCACCGAGAGCATTAATGGTTTCAGAATTGAACTCTTCCAGAGACTTGTGTAGAGTTTGGTTTTACTTTCTCTATGCTCTAGTAGATATTTTGGTAGGTATGCTCCTTTCACCACCCACCCACAGGAATGATCGTTGGAACGAAGTTTACCTGAGTTTTTAAGAGCTTCTAGTGTAGGTTGAGTATATTTGCCTCTACTTTCTTCAAGATCTCCTGGAATTTATAAGAAAAATTCAAGAGCAATAGAGATTCCAAAAACATAACTCCTTCGCTCAGATGTTCGAGGAGCCGTGTGAGCGTTTGTGTTTAATGCAACAAGAATTGTTAAGTGTTTTTCAACTATTTGTAGTTGTTTTTCAACTATTTGTAATTGTTTTGCAACTATAGGACTACAGGGCAATTTAGTAAAGAAAGCTTTAGCACAAATTCATTTGTGCATAATATGTGGTCGAGTGAGGATCACGGTGCGTGATGTCCAATGCGCGGTTTAATATTTTTTTTTTGTTTTATTAAGCTTTTCTAACTTTTAGGTTCTTTTTTCATTTCAAGTCAAGTTTATAATTATTTTAGAAGTGTTGTTTTAATTTTATTCATAAATGATCGGTTAGTGCTAATAAATTTCATTCCGATTTTTTTTGTGAAGTCTGCCGACGTGGTCCAATCGCAATCCATTCCGCTATGAGGTGATACATGTCGAAATATGCTTAGGATTTTTTTTATCGGTAAGTCTTGTGTTGACTTATTATTAAAGCCATTTTTTTAATTTTTGGATTGAAGTAATATTTTTAAAATGTCATATGCATGACCAAATTGGACACTCTTTTTTGGGTGTACTTACAAATAAAATTGTAGACGAACTGCACTATTCGTATGTTATTCATTGGGTAGGCTCTCAGAGAGTTTTTATTAAATTAGTTCCCAAATATACGAAATAGTATATTTATTTGAAATAATAGTGGGATACCTAGTGTGCGGGGAGAGTCGGATATCTTAGACGGAAAAAATCGATAATGCAAGCATTTTTTTTTTAATCTGGGACGTGGGGGTCTATGTCGTCTATCTCCCCAAGATTGTTCGGGAGGTAATACTAAGGTTTTTTAACTCAAAATTTAGGTTAAACAAATTTGTTTCATCAACATTTTTGACGGCCAAGTAAAATATGAATTTTTGATTACAATTTAAGAAATAAAATCAATCTTCTGACGACCCAGGGGTCACGATAATTTTTAGTTTTTGATCAACATTTTTTGCTAACGTGGGAAAATTTGCATTGTTGTTTTTATTGATTTCTCCCATCTTTATTTGGCACATTGCGTAATTGCATAGTACAATTAGCTCCAGAGCTGAGTGTAGATCAGTCATTTTAACGCTGAGGTATCCTATCACCTCTCAATCAAATTCAGAAGAAAGGAGTTAATATTAATTTCTGACTATATTTTGAGATTTAAGATCTTCTAAGTTTAGAAACAAAATATTTGTGTTCTATTGTAGGACAATTTTCATTTTTCTTTCTACATATAAATTTTCAAGAAATTGATGTTACTGGTGCAAAGGTGTATGAGTACATGATTATATTGATTCATATCATGTAGGTATTGGATTATGTGTAATTATGTGCTCTGTTAATTATTACTGGTGTTCTTTGGCAATTTATTGTGATTTTCGTATGCACATGTGTCCAATTGAATGTTTTCCCTTTTACAGCCTGCATTGATCGCAAGCTTGAATTTTTGTTTTTGATAGTTGGGAATTGAGTTTATAGAATTTTACAAGAATATTTTGTTTCTGTAGTGAAAACGATTGGCATTGTTTTTTGTTAGCGATATCCTTGACTTTCCATCTCGGGTTAACATAATTCTGTGTCATAGTAAAATTAGCTTTAGAGCTAAGTAGAGTTCGCTGATTTTAACGCAATATGTTGACATTAATTTTTAATTAATTAAATATTGTGTCATCAGAGGAACATTTCTAATTTTGTTAATACATTCCGAAACGGTTGTTTCTTTTTAAATAATAAATTCCATTGCTTATCCTAGGGTGACTTGCACCAATTTATTTATTCAATCCAGTCATTTTCTTGGAGGATTCGGTTTCAGACACCCTCTGGTTTTGTTGAATAAATGCGGTGGTGCAAGTCGGGTCCAAGTGGCCCTTAATTAGCTGTGGAGATGTCACCTTTTCGAAGTGTATCAACGTAGACCAGGAATGGTTAAAAAGTCCGAAAATTTCATTTTGGGTCTGGAGTTTTTTTTTTTTTGATTTCCATTGTTTAGTCAGGACATGCCAGACTTCCCTATCATCAGTCCTTTGGTACATAGGTAATTTATTTTTTTTAGTATGTAGAGTAGACAGTAATACAGTTGGTCAAAGTCAGGCATCAGGGTTTCCCATGTTGGGTTAGCAAACTTTGATGGCATAGTATATTTAGTTCTAGAGACCATTTTAACACAAGGGTACCCAAACTTACCCATAAAATTCGCAGAAAAGTCCTAGTATAAAATTTTAACAATATTTTGCGAATTTAGATCCTCTAAGTTCAGAAACTAATTATTAGTGTTATATGGTGCGAAAATTTGTATTTTTGTATATTTGTTTGTTTCTTTTGATTTGATGGTCTCTGCTGTTTCCAGCCTTACAAGAGTCCAATTGAAGATTTTCACTTACCCAACCTGCATCGGTGACCTAAGCTATGCAGAGTGATCGCACAAAATGTTTATTTATTTTTTGACAGTTGGGATTTGAGTTTATAGAATTTTACGAGAATATTTTTTTCTGTCGTGAGAAAGTTTATTGTTGTTTTGTGATAGATATCCTTTTCTGGCCGTCTTAGGTTAAAACATTTCTGTGTCAGCTCTAGAGCTGAGAATAGGTCGGGGTTTTTAACGCATAGGTATCCAAATAGGTTTCAATTAAATTCAGAAGAACGAAATTTTTGACAATAATTCACAATTCATGATCTCCTTAGTTGAGAAACAAAATATTTGTGTTTCATAGTAAGCAATTTTCCATTTTCCTTACTTTTGAACGAAAAGATAAAAACTAATCCATGAATTAGATGATAAACGCTGATTAGCTAATGAATGACTAACATGACAGTTTTTCCCATAAGAAATACTCGACCTAATGCCAAAATTTAGTCACTGATTAGCTACTCAGCGTTTATTAATACGGGGGTAATGAAATAAATGACATTAATTTATTATGTTACGTATGGAAAATCATATTGGTTAAGTGGCCACCATTAGAATGCATGTACTTATGGGCTCTTTTCATAACACCTTCCATGACTTTTTGAAGTGTTGCCGATGTAATTTGATAGATTTCTGTGCGAATGTTGAGCTTTAATTCCTGTGTAGTTTGTAGTTTGTTAATGTAAACCATTTCCTTCAGTTAACGCCATAAAAAAAAGTCCGGAGCCGACGGATCAGGCTATCGCGGTGGCAATTTTTCTTTCAATTTTCAAATTCACCGGTTTGTTGAAATAATGCGATTTGGGAATTGTTCGCTCAACAAGTTCATTGTCTCACGAGCGCAGCAATGTGAACGGTGCTCCGTATTGCTGAAACCTAATCAGCTCATTGTTCTGCAGCGGCACCCATTGACCGTAACACTGGCACTCGCATCATTTTCAAAGATATATGGCCCATAAATCTAACGCGAGGTTATTCCACAATACAAAAACACGAAGTGAGTGTAATGGACGTTGATTTAGATTTTGGGACTCTGTGAAAATCTGCAATTTTGCTCGGATAAAAATTAGCATCGTCGCGTCGGTCATCATAAAATTTTCCAAAAATTATTCGTCATCCTCGGCGATATTTATGACTGTTCTGCAGTACTCCAGATGTTTTTCTGGGTCACCAGGATTCAGCTGTTAGGCCAACTACATATTTTAAGGTGCACCTAGATCTTTTCTCAAAATCCGATGAAGCTTGGTACACGGTATGCCTAATTTTTTTGAACTTCGTTGTGTCGATGTTTCGGTATCGGTTGCAACACTTTACCTAACGACCTGGATGGTTTCGATCGAATGTGTCTGCCTGATCGTCTCACATCTCTAGCGTTCTCGTATTGCTCAAATTTGTGTAGTGTTCTATCCTAAATATCCAAAGCCTTATGTTTTTTTAGCTCGGTTTAATCCCAGTAAAGGCAAGCAAATTCTATTCGATATCGCTTGTGCTGTACTGTGAGCTACAGGAGCAGGTCTTCTTGCTCTCAGGCTATTTTTCACTGATTGAGAATTCTTTAAAAGTTCCTAGTCCATGAGACAGGTCAATTAATGTTTGGTGACGATTCCAAAAGATTTTGGGTTCCTGAGCTCTGGACATCCTAAGCTCTGGGATGACCTGAATCTTGACGCCGGATGTTGGAGTTCGTTTCTTTATTTGGAGACGAAGAATGGACTTAAACTTAATAAGCTGTAGAATGACATATAAAAAAAACAGCATTGGACGTTTTAAAGATGCCTAGTACATGTAGAGCGAACAAATACTCCGGGCCGCAGAGTTTTCGATTTCCAGCTTGATGTCAAACATGGTATAGAAAAAGACCACTCCTTAAGCTGCCTTGACCGATCTCAACCAACTTGATTGGCCGGGGTAATTAAAGAGGCATGTTAGTTGAGGATCAGGTTCATTCGTTCTGCAGCTCCACTTAAGTTTTTTAGTAAGTGGGTTCCTTCCCACACTCAGGACTTTTCAATATACTTACCTTTTAGCATCTCCAATTCAATTTGAACTGATTAAGATATCTTAGGCACTTCATGCAAGAAACCAAAAACTCCAGGTCAATTTTTCATGAATTTCAATAGACACTCAACTAACTAGCGCCCTCTTTCATCGAAAATCTCAACGGCCTTGTTTGAATTATAAAACGTTAAGAAAACTTCGGAAAAAAAAGTGCACCAATTCAAAACACGGAATGAAGCATGCACCGTATCTAGATACTCGTGCAATTGAGTAAAGGAAGACAAAAAATATAAAAATACAGACGAAGAAAAGGACTTTCTCTCTCGGGATACTCGTGACCCATAACTACGGCAAAAAGTCTCAGGGATTATTATGAAATTTAATGATGAGAATAAAGTTGTTTTATTTTTATGCAAATTTTTAATGAGTTACCATTCAGCGCGTTGGCCAAAAGGATTCAGGATTCAACTTCCTATATATTGTTCAAGAGGGTAATGTTGTGTTTGTTTTTTTTTTGTATCCTTAATATTCAAAAGTTAATGCTCTTGTAAATAATTTGTATAGACTCATGGCAAAGGGTGGAATGATGATGGTAATGGATTTTTTTCTGAGAAAATGTTACAGATCATAACAATTACTATTAATAGGGAAATTAAAGGGTGAGGGGTGTATGAGATTGGGAGAGAGTATCACCCGTTTACGTCTTCATTTATCTGGCAGTAAATAAATGAGGAGTTTTAAAAGGATTTTTTTATGGGGTATGATATAAGACAAGTCTTTCAAGAATATTTTCGCTGTCGTTATAAATAATTTAAAAATGAGGCGGGTGGAAGTACATTGTTAAATCATTTAAAAACGTACTTACAAAGCATTAATGGAATAGACGGCGTTTCTTTAGGGTAGTTATACAATACAGTAGAGTGTTTTTGTACAGCAGGTTGTTTACATAGAAATAAATTCAAGAGGGGTGCTTGCTTTACTATAAATTCAACTCTTTCCAATGCTTCATAAATACATTTTTCTTTCAAATTTCACATTCCATAAGGCAAAGGGTTTTGACTGTAAAAGATACGAAATCTATATTATTTTGAAAATTCATTTTTTCTCATACACATGAAAAAACCGGTTGTTTTCCTATGTAACTTTAAAATAAAACGATATAATTTCATAGATTTTATATGTAGGTATACTTGGACCTTTAAGTTTTTTTTTCAATGTTTGTTGAAGATGATTGGTTAAGTAGGTGCCACCATTGTTGATGACCATTTAGGCTCTCTTCACTGCAATGGTTTAATCGTTTTGACGATATGTTCGCACTCTTCTATGGTATCTTCTTTACGAACTTACAGAATCTGGGGCCTTATTTGCACAGCCTCGTGATCTTAGAAAATCTCCAAAAAATTCTAGAGCGGTAAAATCCTGCAGAGTTGGCGGTCAATGCAAATCGTCTAAACGAGAGATCAGATGACCTGGAAACGAATCCTTCAGTCCCAATTCATCCAATTGAGAATTTACTATTTCATTGATTATGAAACCATCTAGACATACGATCTGGGAAACACTTCTCCAGCTAAACCAAAAGCAGGTATGACTTCCTGCTTTACTTCTGAATTTTCAGTGTTACAGAGCTGCAAATTATATCCACAGGTTAAACAAATATACCTCCTCAGTCATGACGATTGGCTCCAAATTACAGACGACTTATTGTTCAAAAACATAGTCAGGCCTATAGCGAATAAATTTTCCTTGGAAACTCTTCCCATTCAGCAAATTGATTTTCATTGCTGACAATGGAAACATTCCCGGGAAAATTTATTCGCGATTGGCCTGAGTGTGAATTGGTATACGTCCTTCTTCACAAAAATCAAAATAAAATAAACAGTTGCTTCCATTTGCAAAATATATAGCTTCCAAACTGTAGCTGTTGTCGATCATTATAATACGGACTGTAGTTGAGGTTGAGGTCCATCTTTTTTACTTAACCTTGTCTTAACCTAAGACAAGGCAGCATTCCATCCTCTTCGGTCCTGGGAACGTTGCTTCCAGTTATTCAGTTCAAACGCTCTGGGATCCCCTATCGATTGATCCTTTAACCGGATGTTCGGTCTTCCTTGTCACCTCGAACCTGAAGGCTAAGATTCGAAGATTCTTTTTTCTTCTGTACTACATCCACATCTTGGTAAAATGTGCGTTTGTATCTTCTTCTCCATTCGTCTTCATCGCATATAGGATACAAAATTTGACGAAGTGCTTAATATTTGCTCAGATTTCTTGCATATTGTCCAGCACTCGGCGCCGAAAAGTAGGACTGGTAGGATTAAGATCCGGTAGTACAAACAATTGGACTTTCGAGTTACGAGTTCTGATCCCATTTGGTTTGCTAAACCGAAATCCTAGTGACTTGATCGGTTTCCTTGTGATAGTCTTCGTCGTATCTACACTAAGGTGTCATTCGTGGAATTTATGTTGACTCCGAGGTAGATGAGCTCTAAAATAACCTCAAAACTATTGCTATCAACAGTGACATTTTGTCCAAGGTTGTCCGTCGACAGTACTTTTTTGATGATAACATATACTTTGTATTGTCCATATACTTTGTATTGCAACCAATGATGTCAATGTCGGCTGCGTACCCAAGTAGCTGGACGGTTTTATTGAAGATAATGCTTTCCGTATAAACTCCTGCCGTGTACACTTTCTGTTCCAGCACGAGATTGACGAAATCGGAAAGCGATTCTTTGTTGGAATCCGGTACATGTTTGGTATAATTCAGATGAGCTGCTTCCAAACTGAACGTTGATTCGCGTGTCCACTTAGTTTTGATGGTATCCCCGATGGATGCTAGCATACGCGGCCTTGAAGTCGATGAAATGATGATGTGTTTTGACTTAAAATTCGGTTGGTCTTTACCAGGATTTGCCTTATTGTGAAAGTTTGGTCTATGATCGATCTGCCGGGCCGAAAGCCACACTGGTACGTGCCTCGGTAGTTGGTGCAAGGCATGGGATATCCTTTTTTGTAGATTGGACTAATATTCTAGTCATCGGGCTTGCTCTCATGCAAGTGTGCATGCAAACTCCATTTTTTTGTGGATGGTAGTAATATATGTTTTATAGCAGTTTTTAATATCTGCTACCTACTTGAGCGCTGCTGTTGGCCTTTTGGCTTATCGCCCACCAAATATATTTAAAGTTCCTGACTAACACTTGCAATTTTTATATGGCCTGTTGCCCGAATATATCTAGAGTAGCTCATGTAGGATTTTCGCATCACATCGCCACCGTTTATTTTACCTGGGGAAGGTTTTCTTCGATTCGAGATCTTACCCCTATCTAATTTTAAGTTCGCTGGTGGTATTTTTTTTAACACCTTCCCCGCATATCGATGAAGCGTTTCTCCGTCAGTCACATTAGGACGCTTCTGATTGGTGACTAGCAACTTCTACCGGATAACTTCCGTGTAAATTAACTTTTTGCAAGGTTCTGTAATCGTTAGGGAATAATGCGTTTTATATAAATCTTGAACGAGACTAGATCTTAGTGTAGTCCCCAACAAGGTACTTCGTTTGTTTTTTTGTGTTTTGTATAATATTTCAGAGACTAGATAAAGTATTGCTTTTAGAGATTCTATGGCAATGCAAAAGACCTCCAATGTTTCCAAATCTCGAATTTGCGATAAATATACACTTGGTAGCTCTATATGCCCACCTTAGCCTGGTGCCGGTAGTCAAGCCACATGTCAATTAGACGCACCACTCAACAGCGTTCAAAATACACCCAAGCTCCTAACAGGGTAAAACAAAAATATATTGCATATTGCATTAACAGCCGTTACAGGACTTCAATCCTAGCAGCTTTTGCCATAAAGAATGAGACCTTCATTTTAAACCCGATTCCAAATTGGTGGATTTCTCGTGACAGATTTATAGTCTTGGATTTTTGTAAGAAGTGTACCGTAATTAACTTTTGACTTATTAATAATCCGATCTTTAATTAATCAAACAACGGGCTCAGTGGCGCGATGGTTAGTGCGATGAACTGCCGCTCAGAAGGTCTGGGTCTTAATCATTTTTCACTGGCCCTGGCCAATTGTGAAGAAAAGCTTACCTTGACTATTTTTGCACTTACCTGTGATGTAGACTACAGCAAAACATTTTCATACGATCCTTACGTCCATGACTACTTGCCTACGCCATTTTCTATGAAAAAATCTGCATCAAAAATATAAGAGAAAAACTGTACTGATCAAGGAATCTGTAGATCGTTTTTGGCAAATCCGCATCCAAATAGCCACTGTTTCAGATCACTATACAGAGATTGTCGTTGTTTCTATCTTCTCTTTATTCGGCGGTTTCTATTGTATTTTCGGGATGGCAGTAATATCTGCTTTGTAGCAGTTGTCAGTATCTATACAAGATTGAGAACTGCAATTGACCTTTCGGCTTTTAAATGGTCTGACTAACAATGAAATTCCTATATGGCCAGTTGTCCGAAAATGTCAGAGTAGCTCATGTAGGATTAAGGCTTCGTCCCGATTAAATTGGAATGTTGATGCCAAAATTTATTTCACCTTGTGAATGTTTTTTCCACTCAAGACCTTATCCCTAGCTAATTTTAAGTCCGAGGGTTGTATTTTATTTCCCTCCTTACCTCTACGAAAAGTGGCTCTATCTGTCACCTGAGGATGTTTCCGATGGGAAATTAGAAACTTCAAGCGGATAACCCCGTGTGAATTTTTTTTAATGTTCTTTAAGAATTAGGGCAGTTTGGTTTCATTACCATCTAATTGAATGGTGTCATACTTTTAATAAAATGTTTCTTATATACATTTTGAACAACACTACTTCTAATTCCAATCTCCAACAAGATATTCCGTTCTACGTGTTTTCTATAAATTTCGCTTAAAACAATTAAACCGTTGCTTTCAGACATACGGCAATCGACCCCCAATGTTTGCATATCTCGAATGTGAAATAACGATTTCAATTATCAGTTTTGATATCAGGTACCAAAAAATATTCCACCGACACCCAAATTTTGGTAAAACTCCTAACAACGTACTTCTTGTTCGATATTTCCTCATGCCAACAATACAGCAGGATCCTGACAAATCGATTCCATGCCTACTCAATTAAATCCATGCCGCTTCGGCTTTCTTGGAATTTAATTTACATTCAATCAGGTTGTCTCTGCACTCGCGTTATTTCGAAGGACATTCTGCACTCTCGTCTACTAAGAACAAAAAAAAATACATTCGTCCCAAATGTCCACTCGACCAGGCTAATGGAAAAGATCGCCAACCATTAAAATACACGAAATCAATCGAAAAATGTCGTCCTGATGCTGATGGGTAACCCAATTTCATCAAGAAGTCGACTATGTCCAGCCGATTTCATTGATACCTACCATCGATGATGTACACACACGCTGTTCTGCATTCCTTGTCCACATACTGTTGCTGCAGTGGAAAACTTAAAAATTGGGTCGAATCGATGAAAAGTGGACAACACAGAATCCTTGCAGCATACGGTTGGTATACACATACACATCTACTTGTACGGAAACTTTTTGGTCAATCTGATGAGTCTGATGATGTTTTCTTTCATCCGTCTGAAGGACATTGCATGCAACACTGTGTGTGTGCACGAGCACAAACATTAAAGCAGAAGGATATCCTTTATATTTCCGTTTTTTTTTGCATTTTGCTGAATGACAATTCTCTCGTTCATTATTAACGACTAAGTAAAATCATCAATCACTCGTTGATCTATGCCTTGCTTCGTTCAGTCGACCATCTGCATGTCATGTGGTGGTAGATGGATATTTTGTTCTCCTTTCCACCAAAAGTTCCCCCCAAACATCAGAAGCTGACGATTTTGTAGGGGAGACTCTACGTGTGTGTGTGTGTGTGAACCAGCCCCACATACAAAAGTTGAGTTGTGAAGAAGGGGGAAAAAAGTGAAGAGGAAAATTCAGCACGAATATTGGAATTCAGTTGCCGTGAATCTGGGTGAATGGGTTCAGTGACATAATAAGGATCATCCTCTTGGTTCCTCTGGTGTACCTCAGCCTATTTGACTACCTCTGTCAACGGTGAACATTGGTGCACAGAGACGAATCATTCACCGCAGTGATTTTGCTAGGAGATGTGAGATACAATGCATATCCTTGTTGGTGGTTGGTTGGTGGAGGTGGTTGTCAAGTTCTCTGGGAGTATGTCAGGCATAGGAGAATCCTCATTATATTCGCTTCTGAATGGCTGCGAGTGGGAGCAGATGTAGCTTGTAGTGAGAGAGATAAAACAGGGGCCGGGGAGGACGGGTGACTGAATGTCCTTTTTTCCTGGTTATTAAACATTCCGTTATGAGATAATTATTTTTTTTTTGTGTTTATCTTTTGTCATTGACACGATGGGAAAGTGAACATAATGAATGGTAATGGAGTGCAAATCAATATTTCAATTATAATCAGTATTAGCGTTTTGCCTTTGAATAGATGCGCACATATAGAATCCTTTTTAAAGTTTTTTTTTTGATATTGTGAAAGTTAATTGATAATGACAGTCGTTTTGTGGATTAAGCTTCAATCCGTAAAGTGGGTTAAGGTTGACTAATGTTAGATAAGGGGGTACACTTTTAAAACGAGCTGAATGATGCTTTGACGATTTTGAAGGATGTATTCGAGATAGGAAATTGGAAAGTGGATGCATTTCGTGGGGTAGATAGTAATGGTATGATTAGTATTCTCTTTTTGAATGTGTGGGTATAGAGTGTTGATGGATTTGAGTTGGTATCCTTGAAAGCAAATGTTGCAAACAAAAATGTGTACATGTGGAACAGCAAATAATTCCAAGCTAAGGATGAGTTGGAAAAGATTGATTTTCAGTTTGTTATTATGACATTTGGCGATTATTTGAGATATGATGAATATACTGCTTCTTTTTTGGATAAGCCATGGCGCGACATGATGGGGTTTTCATCTGCTTTAATGATATAGCTTGTTTATGGCTTAAGCTCGTAGAGGGGCATTTCGGGGTGCCCATTTGAGAATTCCAGATGGGTTGAGGTCGGTTTCTACATGTTTGGCGCCACTTAAGGCGTGAACTTCCTGAAGTCTACTGGAAATCGAAGACTTAGCGGACCGGATTTTAGTTGTGCATATGATTCACTCTCAAACCATCTTATTTTGTTTTTTGTTTTTGCTACTGTAGAGCTCGTAAGGTGATTGGTTTAATCATCTTCTGCATAGTCCATCAGCTCAAATGGGATCGATGCATTTTTCGCTCAAAATGACAACGGATTTCTTCATCCGCTTTTCAAATGGTCCATGTTTCGACGCAATAAGCAGGACTTGAAGGTCACCTTTGTAGTTTGCAAGGACTCCAAAAAAACAGCGGTTGGCAAAAGTAATCCTTTTTATTTCTACCTAGATGTCGTTATTGGAATTTGTAGCTGATCGGAAGTATCCTTACTACCTCAAAGTTATACCTGTCAATGTTATATGTCCTTCCTTGTTGACAGCAAATACATGGTCTTGCCCACATTTATTTATTGTTAAACCCTTCTTTGCCGCTTCCATCTTTACATTATGCAAGCATGGCTGTGACATCAAGTTGAGTCCGACCAATGATGTCAAAGTAGTCGGCGTATTCTATTAGTTGGAATGATTTATGGAAGACTGTGCTTCTGGTATTGGGTCGGGAGTTTTGAATAATCCTTTCAAGAATCATGTTAATTAAGTCACACGACATTGCATCGCCTTGTCTAAATCCTTTTTTTTTCAGTAACGTCGTTGACCACGATGATGGAAGAATGAGAATTCTCGATTTGGACTTCTTGGGTTTTTTCCAGGATCTGCCGAAGTGTGAAGATTTGATCAGCTGTAGCCTTTCCTGGCCGAAATCCACACTGATAAGGGCCGATCAGGTTGTTGGTAAACGGTTTCAGGAGTTCACATATTACGACAGATTGGATTTTGTAGGCGATGTTGATGAGACTTATGCCTCTGTAGTCGGCGCAGTTCAGAGGGTCAGCTTTTTGGTGGATCGGGCAAACGATGCTGAGGTTCCATTCTTCAGGCATACTTTCATCCGAACAGATTTGACTTATGAGTTGGTGGATGTTACTTACCAAGTCATCTCCGCCAGCTTTATAAAGCTCAGCGGGAAGGCCGTCATTTCCGGTGGCTACTACTTAAGACTACTTAAGTATATAAGCCTAACTTAAACTACTAAAGTACTTAAACCCAGCTTAATTATAATCATGGTGGCAAGCACTCGTTGCATATGTCCCGGGGGTCGCCATCCTGATTGAGTATATGGGTCCCCAGGGAGCATGTATACAGCCATCATGTAAGCCAATATTATGTACAAGCCCCGCCCTGGACCTTGTTCCTAAATTTATTATGCTTAAAACTAAGGAGTATACTAAGAGTCCGCAAAGTCCTGAGGAAGTGCAAAATCACTTTCCTCATATAGCCACCAAAATTCGGTTAGCGGTTTTTCGGCATCGGTCCAATAACGATCCCATACCGCCGTGCTAAAGCGATAGCTCCGGAGTATTGTCGACGTACCAGTCGCGGATTAGCCGCTTGTCCGCGCGTCACTGTAGCGGTGGTATAAAACCGGGATACCGTTTCTCTGCTGTACTAACCCTAACGAATCGATATAAATAAATGCCTCTGGTGGAATAAAGCCAGATATGAGCGTACTCTCCATGTATATTTCATTGTGGTAATAAGCCCCGGAGATCAGGCTGTTGTCGCTAGCCATAGCCCTTGCAGCGTGCCTTCGCATCACCTTAATTAGGAAATTCTATTCAACTGAGCCCCATTGTATAGAACCTCGTTACTATAATATTTTATGTACTCGGAGTCCGGCGTTCTCAAACAGCCGTATCCTTTCTATGTAGGCTATTGATACATTGAACCACATGGTACAACTGTAAGGGATGATCGGCCTTATGAGGGCCATGTAGCAAATGACTTTCGCCCTTGAATCAAGTTGACTGCTTTGGAACAATCTGCTTGTCAGATCATAAGCCCCCCTAGCTCTGGCCAGACAAGCATCAACATTTTTCTTAAAATACAGAATCTTGTCAAGCCAGATGCCAAGGTATTTGTCTTCAATTCTCACCTCCAACGGCTGTCCGTGTTGCCGATGATGCACAATTTTTTCCAATTTTTTTTGGTGTCGCTAGAAGCTTTAAGCAATTGTTTCGGTTTTTTTTGGAAATTGATCCTCAACTTCCAATCATCGCAATATTCCTTATGTATGTTAATGACCTCGATTTTTGGACCTGATCTGTACGCCACTAGATCATTTGCGTACGCTATAGCGTGCCTACAAGATCACTTGAAAGTTAAATATTATCGGGGAGTTCACCGCCCCCTGTTTTAAACCGTTTTAATTTCAAAGACTTTACTCTAAGTTACGTTATCACATTCGACGACGAACTTCTTTCCCATAAGAAGTACATAAATCATATAAATATAAGATGGGTTTACGCATGGCCAGTCTGGTCAGCTTGTAGAAAAGTCCCTCTAACCCATGCGGTGTCGAAGGCCTTCTTAAAGTCAACCAGACCGTCCCCTGTTTTTTGGACTTATTCCATTGAATGTCGGGCACTAGTTTCGACGCGGCATGAATAGAGTCAGGCCTCGATCTTAAACCGAACTGATTTTCCGGAATAATTTTGTTTTCCTCGACCCACTTAAACAGAGCTCTTTTGACTATCTTTTGCTTACATTCGGCAGAAGGCTTATTGATCGAAGATTAGCTGGGTTTGTTTTGTCCTTGTCTTTTTTAGGGATAGGATGTACCACCGCCATTTTCCAGTGCACCGGATAATATGCATTATTCAGTGCATTATTAAACAGGGTGGTGAAAACATTGACTGAAAAACCGTAGTTCGAGTCAACACTTTCCGGACTTATGCCAACAGCCGTGAGTGTCTGTCTGTTCTCTGTCGTTTGGGAAATTCGGACACATGGAATGTCGTTGTGATCCTTTCGCCTGAATATTTTATTTATTTGTGGGAACATATTCGGGCTACTGGTTTTTACAGCCTGAATTTTCTTGCACCAGTACAAACTTAGAGATTTTTTTTAATTCTCATAGATGATCTGTTTAAGCGGAAAAGGCTACGTTATGATCTGCAACTAAAAAATGTCCTCCAAGATAAAAAAAATGTTATCCACATTGCAGTAGAACGTCAGACGCTAGCAAACTATTCACAATGTTTGTCAATGTATAATATGAAAGCAAACTAACTGGAGTAAAGCTTGATCGAATAAGAAATGCCTCAAGGTAAATTAGGCACTTTGCTTAGAATTTCAAATCCCGATTTATTACGGTTATATGTGCACATTTACTTAAGATTTATCTCGCCGTAATTATACTATTCATGATCTTACTTAAAACTTCTCGGTTGTCCCTGTCATTCAGTCATCATTCTTAGGTTCCTATAAAAAAAAGTAGCTTCTGCATATTTAAACAAAAAAATGTCAAAATCGAAACTTTGAATTTAAGCGCCATCGCAAAACTTCCCTGTGATACATATACCGGGCAAGTAAAAGAGTAAAAATGTATACGAGTACGCGTGTTCTGTATTAATATATATTTTTAATCATTATTCCTGTTCCCTTATATCCTCTGGGGTTAAATAAAGTTCAACCAAGCTTTTACGACAAATACAAAAATATCTACTCCTACTACGAGTTCTTCCTTACCCAAATGAATGATGTCGCTTATGAGAATTTTTAATATCTAACATCAAACAAACATGTATCTTATCCGGGAATATTTTATATCTACATCATGATAAATTAATTTCCAATTCTTCGAAACCAGACCAATTTCGTACCTAAGAGAAAAAGTTTAAATCTGTGTGTTTCTAAAGTTTGAAAATAAAAACAAAAAGCTTCTCAAAGTTTCCTGCTGAGAGTGTAATTAAAATACAAACCACGCTCCGAGGTTCAGCATCTGCGTCCAAAAATCTCCTTCATCTTCTATAACATCCTTTCTACTAATTACAAATGCAACATGACTCGAACGTTTCAAAAGTGGACAAGTGCAGTCGAAAACAACTCTTTCCCCCCCCTTCTCTACATGTTTCCAAAACATGAAAATTCTTCTGTGCGCTTTGCTTTCGTATCCTTTTTTTTGCATTTTCCACACTCCGTCAATTATATTTTTCGTCAGGAGCAAACCAAAAGACAGAAAGAACTGCATCAAGAGTGCTGCTGCCCGGGCTCCTTCGGATTCAGGCACACATCTCCAAAACCAAGATTGTATGCACATAGATCACATTCGCTCTCCGTCTATGCTATAAAGTGCAACAGCAGTGAGAAGACATACACACACTCCGAATGACATCCCCCCCAAAAAAAGCCCCAAACCATTGAACAATTCTCCTTTTCATTGTTAGGCGGTTCGCCGAAAGTGTCCTCTCACTCCCGTTTTGAATGCACTTAGCAATATACTTTTGAGGATGAGCACAAAAGGATACTCGTCGTACCTCATACATTCATATGTGAATGTGTATCCATTTCTTTCTCACACTATTGACACATCCTTGTCATGTGTCTTCTAGCGCCATAGCACTTGAAGCATGATGTTAGCTTTATTATATTTTACCAACAGAACGACAGAGGACACAAAAAAAAAGGATAAAAACCATTCGACACTCCATCACATTCCAAGCTCAACTTTAGAGTGTTTTGTCTTCTCCTCACATGCAATGTGTATGCAATGCAATTTATCGCTTCAAGGATAATACACAGCATTACAGATACTCTTGTCACGAACATAAAAACAAAGGAAATCAAAGGATAATGGGACAAGATACACTGTATACACATGCTGTCGGGAGTGTAGGTGTCAGGAGCAAAATAAAAAAAAGGATTCAACTTCAGTTCGGGGAAAGAGCGATTAAAGGTATTAACAAAATAACGCCACACACCGCCGGATGGAAGAAGATAATTCCAAAAGTCCTTTCCATTGCTCCATCAGTATTATCCTTTCATTGTTCCCTCTTCCCATTAGGATTACACAGTTCTTCTGAGGGAACACATCGCTGACGTAACGTTGTCGTTGGTTTCTGCAATAGAGGACATGACTTTTGCAATTTGTGTGAGTAATGTGTGTGTGCGGTTGGATAGGTAATCCTTGAGGCGGCATTTCCATCAATTTTAGCGTTTATCGGTGCAATTCGTTTGAGCTTAAATTTTATTCTTCGCATGGGGCAGGGACTTTTTTTATGCCGGACTTGAGAGGAACGCCTTGCAAGTTGCGTGAACTTTATCATCAAACACAGGGGTCGTAAAAGGATCTGCATTTGTGGTGCCTTTTTGAATATTTTATGAACCTTTCAATTTGTTTGAGTATAGCTTGTATAACAGCTTCGTTTTGCGGTCGGTTCGCCTGCCGCGATACGAGTGAGGCGGGACTATATAATTTGCCTATGAAATATACGCCCTTTTCATGTTGCCATAGGTTAACTGGGGTTCGTTATTATATGGCCCTTTAGTTTAACGATAGTATTGCCTGCGGTTCTTGGCTATGAATAGCAATTGACTTGCGAGTTTATGAGTTGCAGACTAAGTTTATGCATGCGGTATTGTTTTTTTCCGTCTGTCATATATGATGGCATTCTTTTTTCAACAACATGGCGGTCAAAGGTATCCACTATGTTAATGAATTCAGATAGCAGATGTTTCGTAAATGAGTAGATTGGTCAATCCCAGACTTATTGAAAGACAAGACATATAGAAACCAATTTTGAATTTTTATTTACCGTTATTAGCTTAACACTATACAAAAGTTTTTAAATCTAATTCATTATGAACAGGTTTTCTTAATATCTTAGCAGGCACTCTAAGCCTATTTTTAACATTAAAAATGCCTTTCGACTTAAAACAATCTATATACTACATTTAGGTTAATTTATTTTATTTATTATTCTTTTTTTTAAAGTAAAATTTAAAAATATAAGTGGTGACATTTTTTGATGATAAAAAACTTAATCCTACCTAAATACTAGCCCTAACATAAATGATAAATGTCTCGAGTGGTCGCCATTGTAATTGGGTCTTTGGGCGATCGGCGTTGTTCCATAATGGCTGGGCCAAGCCTTCCAATGATTACAGAATGAATGTTGTGGCTGGGGGGATAGAGAGAACACTAGTTTATTTAAAAAAAAAAACTAAATTTGTTTTATTCGATAATAAATAGAAAGATTAACTAAGATTAAGTTAACATTCCAGAAGCTTCTTAGCAAGTCTTTTTGCATTTATAAATTGTGTAAATAAGTTTAATGACAGGGTTTAGAAATGTACGGGCAGGGTTTAAAGTTTGAAGTGTAGGGCCAGGGGCTATATTAAGTAGAGTGTGGTCTAGAGATTAAAGGGCGATGTCCAGGAATTTAGGGATATTTTAGGGCAGTGTCTAGAAATTTAGAACGTTCTAGAAATTTAGCGGCATGATCAAGAAATTTATGGGCAGCTTCTACAGAGCTGACTAAAGATATCGTAGAGTGAGATTTATAGATTAAAGGGTAGGGCCAATAGCTTGTAGGGCACTGTCTAAAAATTTAAATCCAGTGTCTAGAGATTGTAGGGCACATTGTTGAGATATTAGGACAGGGTCTAAGGATCTAGAAATTTAGGCGCAGGTTCTACCGGCTGTAGGGCGGGGTCTAGAAATGTAGGTGCTGCGTCCAGCGATTGTAGTGGGCGGTCGGGTCTAGCTGTTGGACCGCGTCATATAATTTAGGTGTGAGGTCTAAGAATTGCAGGACGGGATTTAGAAATTTAGGGGCAGATTCCAACGATTATAGGGTGGGGTATAGGAATTTAGGTGGAGGTTCAAACGAAAGTGTGGGATCTAGAAATTTCCGGGCAGGGTATAGCGATTGAAGTGTGGAGTCTAGTAAAAGGGGCAGCTTCAAGCGATTATAGAGTGGGGTCTAGAAACTTAAGGGCACGATCTAGTAATTGTAGGCCGAGATCTAGAAATTAAAAAGGCAGGGTCTTGCGATTGTAGGCCGCGGTCAGCGAATTTAGGGCATGATCTATAAAATTAGTGGCAGGGTTTGGCGATGGTAGTGTGGGCCGCGTGTTATAATTTAGGGACAGGGTCTAACGATTGCAGGGCGGGATTTAGAAATTAAGGATCAGATTCCAACGATTTTAGGGTGGGATATAGAAATTTAGGGGCAGCGAACGTTCATTAAATCGATTTAAAATAATTCGATTTTATCGACAGAATTTTTATAATTTTTAACAGATGAATGCTAGCGTTCATAAAATTGATTCAAAATAATTCGATTTTATCGACAGAATTTTTATTAATTTCAACAGATGAATTCTAGCGTTCATAAAATCGATTTTATCGACAGAATTTTTATAGTTTTCAACAGATGAATGCTAGCGTTCATTAAATCGATTTAAAGTGATTCGATTTGAACGACAGAATTTTTATAATTTTTAACAGATGAACGCTAGCGTTCATTAAATCGATTTAAAGGGATTCGATTTTATCGACGTCATTTTTATAATTAACAAGAGATGAATGCGAACGTTCATTGAATCGATTTAAAATGATTCGATTTTATCGACATAATATTAATAATTTTCAACAGACGAATGCTAGCGTTCATAAAATCGATGCAAAATAATTCGATTTTATCGACAGAATTATTATTAATTTCAACAGATGAATGCTAGCGTTCATTAAAAAGATTTAAGATGATTCGATTTTATCGACATCATTTTTATGAATAACGAGATGAATGCGAACGTTCATTAAATCGATTTAAAATTATTCGATTTTATCGACAAAAGTGATTCGATTTTATCGACAGAATTTTTATAATTTTCAACAGATGAATTCCAGCGTTCATTAAATCGATTTAGAATGATTCGATTTTATCGACATAATTTTTATGAATAACGAGATGAATGCGAACGTTCATTAAATCGATTGTAAGTGATTCGATTTTATCGACAGAATTTTTTATAATTTTTAACAGATGAATGCTAGCGTTCATTAAATCGATTTAAAGTGATTCGATTTTATCGACATAATTTTTTTAATTTACAAGGGATGAATGCGAACGTTCATTAAATCGATTTAAAATGATTCGATTTTATCGACATCAATTTTATTAATTTCAACAGATGAATGCTAGCGTTCATAAAATCGATTTTATCGACAAAATTTTTATAATTTTCAACAGATGAATGCTAGCGTTCATTAAATCGATTTAAAGTGATTCGATTTTATCGACAGAATTTTTATAATTTTTAACAGATGAATGCTAGCGTTCATTAAATCGATTTAAAGGGATTCGATTTTATCGACGTCATTTTTATAATTAACAAGAGATGAATGCGAACGTTCATTGAATCGATTTAAAATGATTCGATTTTATCGACATAATATTAATAATTTTCAACAGACGAATGCTAGCGTTCATAAAATCGATGCAAAATAATTCGATTTTATCGACAGAATTATTATTAATTTCAACAGATGAATGCTAGCGTTCATAAAATCGATTTTATCGACAAAATTTTTATAATTTTCAACAGATGAATGCTAGCGTTCATTAAATCGATTTAAAATGATTCGATTTTATCGACATAATATTCATAATTTTCAACAGACGAATGCTAGCGTTCATAAAATCGATGCAAAATAATTCGATTTTATCGACAGAATTATTATTAATTTCAACAGATGAATGCTAGCGTTCATTAAAAAGATTTAAGATGATTCGATTTTATCGACATCATTTTTATGAATAACGAGATGAATGCGAACGTTCATTAAATCGATTTAAAATTATTCGATTTTATCGACAAAAGTGATTCGATTTTATCGACAGAATTTTTATAATTTTTAACAGATGAATGCTTGCGTTCATTAAATCGATTTAACATTATTCGATTTTATCGACAGAATTTTTATAATTTTCAACAGATGAATTCCAGCGTTCATTAAATCGATTTAGAATGATTCGATTTTATCGACATAATTTTTATGAATAACGAGATGAATGCGAACGTTCATTAAATCGATTGTAAGTGATTCGATTTTATCGACAGAATTTTTTATAATTTTTAACAGATGAATGCTAGCGTTCATTAAATCGATTTAAAGTGATTCGATTTTATCGACATAATTTTTTTAATTTACAAGGGATGAATGCGAACGTTCATTAAATCGATTTAAAATGATTCGATTTTATCGACATCAATTTTATTAATTTCAACAGATGAATGCTAGCGTTCATAAAATCGATTTTATCGACAGAATTTTTATAATTTTCAACAGATGAATGCTAGCGTTCATTAAATCGATTTAAAGTGATTCGATTTTATCGACAGAATTTTTATAATTTTTAACAGATGAATGCTAGCGTTCATTAAATCGATTTAAAGGGATTCGATTTTATCGACGTCATTTTTATAATTAACAAGAGATGAATGCGAACGTTCATTGAATCGATTTAAAATGATTCGATTTTATCGACATAATATTAATAATTTTCAACAGACGAATGCTAGCGTTCATAAAATCGATGCAAAATAATTCGATTTTATCGACAGAATTATTATTAATTTCAACAGATGAATGCTAGCGTTCATAAAATCGATTTTATCGACAAAATTTTTATAATTTTCAACAGATGAATGCTAGCGTTCATTAAATCGATTTAAAATGATTCGATTTTATCGACATAATATTCATAATTTTCAACAGACGAATGCTAGCGTTCATAAAATCGATGCAAAATAATTCGATTTTATCGACAGAATTATTATTAATTTCAACAGATGAATGCTAGCGTTCATTAAAAAGATTTAAGATGATTCGATTTTATCGACATCATTTTTATGAATAACGAGATGAATGCGAACGTTCATTAAATCGATTTAAAATTATTCGATTTTATCGACAAAAGTGATTCGATTTTATCGACAGAATTTTTATAATTTTTAACAGATGAATGCTTGCGTTCATTAAATCGATTTAACATTATTCGATTTTATCGACAGAATTTTTATAATTTTCAACAGATGAATTCCAGCGTTCATTAAATCGATTTAGAATGATTCGATTTTATCGACATAATTTTTATGAATAACGAGATGAATGCGAACGTTCATTAAATCGATTGTAAGTGATTCGATTTTATCGACAGAATTTTTTATAATTTTTAACAGATGAATGCTAGCGTTCATTAAATCGATTTAAAGTGATTCGATTTTATCGACATAATTTTTTTAATTTACAAGGGATGAATGCGAACGTTCATTAAATCGATTTAAAATGATTCGATTTTATCGACATCAATTTTATTAATTTCAACAGATGAATGCTAGCGTTCATAAAATCGATTTTATCGACAGAATTTTTATAATTTTCAACAGATGAATGCTAGCGTTCATTAAATCGATTTAAAGTGATTCGATTTTATCGACAGAATTTTTATAATTTTTAACAGATGAATGCTAGCGTTCATTAAATCGATTTAAAGGGATTCGATTTTATCGACGTCATTTTTATAATTAACAAGAGATGAATGCGAACGTTCATTGAATCGATTTAAAATGATTCGATTTTATCGACATAATATTAATAATTTTCAACAGACGAATGCTAGCGTTCATAAAATCGATGCAAAATAATTCGATTTTATCGACAGAATTATTATTAATTTCAACAGATGAATGCTAGCGTTCATAAAATCGATTTTATCGACAGAATTTTTATAATTTTCAACAGATGAATGCTAGCGTTCATTAAATCGATTTAAAATGATTCGATTTTATCGACATAATATTCATAATTTTCAATTCAACAGATGAATGCGAACGTTCATTAAATCGATTTAAAATGATTCTGTTTTATCGACCGAATTTTTATAATTTTCAAAGGTGAATGATAGCGTTCATTAAAAAGATTTAAAATGATTCGATTTTATCGACATAATTTTTATAATTAACAACAGTGGTACGTTCATTAAATCGATTTAAAATGCTTCGGTTTTATCGACAGAATTTTGATAAATAACAAGAGATGAATGCGAACGTTCATTAAATCGATTTAAAATGATTCGATTTTATCGACATAATTTTTATAATTAACAAGAGGTGAATGCAAACGCTTATTAAATTGATTTCAAATGATTCGATTTTATCGAAATAATTTTTATAGTAAACAAGAGATGAATTCAAGCGTTCATAAAATCGATTTAAAATAATTCGATTCAATCCACAGATTTTTATAGCTACCCCATCCCCCTAAATTTCTAGATCCGGGCATACAATCGCAAGACCCTCTCCCTAAATTTCTTGATTGCGGAATACAATCGCTAGATCCTTCAGTAAAATCGCTAGACCCTGTCACTAAATTTCTAGACCCCACCATAAAATCGTCAGACCCTGCATCTAAAAATCTAGACTCCGCTCTAAAACATTACACCCTGTACCCAAATTTTTATATCCTGGCTTACAATCGCTAGACCATAACCCAAAATTTATAAACCACGCCCTTAAATCGCTAAACCATGCCATTAATCATCTAGATCCTGCTCAGTAATCGACAGGCCCTACCTCTAAATTTCTAGATCCTGGCTTACAATCGCGAGACCCGTCGCCTAAATTTCTAGACCCGCCCAACAATCGGTAGACTATTGAACTATTTCTCAACCCACGACATAAAGTTGCTGGACCCTGCCACTAATTATCTAGATACCGCATAAAAATCGCTAGACTCTGCCAATAAATTTCTAACCTAAATTTTTAAATTGCTAGAACCTGGCCCTAAATTTCTATACCACGTGCTAAAATTGCAAGAGCCTGCCAATAAATTTCTAGATCCCCCCCTAAAATCGCTAGACCCTGCCCCTACATTTCGAGACTCTCCCCTTCAATCGCTAGGCCCCCCCCCTAAATTTCTAGATCGGGCCATAAATTGCGCCTATTTTTCTACTAACTTCTAAGCCCCGACCTACTACCAACGTTAGAATCTCCCCCTTAAATTTTTAGATCGCGCCCAAAATTGTTAAATCTTGCCCTAAAATCGCAAGTCCTTGCCCAAACATTGCTAGACCCCGCCTTACAATGACTTGACCTTGGGCCGAAATTTCTAGATTCCGCCCTAAATAAGGCTAGACCCTGCCACTAAATTTCTAAATCCCGGCCTACAATCACTAGACCCTGCCCATAAATTTACAGATCGCGGACTAAAATCGCTGGACCCTGCCTCTAAATTTATAGATCCTGGCTCAAAATTTGTAGATCGCGTCCTAATAAATTTTAGATTTCGGCCTACAATCGCAAGACCCTGCACCTTAATTTATAGATCCCGCCCCACAATCGCTAGACCCTGGCTCCAAATTTGTAGATCGCTTGCTAATAAATTCTAGATTTCGGCCTACAACCGCAAGACCCTGCACCTTATTTTCTAGACCCCGCCCTACAATCTCTAGACCCGCCTCCTAAATTTCTAGATCGGAGCCAACAATTGCTGAACCATGCCGTAAATTTCTAGACACAGCCCTACGATCGCTAGACCGTTCCCCTAAATTTCTAGAATGCGGCCTACAAGGCCTAGAACCTGCAACTTTTTTTCTACAAACGCTAGACAGTGCACCTTTAATATCTAGATCGCAGCCAACAATCGCTAGATCCTGCCCCCAAATTTTTACGATCGCTAGACCTTTCTAAATTCTAAACAAATTTCTAGCCCACAAAGGCTAGAACCTGCACCTATTTTTCTACAAACGTTTGGCCCTGCCTCTAACTTTCAGGATCACTCCCGACAATCGCTAGACCCTGCCCATAAACTTCTTAATCGCGGCCTACGCTAGACCGTCGCCCTAAATTTATAGATCGCGGCCTACGAAGGCTAGAGCCTGCGTCTATTTTTCTACAAACGCTAGACATTTCACCTACATTTCTAGATCGCGCCTCTCGCTAGATGCTGGCCCCACATTTCTAAACCAAGCCCTATACTCTCTAGAGCCTGTTATTAAATATCTTTATCGCGCCCTAAAATCGCTAGACCGTCCCCAAAATTTATAAATCGCGGCGTTCAAAGCCTAGAACCTGCACCTATTTATCTACAAACGCTAGACATTGCACCTACATTTCTAGATCGCGGCCTACAATCGCTAGATCCTTTCTCCAATATTTCTTAACCACGCTCTACAATCGCTTGAGCCTGCCAATAAATTTCTAGACCCCGCCCTACAATCGCTATACCCTGACCATATATTTTTAAAATCGCTAGAGCCTGCCATTAAATTTCTAGATCTCGCCCTAAAATTGCTAGGCCCTGCCCCTTAAATTCTAGACTTCGCCCTACCAACGTTAGAATCTCGCCCTTAAATTTTTAGATCGTTCCCAAAATTATAAAATTAAATCCAGCCCTAAAATCACAAAGCCTTGCCCAAACATTGCTAGACCTCGCTTCACAATCGCTAGACACTGGGCCTACATTTCTAGATCCCGCCCTAAATAAGGCTAGACCCTGCCAATAAATTTTCAGATCGCGGCCTACAATCTCTAGACCCTCCCCCTAAATGTCTAGATCGGAGCTAACAATTGTTGAACCCTGCCTTAAATGTCTAGACCCAGCCCTACAATCGCTAGACCTTTCCCCTAATATTCTAGATTGCGGCCTACAAAGGCTAGAACCTGTACCTATTTTTCTACAAACGCTAGACAGTGCACCTAAATATCTAGATCGCAGCCTACCAACGTTAGAATCACCCCCTTAAGTTTTTAGATCGCACCCAAAATTGTTAAATCCCGCCCTAAAGTCGCAAGGCCTTGTCCAAACATTGCTAGACCCCGCCTCACAATCGCTTGACCCTGGGCCTACATTTCTTGATCCCACCCTAAATATGGCCTACGCTACAACCTGCACCTATTTTTCTACAAACGGTAGACATTGCACCTACATTTCTAGATCGCGCCTCCAATCGCTAGATCCTGCCCCCAAAATTCTAAACCACACCCTAAAATCACAAGATCCTGCCTACTAATTTCTAGATCCCGCCCTAAAATCGCTAGACCCTGTCCCTAAATTTTTAGAAAACGCCCTACAGCCGCAAGACCCTCCCCCTAAATTTCTAAATCGCGGCCTACGCTATACCGTCGTCCTAAATTTCTAGATCGCGGCCTACAAAGGCTAGAACCTGCACCTATTTTTCTACAAACGCTACAAATGGCTACAAATATCTAAACCACGCCCCAAAATCGCTTGAGTCTGCCAATCAATTTATAGATCGCGGCCTACAATCGCTGGACCCTGCCTCTTAATTTATAGATGCCGCCCCACAATCACGAGACCCCTTCAAAAAAATCGCTTAACTCTGGCTCTAAATTTGTAGATCGCGCCCTACAATTGCCTAAATTTCTAGAACATTCCTTAAAATCGCTAGAATCTAGAACTGCCCCGCAATATTAAGATTAAAAAGACCTTTATAAAATATTTATATTTAAAATGTTAGCAATGATAAGAGAAGTACATACCCAACCAACAGTAAATTCCAGAGTCGGGATACAAGTTTGCTTTAAGGTAGTACGATATTGGAATGGCTATGTGTTAAGCCGGTATGCAGTTCCCAAAATCTTCAACCAGATTCCATGGCTGCAAACAAGAAACAATAAAAATATTGTTAAAAAAGTTAAGGTATAAAGTATAACATGATATAGCAAAAAGTCATCTAGCTTAAATGCAGATCCTTGAAACCCGAATTGCTGCAAGTGAATTACAAAAATATAATCCACATCCCATATAATTGTTGGCAACTCTTAAGACTCATTAGAAAATAACGTGTTGCGTTATTACCATTCCACTACACTCACGTTAAATCAAACCAAGCTTTAGAGACCCTGTTCGTTACCCTTCCTCGCTTTAATTCAAAATGATAAGAGTTCAAAACTTTGAACAAAAAAAATCCTTTCTCCTGCAAAAAACTATATCTGACTACAGTCAGATATAACAAAACGTCCACTCGTACTATTATCGGAAGCACGAATTTGTGCTAAACTTTTGGATATGATGTCGTGCCTGGCGTATGGAGTGTAACACGTCCACCACATTTCCCTGGCATGTTCCACTCATGTACCACTTGTTATCATTGGCGAAGTTCGCTTTGGCTCTTCAGAAACTATGCGTGTTTAAACTAATCTCTATATGCGATGTATTTCTGTCTGGCTGTGTGCTTGTGGCTGGAGTATCCTTTAGATGGATATACAATCTTCCCCAAAACGTAGACACATTTGCACTCCTGATAGAAGGACTAGGGTACATGCATACAACTGTTAGATCGAAGGGGTAGAAGAAGAGAAGAATCTGTAAGTGCATTTGTATCTTGCTTGATATCATTTATGAATTTAATCCGTTTTACGTGCACTAAATGTGGGCCAAAGTAGTTATGCCGCCCAAACGTGGATACTAGTTGGGTGAGTACGTTTCATAGAAAGGGTGTATGTGTGTGTGTGAAGTTTAGTTCAGTCTCACCGCAATGTGGTCTTTGTCGTACTTTACAAATTAGTTAGACAGGCATTATAAGGTTTCGGATATCAATGAAAGTTTTGAGTGTGGCCGCTAGTTGCACATAAAAGAGGAGACAAGGAGAAGGATTTTAATTTAGTTAGTAAGATCTCCGCTTTTAAGGCGGAAGTATAGGGTAGCTAGTTACACTGGAAAATAGTTTTCGGGAAGATTGTGTTCTTAATAATTTAATTCCGTAGTATGGTTTGTCAGATAAAAGCCAAATGGGAAAGAGGAAAAAAATCTCAAATTCGGAGCTCCTTATATTCAAAATCTTTTCAAAGATCATTTTTGGAAATAAAATTTTCGATTTCATACGGAAATGTAATTACAATTTAATTTTCAACACACTAGCTAACTTACTTAAGATACTGCCTACATTTTTAATTCATCGATTAACTTCTAGCTAGGCGACGCGACGCGACGATTACATCCGTTGTTACCTGAAAGTTGTAAAGTTATCAACATGTATTTTCTCATGAATTTAATTTTAGTTTTCTGTATCATGGATACCTAACAACCTTTAAGAAAATAACTTAAACAGTGCGGGTCAGAAGCATCACGTTATTTATTATGTTTATAGAAAACCTATACGGAAGATGGTGGAACATATTTGCTGTTTCTCTGCATCTACAAGCTTGCTTAGACAAAAGACAAAATTGTTGGCAATAGTTCTGTTAAAACCCAGGGCTCATCTTTTTTCTCACAACCATTCATGTGTGCGGGATCTAAGGTTTTGTATACAATCCAATTCATTTTGTCTAAATATTTCCTTTCAACATATAATTTTGTGAACTATTCATTCAAAGATCATATTGGGAAACAAGGATACTTCAAATCCCTCATACATTATAATACAGAGAAATAAATAGTTTTTGGATGAAATCGTTTTTTCGGTTTTTCTCATGTACTGTTCTTCCACTCGCCGATTCAATTGGGGGCAAGAATTAGAGAACCAAGATATCAGTCAGAGGCTTGAGTTCATTAACCAGGCAACTGAGTGCTTTGCAACGATTACTAAAATCTTATTTTTAGATGAAGTTCATTTTCATCTTCAGGGACATGTGAATAAGTAGAACTGCAACGAATCCGAAGCTCAAGCATCAGCCACCCCTTCATTCGGCCAAAGTGAACCGTATGGGCTGGGATGTCAGTGAGAGCAATTATCGAGGCTTTTTGTTTTTAAGATGAAAAAGGATGCAGTTACAGTGAATTCTGATCGTTATGTGGAGACGTCAAACAATTTCTTGGTCCTGAAGTGCAAAACTTACATGGCTTTAACCAAAGAAGATGGTTACAGCAGGACGGAGCAATGTCACACACACGCCCAATACATCTATGTGACAAATTCGTGAAATTTTCCCTGGCAAATTTATCTCCAGGAGAGGTGGCATAAATTGGCCTCCACGCTGTACTAATTTAACACCTCAAGACTTTTTTCTGTTGGATAACCTTAAATCTAAAGTTTACGACTTCTTTTATTTATTTTAAGATATAAATTCTCAAACTGTGTATCTACCTTAACATTTATCTACTAAATATTTTTTTAATAGATGGTTTACTTTTTTTTTTTGGTAGGCACATCTTGTCCTGTATGCGAGAAAGGCAAATAAAGGAGAGTAACACGATGTAGATGTCGACTTCGAATCCCAGCCACCAGGTTCGAGGCGACAAGGAAGACCGAACCTCCGGTTTAAAGATCAAGCTATTCCGGATGCACGAGCGTTTGGACTGAATAATTGGAAGCAACGTGGCCTGGGATGATGACACAGGTAAGCCCATATGGAATCGATCTAGATCTTGACTCACATATCAGGTGCTCACATGCATACTCATTTGATTGAATTGTTTGATCGCCCTTTTAACTCACAGGTGATATCCATTCATGGCCAATTATGATGCTTAATTAACTAGATTTGATTTATTAAGTTATATTTAGCAGAGACATTTCCTGATCGTATACTCTCTCGTTTCAGGGATCAGAATTAACCCCTTAATCGTTGCTACCACTGGATTTATTTCTAAGGGGTTATTTAAAGGCAAAGATGAAACAAGCCTACAACCACCCGTCCTTTTTGGGAAGGAGATTGAAAGCTACATCAAAGAATTTCAACCATATTTATGCAAAATGGTTATGTTAACTTTGACAAACGAGCGAGTATATGCCGGCGAAGTAGCAGATGCAATTTGGCATTTCTAATAAAGTGCGGTATTCAATAATTCACATAACCCTATTCCTTCTATTTTCTGTTTCAATAAATGAATGACAACTTAAAAAAAACGTTGTTTTGTATATATAATGTAAATCTAGCTTATATTTTGGGACTTTATGCCTGACGATTGCAGCTGATCATGTACTGGCATGATCGCAGCTCTTTGGTTTCGACCGTCACTATAGTGCCCTAAATGCCACCACAGTGTCACTTGAGGATTCCACCTATCGAACTGAGAATGCTTTGATTGCGCCTGTTTTGGGTTTTGTTTGTTTCAGTTTATTAGACCTTGACTGGAGCATGGTTATCTGCAACATTTGCAGTCGATCATTCCTGAGCCCAGACCCAGGCATGTCACGATTCCTGTTCGTAATGGTAATAATGCCAATGAGGATGCTGATGAACATGCCAGATATGTTTGACTAACTTCTGAGTAATCAAAATCGGATGAAAAAAAAGAAACTTTTGTGGATTCGAGTTTAGTGCATAAATTAGCGACTGACAGTACGAACTGTGATGTAACGGAGACCTAATCAAAAGCTACTCATTGGACATATGAGATAACAAACAAAAAAATGTTTGGGTCAACAGGCTCGTTAGTACCCATGGCCTAGTTCTCTGACAACAATTCATGTGTGCGTGTGTACTTCTTGCACGATGGCTGGACCTCCTGTTTTATGCCGATTCCGTATGGCTAAGTTGGGATAAGCTTTTGTTGGCAATCGATACTACCCGGATGATTGTAAGGTCATCACAAGAGGAAGCCCAGTGAAAAATCATTTAGGTGTTGCTACGGCTGGGAATCGAACCCAGACCTTCTACGCTGCAGTTCATCGCACTAACTATCGCGCCAATGAACCTTGAGTCTTGAGATGAAATGGACGGATATATAGATCTAATGGACACCAATGATCCAGATCCAGTCTTCGGTTTCTAGCCAGATGGTCGGAACATCAGATTGGCGGGCAGAAAACGTTTGGATGCCTATTCGCACATTAGTAAACAAAGCAATTAGCTCTGAACAAATAAATAGAATATATAGGAACAGACAATTAAACTTATGAAATATGGAGCTTAAACCTAGCATCTCTTTTTGTGTGGGCGAAGTAATATTTTTGCCACAATGATTGTAACCTTCGTTTAACGATGACTCCGAATGGCAATTTTGAGAAGATTCTTATGACAGTTTTTATATGACATTGGCAGGAGGTGGAGCAGTGAAAAAAAGCTTAGATGTTGTAACTTTCGGGATTTGAATGAGGGACCCCGCGCTTAATACTGCACCCACAATCAGGGGCTTCTAAATTTGCAGGGGTTTAAATAACCATTAGCTGCCTTAGGGTTCCTTCGAGATTTTTTCCTATATTAGCCGCTGGCATGCTCTTGGATTTTTGTTTTCCTAAGAAGGAGGTACCATGTCATTTTAGCTTACGGATTTACTGTCGCACATTGGATATTGGATTTGTATCGTACGTAAACGTATGAAGACTGGTGTACGAATTGTGTCCTCATATGGAATACAATTTGCGTCCATTATGCAGTATCCCGGTTATAACACACTCATGAAGTGGTTCAACGTAAGAAACTGTTGAAAATCGCAACGTCGGAACTACACATACGTTTACGTGCGACTATCTCACACACAGTAAGCGCGCTCCCATAGTACTTGGAAGGTCGGGATTGTTTGTGCGTGTCCGCACGAGTCAAATTCGTACGATAACGCGTCCAATGTACGACTGGCCTAAGAGACTTTATACTTCGTAGGCTTATTATTTATTGGGTTCTTTTAAAAAAACTAATAAGTATCAACATTAAACTCGACCCTTAACTAACGAAAGTCCAACACAATCGTTTTAAAAGACCTTAAAAGTATGCGAATTCCTTTCCGTGTATCCCACTGCCATTGCATCAAAATGTGTTAATTAGATTCCCTACCCCCATCAGGTATACGATACACCCATAGGTTGTCAGTGAAATACGTTTCGGCCTTCCGGTCCATTCAACATGCAACAGAAGACTATTTAATAGAGTTAGGTAACAGATTTAAGCCTCTCTGTCACAATATAGCGCGAGGAGGACACTCTCCATGGCAGGGTACACAATTATGAATTCAAAATTTCATTCAAGTGAAACAAATTGAATTTCAGTTGCTTTTCATGACAAAAAGCTGGAAGAAGGTCATTTTACCTAGGATTTTAAGTGAACTCCTCTTACAAAAGGCGTTCAAAGTGCAACGCATGGAACATGTACGCAAAGGAGGAACATTAATTTGATTGTTCAGCACAGCGAAAATGTCGAAGAAAAAAATTGAGTAAATTTTCTAATCAAGTTCCTGCTCCCCTGCATTTGTCTAGAAAATCCTTCTTAAGTCGGGAGGTAAAATTAAAAAAAAAAGTTAACTGCATGTCGAACATACCCCATATCTCGACCCTACCCCATATTTCTTGTGCTAATATGTACATTGCCCCTATTTACCTTGTCTCACATTGAGTGGAGATTCGATTCGCTCGCACCCAACTTTCGCCGCATAACAAAGTAAGCGAACGAAGTTAAGACGAAGAATAACGCGCAAACAGAAAACATACCGTCAACCTTGCTATACCACATCCTATCAGTCCATGCCATACCACCCCATTTGGGAACATTTGCACTTCATTTTTAATGATCAGCTAAGGGTTAGGTTACTGTACTTGACGTAGTGTGCGCCTAGCTAGGAGCTATGTCATGCTTTGTGTCTTCATTAGGGATATACCAGCGTATACGACGTGCTTCAATCTAGACAGGTAAACAAGGCGTTAATTAGTCTTTCTTGTTATTATTCCTCTTGTTCTAGGTATGTTTACTTTCCTTTGCTTCCTTTACTGGGTGTTTTCTTTTTTTTTTTGCACAATCTTGGGGTTTGAAGGAAGGTTGGAGAGGTTTTCATAGTTTATGTGCGCGGTATGTTGTACATTATTGGGGCATTGTTTTTTTTTTGTTGGAACATTATCTTGACGGTTTTTGTGAGAAGCTCTATCTGGGAGAATATAAATTAACCGGGGGCCAGTAAATAATGAGTAGAAAGGATCTTAAGATGGTGTCGCTTTAAGTAGCACTAATAATCTGGTTGGATTTAATTAAAAAATGAGAAAGTTGCAAGGTAGTGCTTTGTCCACTTTCACGTAGTGATTTATCATCTAATTAAGTCCCAAGTATTCGTATCACAGAATGGATAACTTTGAACACAAGTCTATCTGTGTGTCATCTGTTAAAGTGAAAAGTTTTCAGTATACGCCGCCATTTAATCATGGAAAGACTTACAAACGAGCAACGATTGCAAATTATTCAAATTTATTATCAAAATTCGTGCTCTGTGAATAATATGAAAATCAGCTCTTTTATCGAAAAATTGGGTTTAGCGATGATACTCATTTTTGGCTCAACGGATACGTAAATAAGCAAAACTGTCGCATCTGGAGTAATGAACAGCCACATGCCATACAAGAATTACCGATGCATTCCGAAAAAAACGACAGTTTGGTGTGGTTTATGGGCTAGTGGCATCATCGGTCCATTTTTCTTTAAAATGGGTGTGAGTTGGCCGCCAAGATCATGCGATTTAACGCCTCTTGATTATTTCTTGTGGGGTTATGTAAAGTCGTTAATCTATGTGGACAAGCCGAACACGATTGAAGCCTTACAGGACAACATAACAAGCGTAATCGTAGAATACAGGCCAAAATGCTCGAAAAAGTGACGCAAAATTGGACCTTCCGAATGGACCATTTGAAACGGAGCCGCGGACAACATTTACATAAAGTTGTCTTTAAAACGTAAATGGCAAAGGCGTATTTATCGATTACAATAAAAATTTTAAATATTTGATGCAAATTTTGAGTGTTTTATTCGATTTAAAAAAAAAAAAAATACGCTTAAAAAATCACCCGTTATATGCTCTAGGTGTAAGGAAGATCAACCCGTTCCCCATTAAAACGAAACCAGAATCGAGGACAATCTTTAGTGAAATATTTATAAACCTTGAGTCTTCAGCGACTACTGAGTGGCTAGTATCTTGAATGTAGACAGGGTCTCAATCCCTGTGCAAAGGCTTAACGGTCTAATGCACATATTCTATTTCCAGGCGGCAGCTGAATAACTCCCAAGTTGGAGTCAACGGTGGCGTCTACAGTGCCAGTTAGGATGGGCAAATTCTACATGATCTGCTTTGACATACAACAGGTCATTTAGAAATCTCAAGGGTAAGTGATCAAAAATGGTGGCTGATGAGCCGAAAGTCCAACAGCTGCGCTCAATCCCGCAGTGGTTCCTGACGGCTCCGTATCTTAGGGGTATCCAATAAATTGAAACTGCCCTCCAGGTTTGGGGTTGTGCTTTGGGTTAACCCACCCACGGAAAAAAAACTAACGAAATATGATGAGAAAAGCATTTACTACGGACCGTGTTATAGTAAGACAAGCAAAGCAGATAAGAACAAGGAACAAGGAAGAGCTGAAGGAGGGAAGAACACCGGCTTTTCACAAAGAAGAAAAAAGAGTAAGAAAAGGGCACTTATGCCTGAAATGAAACATCCTAAATGAATATATATAAGTTTTGATATGTAGGTCGTAACATGGATAAATAATTACGGTGGACATAATGATAAAAAAATTATCGAATCAGAACAAAAGCTGAGTCGATCCAGCAATACCAGTTTGTCCGGTTGTCACCGTTTTTAGACCTTGCATTTCAAGGTAATACAATTTCAAAAACCACCAACTGCCACGCCCATTTTTATACACTATCCCATAGGGGTATATTAGTTTGTAACATAGAGAAATAATTTAGCTATGGATGGATATATGGATCGACTCAGAATCGATAGCTGAGTCGATTTAGTCATGTCTGTCCGTCCGATTTCACGTCGCTTAACTATTTTCTGTGGGGATATGTGAAGTCGGTAGTCTACGCCGATAAACCCGAAAAGATTGACCACTTGGAGAACAACATTTGCCTCGTTTTTGCCGATATACGGGCACAAATTTTGGAAAAAGTCATCGAAATTGGACCTCCAGCTTAGACTACGTTTTGTTGTTTGACAAAAAACATCGTTTTTCTCCAGCATATGCTATGGGGATAGGGTATACAAACGTTTTTTTGTAAGAAAATGCCCCCAAAAAGTGGGCGTGGGTTAAAATGGTATACAGACGAAATGTTTATATTAATAGAACTAATGATTCTGCATCAACATTTTTTTCGAAATATGTGGGCGTGGCAAAAAAACTTTATATGAACGAAATATAGATATAACGATTCTCTAAATATGCTGCTCAGACACTTTTTTAAAATTCTTTACGGTTTGGCCAAAAAATACGTTTGTCTGTCCGTCCGTCCGTCCGTTAGTACGTCACCAGTTTTTGGGCCTTAAATTTTGAGCTAGAAGGATGAAATTTGGTACACGTGCTCTTTGTTGCTCCCAGCAGAACAAGTGTACAAATTTTTGAAATCCGCCCACTGCCACGCCCTCTTTTAAGAAAAACGTATTTGTTGGCCAAACCATAAGGAATTTTGAAAAACTTTCTGAAAAACATATTTAGACAATCTGAATATCTGTATTTCGTTCATATAAAGTTTTTTGCCACGCCCACTTTTTGAGGGCGTTTTTAAAAAAAACGTTTTTCGGTCAAATTTTCAAATGTTCGAAAAAAACTTTTGATGCAGAATCATTAGTAATATAAATATGAACATTTTGTCTATATACCATTTTAACCCACGCCCACTTTTCGGGGGCGTTTTTATATAAAAAAGAGGCTACAATCCGCTATGCGGATCGTTGAATACCCTATCCCATCCCATCCTTTAAATTAATATCCTCAAAATATAGGCTTTATGGCGATGAAATACAGAAAATGACATTGTCACAATATATTGCTCAGACAGTTTCTCAAAATCTTTTGTGGTTCGACAAAAAACAACGTATTTCTATTGCTAATGCCTTGGGATGGGGTACACAAATGGTTTTTGTAAGAAAACGCCCCCAAAATGTGGGCGTAGGTTAAAGTGATCTATGGACAAAATGTTTATATTACCATTGCGGAAGTATTTGCATCAAAAATTTTTTCGAAAGTTTTAAAATTTGGACAAAAAGCGTTTTTTACTAAAAACGCCCCCAAAAAGTGGGCGTGGCAAAAAACTTTGTATGAACGAAATATAGATATTAGGATTGTCTAAATATTCTGCTCAGACACTTTTTTGAAATTCCTTACGGTTTGGCCAAAAAATAAGTTTTTCTAAAAAAGGGGCGTGGCAGTGGGCGGATTTCAAAAATTTTTACACTTGTTCTGGTGACTCGCACAAGGATCCTATATACCAAATTTCATTATCCTAGCTCAAAATTTAAGGCCCAAAAATCGGTGACGAACAGACAGACGGACGGACGGACGGACAGACAGACATGGCTAATTCGACTCAGCTAGCGATTCTGAGTCGATCCATATACTTTGAGGTATATGTAGCAAAATTATTTCTCTATGTTACAAACTATGTATCAAAACTAATATACCCCCTATGGGATAGGGTATAAACATTTTTATACACTACCCCATAACATATGCAGGAGAAAACCTTGTCTTTTGCCGAACCGTAAAAGTGTTTTATAAGCAGTCTGAAGTATTTGTTGTCACTATATCATTTTTTCTATTTTATCCACATCGTGGTTTTAGCCATGTCCACTTTTTGGGTATTTTAGTTTAACAGATAGAATGGGATAGGGTATTCAACGATCCGCACAGTGGATTGTAGCCTTCTCATATGTTTGGAACTTAAAACTGAATTACAACCCTTTTTCAAAATTTCATCGAATCGGAAATTCGGAGACAAGCGTTAACGAACATCGTGCCACGTGATTTTTATATAAAAAGAAGAAAATAATTTTTTTTGAAGTGAGGCGAACTTATAACGTTAAAGGGGCCCCCCAACTAAACCACCATTAACGTTAAATCAAGGGTATTTCCAAAAAGGAATCCATCTACACATGTAAGAAAGTTGTAGGGAAGCTACAGTAAGCTCTTTATGTCATGTGGGCAGTTGCTAATTTATTGGTGGAGTACCTCGTAGACCTCAACCAACTCGAAAAATAAAACTGGAAGAAGTTAGTTAGGGAACGATTTCTGTATCGGATGCATGGATGATTGGAGAAGAAGAAGCAATACTTCATCTCCTTTGTAAGTGCGAGGCCTTATCAAACGAAAGGAAGCTTACTACTTTCAAAATCTCAGCGATTTGACAAAAACGGAAGTGAAAATTCTTCTCCTTTTCATTAACAGCTCAGAATGGTTTTCTCACAAGGAGAATGGACAATATCCACGTCGTATCACAATGGACCAAAACTGGTCCATGTGTGCTGGCGAACTCGCTGGCAGCCACTCTAACCTAACCTAACATAGGGAACGGGCTAATTTAAGAGGCATATTGGTTGAGCCACAGTATCATTCCGCCTTGTAGCGGCACTTAAGAAAGTAAACAAACTCGTAGAAACACCCTTCTTTGATGTCATATTTTTCCTCGGTGTAAGCTCGAGGATACATATAAGGATTTGACCTTGATGGAAATCGTTCGCATCTTTCGTCAACGCCTGAAAAAATATTGCGGAAGCCTTTGCTTATGACAAATCGTATCCAAATTGCGATAATAACAGGACAGTGGTGCTAATTTGTAGGAGCTTATGATATCCGCTGACTGTTCTTTTTCGGAGTTCTTATTAAGAATCCGTACTTTCCATCCATATCGCTAGTCTCAGCTGTATGTTAAAAATTCATTTTTTTGTGTTTCTGCTAAAAATTTTGACAAGACCTATTTGAAGGTAATATTCGTAGACTTTTCGAGCCTCCTACTGTTTCCTTGATAACATCACGATATGACATCTTCAAGCCTGCAATATTGATCTAGCCTTAAAGAATCGTCACAATTAGGTCAAAGTGTTGCTGCATCAGGTCCACAGATTGATTGAACAGATACCCACATACAACATAAGGACATCTGTTCCACTTATATAAGATACTTGAAATTGCGCCTCTCATGACCACAGCACCTAACGTTATCCTTGTCCGAATGTCTGCATCATACCCGCATTCACTCATACACGAGTATGGTCATCTATCATGGAGTGTAACAGACGTCCAGTAATTTGTTGTTTGCATCATCTATCGGCCGTCATAAATCAGTCGACACCAAGGATAAGATGTTTATTGAAGGATTCCTCCAACTCCCAACAACCCATTCAAACAGAGTCCTTCGTGCAGTTCAATTCCATCTTAGAATTCCCCAAACAAACCCCTTCCCTCAGTTCATGGCCAAGATCAAAGGGATAACAATTTGTGTTTGCACAATGCCAGCGATGATGGGGTGCTAATGAACATGACCACTTTAAGTTTGCCCAAAGTCTCGACATCCGGCACATTGTATGTTTGCCAAGATACGACTTCCAAAAAAAATGAAAAGATTTCAAGAAAACAGTAAAAGAGAAGGAGAAGCAACAAACAACTCAAACCAACCCTAAACCCCCACACTAAATGCAAAAAAAAAATGGAAAGTTATCTCAGGCGGCTGGGTATATCCTTACGATTACGAGCGGACGCCTTCTTAAGGAATTCTCCGCTAAATACTTAATGCCGGCCCATTACATTCGAAACTTGTAGGTTTTTTTTTTTGGAAAAAACTCTCGAACAAGAGTCAGAGTTGGAGAATTAAAAGAAACGAGCAAGGAGGCGACTCTATACACGCCGCGTCGTCGTCCATGTCCAATGGTGGTAATTAGGAAAGTTTTTCCACTCCATTTCTGACAACATTAGCATTAATTGCATTTTATCCTCGAAGCACATGCCCATATATATAGAGAGGGCCTTCCTGCTGATTATTTATTTATTAGCTTATTTTTGGCATTACCGAAAATTGTTCTCAAGAAATACAACTCGATGTGAGGGAAGGGACCAAGGGCCCAACAATGAACTTACTTTCGTCCCTTTTGGTTGAATTGAAAAGTTTTAAAAGGCTTTAATGGACTTTGGAGAATTCTCTAACCAAATATCTATCAAGATCCTGACGAGTTGAGATGGTGGTAGGTACAATGACAACTGCCGAAATGAAAAGGTCATTTTATTGAACTTGGGAATGAAGTGTTTCTAAGTTTTAGGTTAGAGTAGAATTTGAAGTAACATTTTACTAAGAAAGCTTTTCAGAACAATAATGAAGTGTGACACTGAGATCAAATGACGTAAAAGTGTTCAAGTGTGGTGTGGTTGAATCTGTGATAAAGGTGTTGATTTGTCAAAGATAGGATAATGTCTGGACGCTGGTCGATTGAATTAATCGTTGAATAATTAAGGTTTTATCTAAGCACTGACACTGACCTTTGTCATTGAAAACTAGACTTTGTTTCGGACAGAAAAGGTTTTCCTGGTTTTGAAATGGCGTTTCATCAATCTAAATGTTGGTCTCACACTGTTGCAAAGGATCAGTTATGTATACCTACGCATCTTTAAGAAATCTTACGTATTCTCTCACAATAAACTCTATGAAATTGAAATTTTTTATGTAGATACATTATATAAATGATGGACTGACATCATTCCTGTTGAACTGTTTAAACCTGAAGCTGATGGAGGTAAGGAAATATCTGATTTCACCATTCACAAGAAAGAAGACCACATGGACTTCCAAAATTAGTCTACTTTACATTGCCAGTATATTTTTGACCGCTTGTTCGTTTTTTTTTTTTCAATCTATAAGAAGGTACTAAACCAATAAAATAAATTATTCGTACAACATGTTCATTAGTACCCGCAGCTTAGATTATTTCTCACAACCATTCATGTGTGAACTATGTACTTCTTGGACGATGGCGGGATTTCTTGTTTATTACGAATCTAAACGGGTTAGTTGAGATGATTTGTGAAATCCTCGCGAGAGGAAGGCCATTAAAATACATTTTAGGTGATGCTACGGGTAAGAATCGAACCCAGACCTCCTGCACGCGAGCATTGCCACTGAGCACGTCTAAAACAAACCAAAAATTTGTTGATATGTCAGCAAAAAGCTGGCAACAATTTGCGTTTACCCTACCTAAAGGGCGCTTGATTTTCAGATCTTAACCAAATTAGTTGTGTGAGGAACACATTTAATTTTATCTTATTGTATCTTCCTCCCTGGCGGTTTGTAGCCTATATAGCCCATTATAGGGTCATGGATTGAGGAAGTCGCTGTAATACAATGATTCGAGAAATCCTGTAATTGTTAACCGCGGTGAATAAGGTTATAACAATGAATGCTGTAAATACCCATCGCAATTCTATCCAAATATCTAATTTCATGAGAAATCGTTTCAGGTAATACCCACCCAGTAGAAGAGCATTCCTGACTGGGATGCAGTGTCCCGGTATGATGTTGATTAATAATTTGGAGTCATGTTTCCTTGGCAAATGAGGTGTAAGGTACTGCAGCAGTTGAGGCGTTGTTGGTAAGCAAAATACATAGCCACATAGACGTAGTCGAGATGTCGCAACGATAGAAAAATCGTTGACACAGATTATGCGAAAATTGTGTAAAAAAACTAGTTTGGAATAGAGCTTGGTCTTAGATCCTTATTAACTTGAGTAGAAAAACTTACGACTAACACCACACCACCAGCATCCAATGTCAAACCCTTGGTTTTATGAAGAATGCAGACAGACGCTCGCAGCCAAGAACGAGGCCTACCATGCTAAGCTACAGGTAAAGACGAGAGCTGTCAATCAGAACTATAAAAAAGAAGGAGGGAGTAACTCCGGCTTTTTAAAAATAAGAAAAGAGAGCAAGAAAAGCTCGACTATATAGAGAGGTGGCACTCCAAGATTAATGTTCGCTAGTTTTACTAAAGTGTAAAACGTTAAAGCCAAGGATTCAAGGCTCGTACAGAATCCTGATGAGATAAACAAGGAAATAACGTGTACACATTCGATGCTGAGGATATGGAAGATCCACTTCTGCACTGTTAAATGGAGATGACGAACAATCTCTCGCTGTCCGGCAGAAAAAGCCATTCTATATTTTCGACGACAGCGAGAAAACAAACACCCAACCTAAGTGAGGTGAGGATAGCAATATCTTAACTCAAGCTTAATAAGGCTGCCGGAAATGACGTTCTTCCCGCCGCCGCGCCGGCGAAGACGACGTTTAAGTAACATTCAAACACATAACCCAAATTTGGTCGGATGAAAGTATGCCTGAAGAATGGAACCTCAGCATCGTTTGCCCATTCCAAAAAAAAGCCCTCCGAACTGTGCCAACTACAGAGGCATAAGTTTCCTCAACATCCCCCACAGGATGATTGGCCCTTAGAAGTGTATTTTTAGACAATGAAAGTCCAGAACGGCAGATCCTGAAAAAAACCCAAGAAGTTAAAACCTATTCATCAATTTCAAAACCACATGCGACGGCATTTATAGAGACGAACTATATAGACCCATGTCTAGTTTTGGTATGCCTCATTGCCATCCAAACTCGTCCGCCAGTGATGACGATGGAGAATTCTGGCTGTTCCGTCAGGGTCACCTACACTTTCGATTGCAAAAAAGGATATAGGCAAGGCGACACACTGTCACGTGACTTCTTTAATCTTATTCTCGATAAGGATTGTGAAAAACTCCCAAGCCAACATCAGAGGCATAATCTTATATAAATCGGTGCAACTACTAGCATACACCGACGATATTGACATCATTTGTCGGACTTAGCTTAGACTTAGAAGTAAGTGCCAAAAATTGGTTAAACTGTAAATGAGGATACGACTAAATATATGCTGTCAACTCGAAAGAATACACAACATTGACGAATGGGACCACCTCTGGTCCGTTTTTAACGCTGACAAGAACATCTTGTCAGAAATTTTACTTGCTAACTGCTGTTTCTCCGAGCTGAGAAGGCAATTTAGTAGCAAAGCCCTCATTCGAATTACTAAGGAGATACCAGTCCTGCTCTAAGGCGCTGAAGCATGAACCGTATAAAAAGTGGATGAAAAAATCCTTGGTCGATTGGAGAATAAAATTATTCGAAAAATCGTTTATCCCGTTTGTGTTGACGGGTTATATGGAGACGAAAATTCACCCAAGAACTACACGAGCTGTACAGCGACATGCTACTAGTAAAAAAGCCCGGCATTGAACGTTTAAGATGGCTAGGACATGTAGAACGAATGGACACCATTACACCGGCTCGAAGAGTCTTCGATTCCAAGCCAGACGTCTTCGGACGCAGTTGATAAAGACCTCGCCTTAAGTGGCGCGCACAAGTAGAAACCAACCGCCAGCGGAAGGCCAGCTATCTAAAATTCCCAAGCATAGATATGACTAGATAGTTGAGTAAAAAAAGTTGTTGCAGGTAACTTTAAGAGCTGAACAACAGAATTTCTTATCCCAATATGGCAGAAAAAAAACGACTGAAAACAGCAGGGACCTTAAAATAAAAAAAAAAAAAAAAAAAAACAGACAAATATACAAAAATTAATTTGTTTCTGAACTTAGAAGATCTATATTGGCAAAATATTGTTAATAATTTATATAAGGACTTTTCTGCGCATTTTATGGGTAAGTGAAAATCCTTATTTGGGTACCCATGCGTTAAAATGCTCGATCTGCACGTAGCTCTAGAACTAAATGTAAGTACTATGCAATCAAATTATGCTGACCCAAGATGACAAAAACCCAAGATGGGAAAACCCTGATGCCTGACTTTGACTAACTACATTACTGTCTACTCTACATACAAAAAAAAATACCTATGTATCCAAGGACTGATGATAGGTAAGTCTGGCATGTCCTGAATAAACAATGGAAATCAAAAAAAAAACTCCAGACCCAAAATGAAATTTTCGGACTTTTTAACCATTCGTAATATTTAATATGGTCTACGTTGATACACTTCGAAAAGGTGACATCTCCACAGCTAATTAAGGGCGACTTGGACCCGACTTGCAATACCGCATTTATTCAACAAAACCAGAGGGTGTCTGAAACTGAATCCCCCAAGAAAATGACTGGATAGTTGAATAAATAAATTGGTGCAAGTCACCCTAGGATAAGCAATGGAATTTATTATTTAAAAAAAACAACCGTTCGGAAAGTATAAACAAAAATAGAAATGTTTCTCCGATGAAATAATATTTAATTAATTAAAATTATGGGTAAGTGGAAACCCTTATTTGGGTACCTCATCGTTAAAATGCCTGATCTACACTCAGCTCTGTAGCTAATTGTACTATGCAATTACGCAATGTGTCAAATAAAGATGGGAGAAATCAATAAAAACAACAATGCAAATTTTCCCACGTTAGAAAAAAATGTTGATCAAAAACTAAGAATTATTGTGACCCCGGGTTCGTCAGAAAATTTGAGATTTTTTTTAAAATTTTGATCAAGAATTGAAATTTTTCATGACCCAAGGGTCGTCAAAAATTTCGAATATCTTAAAAATTTTAATGATAAACTAAATATTATCGTCACCCCGGGGTCGTCAGAAAATTTAAGATTTTTGAAAATTTTGATGAAATTTGAAAGTCTTAAAAAATTTGATCAAAAAATAAAAATTATCGTGACCATAAAGTCGTCAGAAAATTTGAGATTTTTCAAAATTTTGATCAAAAATTGAAATTTTTCATGACCGCGGGTTCGTCAAAAATTTCGAAAAAAACTAAAATTAATTAAAATTTTCTATAAATTTCGAACATAAAAAAATAATCGTGAAAAATTGACTAAATTGGTACTAAAATTGGATTTTTTCCACAACTTTTTCCATAGCAATCCTGAATTTTTTTTTCAAATATAACTCGTAAACCGCTTATTAGATTAAAATGAAATTTGGCAAATTGATAGATTGGAAACTGTTCTTGAAAATGACATGGTACTTTTTTCAGCGGGGGGTGGTTCAAGGGGTTTTAACTCAATTCTTCGTTCGGAACGTCATAACGCAAAAAGTACTATCACGAATTGAATGAAATTTGGTTACAAAGTGTATTAGGCGTTACTCTTTAAAATGGTATAAAAAATTTTTCTATAAACTTCGAACATAAAAAAATAATCGTGAAAAATTGACCAAATCGGTACTAAAATTGGATTTCTTCCAAAACTTTTTCCATAGAAATCCTGAATTTTTTTTTCAAATCCTTATAACTCGTAAACCGCTTAATAGATTAAAATAAAATTTGGCAAATTGATAGATTAGAAACTGTTCTTGAAAATTACATGGTACTTTTTTAAGTGGGGAGTGGTTCAAGGGGTTTTAGCCCATTTCTTCGTTCGGAACGTCATAACGCAAAAAGTACTATCACGAATTGAATGAAATTTGGTTACAAAGTGTATTAAGCGTTACTCTTTAAAATTGTATAAAAAATTTTCTATAAACTTCGAACATTAAAAAATAATAGTGAAAATTTTACCAAATTGGTACTAAAATTGGATTTTTTCCCAAACTTTTTCCATAGAAATCCTGAATTTTTTTTTCAAATCCTTATAACTCGTAAACCGCTTAATGGATTAAAATGAAATTTGGCAAATTGATAGATTGGAAACTGTTCTTGAAAATGACATGATACTTTTTTCAGCGGGGGGTGGTTCAAGGGGTTTTAACTCAATTCTTCGTTCGGAACGTCATAACGCAAAAAGTACTATCACGAATTGAATGAAATTTGGTTACAAAGTGTATTAGGCGTTACTCTTTAAAATGTTATAAAAAAATTTTCTATAAACTTCGAACATAAAAAAATAATCGTGAAAAATTGACCAAATTGGTACTAAAATGGGATTTTTTCCAAAACCTTTTCCATAAAAATCCTGAATTTTTTTTTCAAATCCTTATAACTCGTAAACCGCTTAATATATTAAAATGAAATTTGGCAAATTGATAGATTGGAAACTGTTCTTGAAAATGACATGGTACTTTTTTCAGCGTTGGGTGGTTCAAGGGGTTTTAACTAATTCTTCGACAATTAAAATTTTTTTTTAAATTTTAATCAAAAATTGAAATTTTTCATGACCTTGGGTTCGTCAAAAATTTCGAAAATCTGAAAAATTTTTATTCAAAAACTAAAAATTATCGTGACCACGGGGTCCTCAGAAAATTTGAGATTTTTCAAAATTTTGTTCAAAAATTGAAATTTTTCATGACCCCGGGGTCGTCAAAAATTTTGATCAAAAACGAAAAATTTCGAAAATCTTAAAAAGATTGATCAAAAACTAAAAATTATCGTGACCCCGGGTTCGTCAGAAAATTTGAGATTTTTTTTTAAAATTTTGATTATAAATTGAAAATTTCATTACGCCGAAATTTTGAAATTTTGAAATTTTTCATGACTCCGGGGTCGTCAAAAATTTCGAAAGTCTTAAAAAATTTGATCAAAAACTAAAAATTATCGTGACCCGAAGTCGTCAGAAAATTTGAGATTTTTCAAAATTTTGATCAAAAATTTAATTTTTTCATGACCCCGGAATCGTCAAAAATTTCGAAAATCTTAAAAATATTAATGAAAAACTAAAATATATCGTGACCCCGAGGTCGTCAGAAATTTGAGATTTGTCAAAATTTTGATTAAAAATTGAATTTTTTCATGACCCCGAGGTCGTCAAAAATTTCGAAAATCTTAAAAATTTTAATGAAAAACTAAAAATTATCGTGACCCCGGGGTCGTCAGAAAATAGAGATTTTTCGAAATTTTGATCAAAAATTGAAATTTTTCATGACCCGAGGTCGTCAAAAATTTCAAAAATCTTAAAAATTTTGATCATAAACGAAAAATTATCGTGACCCCGGGTCGTCAGAAAATTTGAGATTTTTCAAAATATTGTTCAAAAATTGAAATTTTTCATGACCCCGAGGTCGTCAAAAATTTCGAAAATCCTAAAAATTTTAATGAATAACTAAAAATTATCGTGACCCCGATGTTGTCAGAAAATTTGAGATTTTTCGAAATTTTGATCAAAAATTGAACTTGTTCATGACCCCGAGGTCGTCAAAAATTTCAAAAATCTTGAAAATTTTGAACAAAAACGAAAAATTATCGTTACTCCGGGGTCGTCAGAAAATTTGAGATTTTTTAAAATTTTGTTCAAAAATTGAAAGTTTTCATGACCCCGGGGTCGTCAAAACTTTCGAAAATCATAAAAATTTTAATCAAAGACGAAAAATTATCGTGACCCCGTTGTCGTCAGAAAATTTGAGATTTTTTAAAATTTTGATCAAAAATTGAAATTTTTCATGACCCCGGGGTCGTCAAAAATTTCGAAAATCATAAAAATTTTAATCAAAGACGAAAAATTATCGTGAACCCGGGGTCGTCAGAAAATTTGAGATTTTTTTAAAATTTTGATCATAAATTGAAATTTTTCATGACCCCGGGGTCGTCAAAAATTTCAAAAATCATAAAAAATTTAATGAAAAACTAAAAATTATCGTGACCCCGGGGTCGTCAGAAAATTTGAGATTTTTTTAAAATTTTGATCAAAAATTGAAATTTTTCATGACCCCGATGTCGTCAAAAATTTCAAAAATCATAAAAATTTTAATGAAAAACTAAAAATTATCGTGACACCGGGGTCGTCAGAAAACTTGAGATTTTTTTAAAATTTGATCAAAAATTGAAATTTTTCATGACCCCGGGGTCGTCGAAAATTTCGAAAATCTTAAAAATTTTAATGAAAAACTAAAAATTATCGTGACCCCGGGGTCGTCAGAAAATTTGAGATTTTTCGAAATTTTGATCAAAAATTGATTTTTGACGGGGTCGTCAAAAATTTAAAAAATCTTAAAGATTTTGATCAAAAACGAAAAATTATCGTTACCCCGGGGTCGTCAGAAAATTTGAGATTTTTTAAAATTTTGATCAAAAATTGAAATTTTTCATGACCCCGGGGTCGTCAAAAATTTCGAAAATAATAAAAAAATTTTAATCAAAGACGAAAAATTATTGTGACCCCGGGGTCGTCAGAAAATTTGAAATTTTTTAAAATTATGATCAAAAATTGTAATTTTTCATGACCCCGGGGTCGTCAAAAATCGAAAATCATAAAAATTTTAATCAAAGACGAAAAATTATCGTGACGCCGGGTCGTCAGAAAATTTGAGACTTTTTTAAAATTTTGATCAAAAATTGAATTTTTCATGACCCCGGGGTCGTCAAAAATTTCGAAAATCTTAATAATTTTGATCAAAAACGAAAATTTATCGCTACCCCGGGGTCGTCAGAAAACTTGAGATTTTTTTAAAATTTGATCAAAAATTGAAATTTTTCATGACCCCGGGGTCGTCGAAAATTTCGAAAATCTTAAAAATTTTAATGAAAAACTAAAAATTATCGTGACCCCGGGGTCGTCAGAAAATTTGAGATTTTTTGATCAAAAATCGAAATTTTTCATGACCCCGGAGTCATCAAAAATTTGGAAAATCTTAAAAATTTTGATCAAAAACTAAAAATTATCGTGACCCCGGGATCTTCAAAAATGTTGATGAAACAATTTTTTTACCTGAATTTTGAGTTAAAAAACCCGAACAATCTTGGGGAGATAGACGGCATAGACCCCCACGTCCCAGAGTGAAAAAAATGCTTGCATTCTCGATTTTTTTCCGTCTAAGATATCCGACTCTCCCCGCACACTAGGTATCCCACTATTTTTTCAAATGAATATACTATTTCTCATATTTGGCAACTAATTTAATAATAAACCCTCTGAGAACCTATCCAATGAACAACATACGAATAGTGCAGTTCGTCTACAAATTTTAGTAAAAGTACACCCAAAAAAGAGTCCCCAATTTGGTCATGCATATGACATTTTAAAAATATTATTGGCTTTAATAATAAGTCAACACAAGACTTACCGATAAAAAAAAATCCTAAGCATATTTAGACATGTATCACTTTATAGCGGAATGGATTGCGATTGGACCACGTCGGCAGACTTCACAAAAAAAATCGGAATGAAATTTATTAGCACTAACCGATCATTTATGAATAAAATTAAAACACTTCTAAAATAATAATGAACTTGACTTGAAATGAAAAAGGAACCTAAAAAATAGAAAAACTTAATAAAAAAAATATATTTAACCGCGCATTTGACATCACGCACCGCGATCCTCACTCGACCACATATTATGCACAAATGAATTTGTGCTAAAGCTTTCTTTACTAAATTGCCCTGTAGTCCTTTAGTTGCAAAACAATTACATATAGTTGAAAAACAACTACAAATAGTTGAAAAACACTTAACAATTCTTGTTGCATTAAACACAAACGCTCACACTGCTCCTCGAACATCTGAGCGAATGAGTTATGTTTTTGGAATCTCTATTGCTCTTGAATTTTTCTTATAAATTCCAGGAAATCTTAAAGACAGTAGAGCAATACTTGACCTACACTAGATGCTCTTAAAAACTTAGGTAAACTTAGTTCCAACGATCATTCCTGTGGGTGGGTGGTGAAAGGAGCATACCTACCAAAAGATCTACTAGAGCATAGAGAAAGTAAAACCAAACTCTACACAAGTCTCTGGAAGAGTTCAATTCTGAAACAATCAATGCTCATGGTGATTTGGGTGGTGAAAGGTGAATTTAAAGAACAACATGTTCGGACTCAATGTCTTTTGCAATATGGGTGAAAAATAGGTCAACAAAGTTGCCAAACAGTAACACGGCTCGACTAGGCTCTGAGAGGGTGAAATGGGAGATGGTGAGAGTGTTGGTGGGTGAAAGGGTGGTACGCGTAAGAGGGTTATACAAATTAACAGGTGCCAGTAGAAAGGGAAACAGATCTAATGTAATGCAAATTTCCAAAATGCATTCCACATTACAATTACAAAAAAAACACTTACCATTAACTGAATCGTCATTCCTTCACTAGCAACTGTGGTTCCATGAATACGAATATTAATACGAAATAACGATCGCGATCGCGTTCCCCAACCAAAGGATTAATAACATACTCACGCGAGGGAAAACAAAAAAAAATTATAAAAAATGCCTTGATAAACATTTTAGCCTATACACCTTAACACAGCTATCATGATGATAACATCATTTTCACTTCACTGGATTGCACTTAAAAAACACACAAATTGCTGGATTAGCTTAACAAGACCTTGAGCTAGAACTTGGAATATTACAAATTAACATGCAAATGCAGAATACACATTTCACCTCAGAGAGACCAACACAAAAAAAAACTATTTGGGGACAACGTTACCGATTCCGAACCACGACCCGCACTTGACAAACTTTCACTTACTACTGAATCAGTGTGAGTGGCCGTGACCATGACCTACATTGCTACAACAAAAATTTGCAAATTTCCAAGAAGCTGCAATTGTGTAATCTCTTGTCTAAGAGATCTGCTATGAGAGATTAGACTTCTGTTCTCAACACCCTACCGATATGACTTGACTACGGCAAGTGGTGAATGGGTTGGGTGGCACAGTGGGTGGTTCAAAACTGAGATCTGCTGAGAGCAAGCCAACAAGAAGTGGTCAAATCAATGATCTCTTGTTTATTAAGATCATTTTCCGCAATTGTCATACTCAGAGCGAATGTACCGCCGCCGCTATACTGCAGAGACAAGCTGTATGGCAAATTTGGTCTCCATTCACCTTAAAGCAAAAACAATTGCTGGTAAGTTCGATCTCTCTAGGCTCATCTTGTATTACGCTCTATTTTTGTATGAGCCGACATGCAAGAGGAAGTTAATAATGAAAAAAAAGAATCGTCTCGCTTCTAACGAACATGCAGGTATGAGCTAGCTAGAGAGAGAATTCGATGGAATTTGGTAAACATGATTTTTTCTATGAAATACAATGTTTGACTGCAATTCTTTGCAACATGTTCTTCTGAATATTGAAGTTATTTCTTAGACACATGTTTATCAAAACGCTGAACATCCATAGATCTACAAAACACTGTGCAAGTACAGTGTATGCGTAAATTTTAATTACAGAAATTGCCAAACGTGCAAATATTTTAAGGATGACCCTTTTTTCCTAAGCTATATATAATATAATAAATAAAATCTTTACAATATTTATGAAGGCAGTCATTAGTTTTGCAACATGTTTTAAAAATTATGTTGCAAGTGCCCGCCGAGACAACTCATTTCATTTGAACTGTCAGAAGAATGTTAAAAATTATTCGTTGCATAGAAAAAGGGTGGAAACGAGGCTGGCTAGTAAAGTATCAGGAAGTGACCAGTGGTAATTCGATTAATCTTTCAATATAGTAGGATCGCCTCTAAATGCAACAATGCTTTTATAGTATATGGCAAAACTGGTATGAGATACTGGGGTAGCTGGTCGCTGGTGGAGGGAGCTGGAGGAGGGTAGCTGGTTTACTCTAGATTGCAAGAAAGGCATATAACCGACAACAACAACAATGCATACTTTCTCATGATAGAAAACAAATGCTCTTGTAAACTTCTATGATCTCAATTTCCAATTGACAAAACCTAGAATTAAAATTTTTGAGCGATTACAAGGGCTAGCTTACACGATGTATATTGGGGAATTAAACATCTTCGATTGGACGCTTGCATATGACAATCCTAACATAACATCACATCACTTTGATAAAAAAAATGGCAAAGAACACCGGTAATAATAGAGGAGTTACATATAATCCAATGTATGTGTAGGTACATGATGAACAAATATAAAAATGAATAAAATCATGCACTCACTAGCCTTTGCAACAGTAACATCAATTTCTTCAATTTCCATGGGAACACCTTGTGTAGAAGAACCGCACTTGAGAATCAATGAATCCTGAAAATTTTCGCGATCACATTCGTGGTAATTATTGTTGTAGTCGGAGGAAGATGTTTATGCGTGCGGGTTTATTCGCGAAAACAAGAAAATGGCAAAAGCTGTCAACGCACACTTCACCAATTCAGTCACGCCATAGGGGACTTTCCAGTTTTCGATGAGGGTAGGAAGTAGAACTTATGTTTTCTCCGAGTGCACTTTTTTGCTGAGAATAGTCAATAGGGTAAGGCTGGCTTGAGCTTTGAATGAGAAGCAGGCTAAATCTCTTCTAAAGATCTTAATCTGAAATTCGCCAATTGCCAAATTTTCCAAATAGATCATGAGTCATGACCATGAGTGAGGGAGCTTGGTTGAGTGAGAAGATTATGGAAGAGAATGGTTTTGTAATAGCTTTTATTTGGTGATTCCATTTTGTATTATCTAGGCTGGGAATTCAACGATTTCATAAACTTTTTTTTAATGAAAAATATGAAAAAGTGGCCTTGCAATTAAAATGTCTACTTGATGAATAATATTTGTACAGAAATTATAATATCAATAGTAGTCAAGGTGATAAGAGGGCCTATCGAAATAAAATTAGTTTTATTTTTATATCAAAGAAACGTCGCGTAGGCAAAATGTCAATTCTCTTTGTACAGGGGTGGATGCAGTGGCCTAGTAATCAGTGCGTTGGACTACTAAGCGCGGGATTCCTGGTTCAAATCTCTAAAGTACTAACACCTAATTTCCTTGCTCTACTTCTTGCAAAAGTCTGACAAACATCCAAAAGTATAACACTATCATGAGACGCTTCAAATTTTCCGTTCGGATTCAACGTTAAACAGGAGATACTCTTCGTGCCAAAAAAAACTAACTTCGCACACACAAATGGTTTGAGTAGCTAGGTTTGAGGCCACTTATAGGCCGGTTATGCCAGATATTTCATTTTTTTTTTGCCAGGGGTGTCGCTTGTTAGTTTTTATGTCAGAAGGATATGTAGGACATCAAGTAAGTATAATTCAATATCACTCTTTACAGGACAGAAAATATGAAAAATGAATACATGTGACAAACTATTTTCACGTGTGTACACATTCAACCATAGCAACTAATTTTATATAACGGGTGTTTTTTTTAGAGATTGGTTTTTCGAATAGAGATAAAACTGACATTTCGTGGTCAAATCGGGCAACTCTAATGTCATTTATGTTCAGTTTGGTTTGTCCTCTTTATTATGAACAGGTTGACAAATGAACAACGTTTGCAAATCGTGCAAATTTATTTCGAAAATAATGGTTCAGTTCGAGAGAAGTTTTCCGCAAGCTCCGTCCATTTTATGGTCGATATAATCGTCCATCAGGATGGTTGGGTGCTGTAGAACGAGGGTAGACTCTGATTGGCGTTAACTTGGCAATGCCCAGTGTTGCAACTCTGACTACACATCAAATGTGCTTATCTTTACCTCCAAGTGGTAACCATCGGGTACTGGTCTCATCCAACCGGATTTGACTTGCTAAACGATAAGTGCGAGTGTTGATAACACGACGAAAAACAGCAACACTATAAACACCCTGGTGAGAATGGCACGGAAGAATACCCGGCCTGCTGTCCCAGGCGAACCTAGATGAGCTGCTCTGACATATTCGGACAACAGGTTGTCTAGGAATTTCAAGGGTTAGTCAGGCCCCTTGAACAGAGATGGTGGCGGATGAACCGAAAGGCCAACGGCAGCGCTCAATCCCGTAGTGGATACTGATGGCCCCGTGTCCTAGGGGTATCTAATAAATTGGAACTGGCCCTCCAGGTTGGGGGTTGTGCTTTGGGTTAACTACCCACCCACAGAAAAAAAACACGGTTACGAAGCAACCAATAGCCTCGGAAAGGACGGATTTTATTGTTGACGACCCTGCTAAACGAAAAAAGGACACGACGTTCGTATCTGCACCTGGAATGTGAGAACATTAAACAGGAGAGGTGCAGGCGAACAACTAGCGGAAGCCCTAAACTGCTACAAAGCAGACATTACTGCCATCCAGGAAATACGATGGGATGGGCCGGGCAAAAAGAGGATGAAAAACTGTGACATCTACTATGGACCGTGTTATAGTGAGAAGCAACAGCGACTATTTGGATGCGGATTTGTTATAAGCGCCAGACTTAGGCAAGAAGTCTTATGTATTCAAGACATTAGCGAACGCATTGTAAAAATCCGCATCAAGGCCAAATTCGCCAACATAAGCCTTATATGCGCTCACGCTCCGACGGAAGAAAAAGATGATATAGCTAAGGATTGCTTCTACGAGCTCTTCGACAAAACCTATGAGCGACTACCGAAGTACGATGTTAAAATCGTGCTGGGAGATTTTAACGCAAAGGTAGGAAGAGAAGACATCTTTAGAAGTATTGTCGGAAAACAAAGCCTACACGACAACACGTCTGGTAACGGACTTAGGCTAATTGATTTCGCTACGGAACGAAATGCCACTATAGCCAGCACACGGTTTCCTCACCTCGATATCCATAAGGGGACATGGCGGTCTCCAGATCAACGAACGGTCAACCAAATTGATCACATTGCGATAGATAAGAGGCACGCATCCAGTATTTTGGATGTCCGAACATTCCGAGGAGCTAACATCGACTCGGATCACTACCTTGTTGCAGCCAAGGTAAGAATGCGGATATCCACCACGCCACAACAATCCAGAAATACTGTGAAAAAATTTAATGTCGAAAGACTGCAATCGCAAGAGACCGCCAAGACCTTCGCACAACGCGTATCCCTTAACCTCTCGATTAATACCATACCACCAGCATCGAATGTCGAAGAGCAATGGCAACGATGCCAACAGGCCATTAGATCAGCCGCAACTGATGTGCTAGGTTTTCTCGCGCCCACCAGCAAGAAACCCCTGGTTTGATGAGGAATGCCGACAGATGCTCGCAGCCAAGAACGAGGCCTACAAGGCTAAGCTGCAGGTGAAGACGAGAGCTGCCATTGAGCTCTATAGGCAAAGAAGAAGGGAAGAACATCGGCTTTTCAGCAAGAAGAAAAAAGAGCAAGAAAAGCGCGCGATCGAGGATATAGAGAGGTGCCACTCCAGGAACGATGTTCGCAAGTTTTACCAAAGTGTAAAACGTCAAAGCCAAGGATACAAGGCTCGAACAGAATCCTGTCGAGATGAACAAGGAAATATTGTAGTTGAGACACAGTCGATGCTGAGGATATGGAAGAACCACTTCTGCAGACTGTTAAACGGCGATGACGAACAACATTCCGCTGTCAGGCAGAACGAACCATTCAATATTGGCAACGACAGCGAAAACTGCCAACCACCCGACCTGAGTGAAGTGAGGATAGCAATATCTAAACTCAAGCTTAATAAGGCTGCCGGAAATGACGGCCTTCCCACTGAGCTCTATAAGGCCGGCGGAGATGACTTGGTAAGTAACATCCACCAACTCATAAGCCAAATCTGGTCGGATGAAAATATGCCTGAAGAATGGAACCTCAGCATCGTTTGCCCGATCCACAAAAAAGGAGACCCTCTGAACTGCGCCAACTACAGAGGCATAAGTCTCCTCAACATCGCCAACAAGATCCTATCTGCCGTAATATGTGAACGCCTGAAACCGTTTACCAACAACCTGATTGGCCCTTATCAGTGTGGTTTTAGGCCAGGAAAGTCCACAACCGATCAAATTTTCACACTTCGGCAGATCCTGGAAAAAACTCAAGATGTCCAATTCGATACCCACCACCTATTCATCGATTTCAAAGCCGCATATGACAGCATTTATAGAGACGAACTGTACAGAGCCATGTCTAGTTTTGGTATACCGCCCAAACTCGTCCGTTTGTGTAGGATAGAGAATTCTCGCTGCTCCATCAGGGTCGGAAACGACGTCACCGACACATTCGATACCAAAAAAAGATTTAGGCAAGGCGATGCGCTGTCATGTGACTTCTTTAATCTGATTCTTGAGAGAATTGTGCAAAACTCCAAAGCCAACACCAGAGGCACAATTTTCCAAAAGTCGGTGCAACTGCTAGCATACGCTGACGATATTGACATAATTGGTAGGACTCAACGTGATGTCATAGCCACGTTTGCAAGTGTAGAGAAGGAAGCGGCAAAAATGGGTTTAGCAGTAAATGAGGGTAAGACAAAGTATATGCTGTCAACACGAAAGGACACACATCGACGATTGGACAGAACGTCACCATTGACAGATATAACTTTGAGGTAGTACGGGACTTTGTCTACCTCGGCTCCGCTATTAACTCTGACAACAACATCTCGTCAGAAATTAAACGAAGAATTACTCTTGCCAACCGCTGTTTCTTCGGGCTAAGAAGGCAATTTAGTAGTAAAGCCCTCACTCGAACTACTAAGGAGATCCTATATAAGACCCTGATCATCCCAGTCCTGCTCTACGGCGCTGAAGCATGGACCGTATCAAAAGCGGATGAAGAAATCCTTGGTAGATTCGAGAGGAAAATTCTTCGGAAAATCTTCGGTCCCGTTTGCGTTGACGGGCTATGGAGACGAAGATTCAACCAAGAACTATACGAGCTGTACAGCGACATGCCCCTGGTCAAAAAACTCCGCATTGGACGTTTAAGATGGCTAGGACATGTAGAACGAATGGACACCAATACTCCGGCTCGCAGAGTCTTCGATTCCCAGCCAGACGTCGGACGCAGTAGAGGAAGACCTCGCCTTAAGTGGCGCGCACAAGTGGAAACCGACCTCAACCAACTTGGAGTGCGCAACTGGAGGCAGTTAGCTAAGGACCGGGCTAATTGGAGAGGCATGTTGGTTGAGGCCCAGGTTCATTCCGGACTGTAGCGCCACTTAAGTAAGTAAGTAAGTAATCGTCCATCAGAGCAATTAATTCTATTAACTATGGATCGTTTTCGCACTACGTTTACTCTATGTGATAATACGCAAAGCAAAGTGTTGAAGAGGATCCGAATGAATCGATTCGCCACCGTGCACAGCAATTGGAGCTTTGTCCAACAACTTTATGACCTTACAAGATTCAGCTTGTGCAAGAATTAAAGCCGCGAGACCATGCAATGCGTCGTGATTTTGGTGTATGGGCCGAAAATGAGATTGATCTCGATGCTAATTTTCATCGCAACATTTTTTTCAGTGATGAGGCTCATTTTTGGTCGACTGGCTACGTCAACAAGCTAAATTGCCGCATTTGGAGTGAAGAGAATCCATAAGAGACTCTTGAGACGCCATTAGATCCACAAAAACTGACTGTTTGGTGTGCTCTATGGGCTGGGAGAGTCATTGGGCCATACTTCCTCCGAAATGATGCTGGAGAGTCAGTTACCGTTAATAGAGACCGGTGTAGAGCCATGATAACCGACTATTTTGTTCCCGAACAGAATGTGAGTGAGATGTGGTTTCAACAAGACGGCGCTACATGCCACACAGCGCACGTCACAATCGATTAATTGAAGGAAACATTCGATGAGCGCAAAATTTAGCGGAATGGAACTGTCAATTGGGCACCAAGATCGTGTGATTTTACACCATTGGATTATTTTCTTTGGGAATATGTGAAGTCGCTCGTCTACGCCAACAAACCAGAAACGTTATGGGACTTAGGAGCCAACGTTCGTGATGTTATTGCCGACATGCGGCCCCAAATGCTCGAAAAAGTGATTGGAAATAGAACCTCTATACATGGCTTTATTCGAACCAGCCGCAGAGGCCACATGCCCGAAATCATATTTAAACATTAATGGCATAAAATTATCCTTCCAATAAACCCAAATTGATGGACATTAAACCGATTTTCTTGTGTTTCAATTCGAAGTTCTATACCTCTAAAAAAAATTAATGGTCACAATTATAGGTGTGAAAGTGTACCTGGGGATACACCAAGAACGATGAGATCATTTTCACTTTCAAGTTGTCACCAGATGTTCTATGGCTATAATTATACCCTATCCCATAGGGGTATATTAGTTTTGATACTTAGTTTGTAACATAGAGAAATAATTTAGCTACATATACCTCAAAGTATATGGATCGACTCAGAATCGCTAGCTGAGTCGAATTAGCCATGTCTGTCTGTCCGTCCGTCCGTCCGTCCGTCCGTCCGTCCGTCCGTCTGTCTGTTCGTCACCGATTTTTGGGCCTTAAATTTTGAGCTAGGATAATGAAATTTGGTATATAGGATCCTCGTTCGTGCCACCAGAACAAGTGTAAAAATTTTTGAAATCCGCCCACTGCCACGCCCCCTTTTTAGAAAAACTTTTTTTTTGGCCAAACCGTAAGGAATTTCAAAAAAGTGTCTGAGCAGGATATTTAGACAATCCTAATATCTATATTTCGTTGATACAAAATTTTATGCCACGCCCACTTTTTGGGGGCGTTTTTAATAAAAAACGTTTTACGTTCAAATTTTAAAATTTTCGAAAAAAATTTTGATGCAGAATAGTTAGTAATATTAATATAAACATTTCTTCTATAGATCATTTTAGCCCACGCCCACTTTTTGAGGGCGTTTTCTTACAAAAACCGTTTGTATACCCTACCCCATAGCATATACAGGAGGAAAACGATGTGTTTTCTCAAACAACAAAAGATTCTGCTAAACTGTTTGAACAATGTGTTGTGACAATGTCATTTTCTATATTATAGGCTAATAAAGCCCACTTTTTGGAGATATTAATTTCAAGGATGGGATGGGATAGGGTATTAAACGATCCGCACAGGGGATTGTACTCTTCTCATATGTTTTTTTTTAATTTCCATTTGCCAGTTGTCGAAAGTCTTTGAAATTAGATTTTTTTATAATTTACGCGCACTCAATGGGTTATGAATACCCATATACCTCAAAGTATATGGATCGACTCAGAATCGCTAGCTGAGTCGAATTAGCCATGTCTGTCTGTCCGTCCGTCCGTCTGTCTGTTCGTCACAGATTTTTGGGCCTTAAATTTTGAGCTAGGATAATGAAATTTGGTAAATAGGATCCTTGGCGGAGTCACCAGAACAAGTGTAAAAATTTTTAAAATCCGCCCACTGCCACGCCCCCTTTTAGAAAAACGTAGTTTTAAGCCAAACCGTAAGGAATTTAAAAAAAATTATTAGCAACATATTCAGACAATCCTAATATCTATATTTCGTCCATACAAAGTTTTTTGCCACGCCCACTTTTTGGGGGCGTTTTTAGTAAAAAACGCTTTTTGTCCAAATTTTAAAAAAATCGAAAAAACTTTTGATGCAAGTGCTTCCATAATGATAAAATAAACATTTTGTCTATATATCATTTTCACCTACACCCACTTTTTGGGTGCGTTTTCTTACAAAAACCGTTTGTATGCCTTACCCCAAGGCACATGCAATAGAAAAACGTTGTTTTTGTCGAACCACAAAAGATTTTGATAAACTGTCTGAGTAATATATTGTGACAATGTCATATCCTATATTTTGAGGATATTAATTTAAAGGATGGGATGGGATAGGGTATTCAACGATACGCATAGCGGATTGTAGCCTCTCATATGTTTTTTTCTTGTGTTCGTTAAATTCGCAGAGCTTTCAAGATGGTGTATACTTCTAGGAGTAACTACTGACCTTATTTTATTTCTTTGTATAAAAGTTGCCACTCAACAAGCGAACACAATACCACTAAACCACGGCCACCCTTTAAGACGGATGCTGAAAAACAGCACATCGAAGAGTTACTGAATGTAAAGTCAGCTTAATAATTTTGGGTAAATAATTCTCATACATGGTATCAAGTCTGGTATCAAGCCACAAACAGAGGAACTATAAAGCAAATGACAAAAATATAGAGGCGATTTTAAATCAGCTTACTCTGAATCTACATATCACGCTGGAATAAGCTCCCAATAGACAGCTAAACAAACTGCTTTACCACACCGATCCTAAGAGACTGCAAGCATGGCAAACTCTGCTGGGTTCTTATTGCTTACAAAATTACCGAAGAACTGTCAGGAAATGTATCTGGAAAAAATCATGATCAGGCACTCTAAACGGTCCATCCACCCATCAGAGAACGAGTGGAGTAGAAGATCGAAATGAAAGCTAATATCAGGTGTAAGTCTCTTACCACCTGTGACATATCACAGAAGCATTGACCAGAATACGACAAGAATCGAAACAACAAACTTCTACAGTATTAAAAAATATCAATTTTGACAGGGGTACTCATTGGCCATAACCTCCTAAGACACCACATAATGAAACCAACTTTCAAGTATGACTATATCTTTCCTAAGCGAACGCCATTGCTCTTTGCATCGGTAGGATTTTCACAAATTAAAAACAAAAATTTATGTATACGCCGCACCTGTTCTAGACACAACTTCACTCCCACAACCAGCTGAGTTGCCTAAAATCAAGCTTTTCGGCATATGGAGCTGTTACGATGTCACCGTCAATGATATCTCACTTCAGGATTTCATTGCCGTCATGGAGATGTATGCCCACTATTTCCCACATTCTTCTGGTCGTTTTATGCTTCCAAGCATTTCCGCAAGGTCCATTGCCCAGTTAGTGAATGTTTGACCAACTCCTTGATGATGAAGGGACGCAAGAACGACAAGAAACTTATGTCTTGTCGCATTGTTACGCACTTGTTTCAGATCTTTCATTTGTTGACTGGCGAGAATCAACTGCAGATCCTAGTCAGTGCCATCATCAACTCTGACCCATGTGAAGACTCGACCCGTTTCGGTAGTGTCGGTGTGTCACCACTTACTCGTGTCAACCAAGCTATATATCAAGACCATTGTTGAGTTTTTGACTGATGAGTAGATCAACGCTGCTAAGGGTTAATACAACCAAAGAGTATATAGAACTACATAGAGTGCGCATCTCATATAACGAAAATTTACTATGTGGGGTACTAATATTGATACCCCAGTGTTCACCTTGTTACTCAGGCATCAAACAACAGCATAGCCGATGCATACGAACGACGAAAATTTCAGCTTCGCACTTACCGCCCGCGTCTGAAACAGCTACAAAATGTTTAGCTGTGATGCGTACTCTATGTAGCTCTATACTCTTTGATACAACTCATATGTTATGAAAAGAAGGACGAATTGGAAAGTGTTGCCAAGTCCTACCGACAAAAACTATAAATTCATGTGTATATATTTTTACACTTAATAATAAAAAAAAACACAAAAAACTGTCAAATAAACAACAAATCTTTAGAGGCTGCGGTGACACAGAGACGCAAGAGGATACCCCAAATTTTCTACTCCCAAAGTATTCTGCGGCCATCGAGATGGGTGGATAAAGTTGAATGATCCATTCACAATGGGACCACAATGAGTTTGGTTTAGCCTCAAACCTAGCTTCTCCCTTCATTTGTATGTGCTAAGCTATTATTTTTGCCACAAAGAAGTCGCCAAATCCACTCTGCAAATTTTAGAAGCTTCTCATGTCAGTGTTACTTATGGCTGTTTGTCTGACTTTCGGACTTAGTTGTTAAATTACAGACTACTTATTCATAGAATAGACAAATTCTCCTACATGTACTTCTCTACGGCGTGTTAGAAGATTGCAAGTGTTTTTTTTTTAAATTTAAAAAAAAAAACCTTCAGAATGTTGATAAACATTTACATTTTACGAGCCTCTCTTCTTAATAAAATCGTCACTGAAATGAGAGCTTTACATAAAATAAGAAATTCAAGACTATGATTGTAAATCTTCCAGTCTTAGATTTTATCTTGTTTTTTGGATTACAAGTTTATCAATCAACTTAATGAACGGAAACCATTTCCTCTGCACGCGCAGCATATCTTCCACAAAAGATATGACATTCCCCTCAGGGAATTCCACAAATGCAAGCAAATTTATGATCCCTGATGTGAATAATAAAACAAATTATACAAGCATAAAGAACGAAAAAAAAAATATATATATGTGTCAGACAAGTGGACTCCAAAAATAGTAACAACCTGGCACACATCCAAAATTCCCATTTCAAAACATCTATCCCCTTTTGACATCTATCTCATAATCTACCACCGCCAAAGAGGTTAAAATATGTGTACCCCTCCCCATACAAAATCTCGCACACATTTCAAGATTAGAACCACTTAAGTGTAGAATGATGACATTAATATGCGACCATGTCACGTCATCATCTCCACATCAGCGTTCCCGTAATCTCCAGAAAGGCATTTCCACTCCAATAAATTTCCGTGCTAATTAGCAAATTGCCGCGCCGCCCGTATACACATGATGAGCACACACAACACACTAAACTATCCAAAGTCAGAGCGCCGAGCGGGGATGCGACTTCCTTTAAGGCAAGGCAGAGTCCCGCTAATCACCTTAGAATTCGCGAAACTGTTGTTCGCAAAATATTGCAATACATCGCGCTTGGGCTTAGGTGTAAGTCCCATGCAACATGGTTTATACGGGATGTCACGCAGATATCCTGAAATGCACGCATTTGATGTAAGAGGAATGCATCATGCCCATGACGATGCAATTGGGGTGTGAAACTATGTTTTCCATGTGTAATATCAGTGCGGCTCCCTTGTGTATGGCGAATGTGTGTTGTGTGTGCTCCATGGGACACAACAATCGGGGTTAGGTTTCCAGATGCATGCGATAGATAGCAGTTTTGTGGCTGAGGGCTATAAAAGTAAAAATTTACAACGTGCAACTAATTTCTGCATCCTTGGAGGGGGACTGCTGTGGGATATGTGTGCTATTGTGTTTTGTTTGAGTGTATTAATTAACGAGCAGCAGCGTCTCCTTTGAGCAGGATCGTAAAACTTTTTTTTTCACTTGACGTCGAATGTCCCACGCATCCATCGTGGATGTATAGATACATATTTTGATAGCTCTCTTTGGAATTTACGATGTCGGTCATGGCGGTGGGATCGCTTCCCTTTGACTTGTGGCTTTAGTTTGGGGGACATACTTGGTTGGGGTGGGCACTGTGGATTCAGAACAAGTGTCATCCTTATGTTTGTAAGTTTTGTCGTAAAAAATTACTTTGTAAGCGGTCATTTGCCACCGTTTGATGGGGTTTGGCCGGGTTTTATACGGGCGGCTGTTAGATGAGGTTTATTAATTTAAATAAGATGACGTGATAGTTGAAGGGACATGTTCTGTGTATGTAATGATAAAAAGGATGTTCTGTTGGTTAAATTCTTATAAGGTATGCAATGGAATTTTAACTATTATGGAAGCTATTTAGTAAAACTAGTATCAATCTACGACAGAGAAAAATGATGACATTTTCAATGAAAGATTCTACAAGCTCCTGGACAAAATATGCGAGCGAACACCGAGGTACGATGATAAAATCTTGATCGGAGATTTCAACCCAAAGTTGGGAAGAGAGGATATCTTATATATGGAAAAGACGAAAAGAGTATTTTAGATGTAGGAATATTCGGAGGGGCTAAAGTCAACTCGGACCACTACTTTTCTGCAGTGAAGGTAAGAATACGGATATCCACGGTGCCACAACACATCAGGAATAATGTGAAAAATTGTTGACTGCAATCGCAAGAGATCGCCAAGGCCTTTGCAGAACGAGTATTACATAACCCGTCGATTACCACCATATACCACCAAATCTTATGTCGAAATACAATCGCAATGATGTCCAAAAGCCATTAGATCAGCGGCAACTGATGTGCTAGGTTTCTCGCGCTCACCAGCAAGAAACTCTTGATCTGATGAATGAAGAGTCCTGACAGATGGTCACATCAAAGAATGAGGCCTACAAGGCTAAGCTGCAGGTGAAGACGAGAGCTGTCATTGAGCTCTATAGGCAAAGAAGGAGGGAAGAACGCCGACTTTTCAGAAAGAAAAAAAAAACAAGAAAAGCGGCTGTCGAGGATATAGAGAGGTGCCACTACAATAATGACGTTCGCAAGTTTTACCAAAGTGTAAAACGTCAAAGCCGCAGATACAAGATCGAACAGAAACCTGCCGATATGAACAAGAAAAAAATCGTACTTGACACACAGTCGATACTGAGGCTATGGAAGTACCTCTTTTGCAGACTGTTAAATGGCGATGACGAGCAATCTCACGCTGTCAAGCAGAATGAACCATTCAATGTTGGAGATGACACCAAAACCCCTAGCCACTCGATTTAATTGAAGTTGAGGATAGCAATGTCTAAAGTAAAGCTCATCAAGGCTGACAGAAATGACGATCTTCCTGGCGAGCTTTATAAAGCCGGATGAGATGTTTGTTTAAGCAACATTGGGGACATTTGCAGGGTTAGAGTATGCCCGAAGAATGGAACCTCAGAACTTGATCCACAGGAGACCCTCGGAACTGAGTCAACTACAGATGCATAAGTCTTCTCAGTGTTGCGTTGCCTGCAAGATGAGATTTATGGGTGGCCGTGGTGTAGTGGTAATGTGTTTGCTTGTTGAGTGGAAGGTTGCGCATTCAATCCCAGCCAAAAACCATGAAACTTTTATTCAATGAAATAAAAAAGGTCGGTAGTTACTCCTAGAAGTATACACCATCTTGAAAGTTCTGTCAATTTAACGAACACAAAAAAACAGTGACTCCTCGAAGTGGAGTAAGTCTCCACTACATCCAAAAATCTTTCCTATCACTCTCTTTCTTCTCCTTCTCTAACGCTCGTACTGTGGTCAAACATTTAAAGGATATTCATAACCCCTTGAGTGCGCGTAAATTATATAAAAAAAGATACTGTCTGCTGAAATATGTGAACGCCTGAAACGGTTTACCATCAACCTGATCAGCCGTTATCAGTTTGGTTTTAGGTTTGGTTTAGATCTAATCTTCACATTCCGCAGATTCTTGAAAAACCCAAAGAAGCCCAAATTGACCAATCGGTCACTATTTACTGTCAATTGTAAGGCCCGGTGACTCCAGCGGCTAACAATCACAGATTTGAAGTTTATATTTGAACCGTTCTAGCGCAGATGCATATTTGCGTGCATAAAGCTGTAGATATTGCAAAATTGAAGACCACACTACCTCAATGTCTTAAGGTGATCTGATGGCGCGAGGGCTCCAGTTGTTTGTTTCGTCATACTCTTGCATTAGCTGAACGTAATAACCCATGCGACAATTGATTTTTGGTTCGGTACCAACGGGGCTACATTGAAGCGATTTCAAAAAGCGCGCTGTGCTGCGATGACAGGATATTCGCCTTGACAAACGTACCCAACGCATTGACCGGAGTAAGGCACAAAACTTTTAAGTCAAGGCTATCGCTACAGCTTGAATGGCGCGCATTTCAAATGTTTACAATTTATGCTGCCGCACTCAACGCGTGCCGTGCGAGTTATGATTCATCAATTAAGAACGTCACTTCGTCATATAGAAAAAGATCGACAGATCATATAAATAAGCAAAACTAAAAAAAAAATCACGAAACGAATTTCATACCAACAAGTATTTTAGATTCGAACGAATTTCATACCAACAAGTATTTTAGATTCGGTTCCTATGACATGAAATATCTGCCATCACGGCCCAACAGGATAACAAACCTAGCTTCTCCATTTGTGTGTGCGAATTTCTATTTCCGCCGCAAGGAATGGGACCTCCTGTTGAACCGCGATTCTGCACGACAAATTTTAGAAGCATCTCATGACAGATTTGTGTTCATAGATTAAAAAATAAACCAAAAACCCTGTCCATAGTAATCCAACGAACTAACCACTTTGCCACTGCATACACATTTCATTCATGTGATCTACCCCTACTAAACAACTGTATAAATATTTACAAACCAAGAAAGACACACAATCAGAAATTAACGACTTGTTCTACCTAATAAGTCCGCTTGCCAGTAATTAACGCTCTAACATCAAAGAAAAAACGATTCGAAAACCGTTCTCCAACTACTGAACTAATTAAAATAAGTTCTATGGCACAATCTACCCCCACTAAAACAATAATCAACCAACCCCCTCTCAAAGGTACAACTGCGAAGAATAAACGCTTCATCTAAATTACGTCACATAATGGCCAATAACTGCTGCCGTTTGTAATGCATACAATCAAGCTGTTCCGTTTGCAAATATCTTAGACCCTCATAGAAGTATGCGAACACCCTCTATGGGATTACAAGAAAAATTCATTCAATCGACATCGCATTCCCAACCATCACCAATCCACCCCTCGCCATACAAACACATACCATAGTCCGACACTGTGGCACTGTCAAGTCCTTGTCAAACGTAATTCTATTTGTCATTTTGATTATGACGTTGTAATGCCTTAATTGATGCCAATGGGGAGAAATCCATCAAACGATTGTCAGTAGCTATTCGAAGGGAATTTCCCATCATCATCCTCCGAGTTCCTCCTGTGGGATGAATGGAATAAAAAAAACCGCGGGGTGAACGAAAAATATCACATGCACCGATACCGAAGTTGACAACTATTTTCCCTGGCGATGTAATGCTAGAGGATTACATGGAAGGAGAATATTTAATTTTTTTTTTTTGCTTTTGTTTATTCTTTTTGAAGCGAATCCTCCCTGGGTTGTGTATGTCTTACATTAACAGTGTTTCGATTAAAATTGTTTGATTTGCTTTCAATCAAGAGGGTGGTAAGGCGGTGGTGGGGTTTTGTGTGTTTTCATTGTGCGAACTAGAGAGAGAGCTGCTATAAATGCGTTGTGAAATATACATTCGGCCATATGGGATGGGTCAATTGGTATAAGCTATTGCATGCGTAATGGGTTGTCGATATGAGGACGTGAACGCGTGGGCGACCTGGACTACAATTGAGGCGTAATTGCGTGTGTACCATTGTCCATTGTTCGGAAAGGAATTTATTTTATGCTCGAACAAAGGGGAGATTGTCTCCCTTAATGCATCGACTAGCGACTACCGGTGGTTATCGATATTAACTGTGAAATACTTTTGTCAATGGAAGTAAATATAGAGACTGTCATTTGCAAGGAGTTGTAGTAATTTGTGATTGCTTTGAGCTCGTTAAGCTGCGTCCATCTCCGATTGGCGGGACAAATTCAGTATTTATTCATTCCTTCGATACATGCGGATGTATCCAATTGTGATCTCTTAGAGTATTTGTAGGACAAGAATAGCACATAATTCGGTCAATAAGACAAAACAGCTATCCATGTTACCATGTTACCATCTACCATGTCAAAGATGCAAAGATAATTATATCTTAACAACAAGGACATGATGCCAATTAGTTTTCTGGAGCAAAGAAAGTGGTCGACGGAGTCCTGCTTAAATCTGGTAAAACCATGGCTAAATATAAGTAAATATAGAAAATCTTGTATTTCACAAGGAATTTGTTAAGAAACCAAAATTCGATACTTTTTGTACCATGTGAGTGAGGCGAGTCTATTTTTTATTTAATACAAAAAAGGGCCTACGATTGTAAACCGTGGTGAACGTACCTTCCTTTCGCTTAACGCTTTCCTATTCATCAAACTCTTTAACAATTTCCGAATGGAGAGTGTTGCATAAACCAAGCTTCTCCGATCACAAGATCATAGAAATTTGCCTTAATGAGATGGAAAATATAAATTTACAGTTTTGTAACTTTAGAAAGGCAAGCTAGAATTAAATCACTGGTTACCGGTTACACCTTAAATAGTGGCCTTCACAACCAGTTAGACATTGATTCAATTGTGAACGAAATCGTCCAATATACAGTGTCCCCACTAAATGCAGCTTCACTTATTCGCAAAGGGAAACGTACGTAACTTCATCAACTGTTAAAATGTCGACTAATGTCATTAGATCAGCCGCAACTGATGTGCTAGGTTTCTCGCGCCCACCAGCAAGAAACCCCTGGTTTGATGAGGAATGCCGACAGATGCTCGCAGCCAAGAAAGAGGCCCACAAGGCTAAGCTGCAGGTGAAGACGAGAGCTGCCATTGAGCTCTATAGGCAAAGAAGAAGGGAAGAACATCGGCTTTTCAGCAAGAAGAAAAAAGAGCAAGAAAAGCGATCGAGGATATAGAGAGGTGCCACTCCAGGAACGATGTTCGCAAGTTTTACCAAAGTGTAAAACGTCAAACCAAGGATACAAGGCTCGAACAGAATCCTGTCGGGATGAACAAGGAAATATTGTAGTTGAGACACAGTCGATGCTGAGGATATGGAAGAACCACTTCTGCAGACTGTTAAACGGCAATGACGAACAAGATTCCGCTGTCAGGCAGAACGAACCATTCAATATTGGCAACGACAGCGAAAACTGCCAACCACCCGACCTGAGTGAAGTGAGGATAGCAATATCTAAACTCAAGCTTAATAAGGCTGCCGGAAATGACGGCCTTCCCGCTGAGCTCTATAAGGCCGGCGGAGTTGACTTGGTAAGTAACATCCACCAACTCATAAGCCAAATCTGGTCGGATGAAAATATGCCTGAAGAATGGAACCTCAGCATCGTTTGCCCGATCCACAAAAAAGGAGACCCTCTGAACTGCGCCAACTACAGAGGCATAAGTCTCCTCAACATCGCCTAAAAGATTCTATCTGCCGTAATATGTGAACGCCTGAAACCGTTTACCAAAAACCTGATTGGTCCTTATCAGTGTGGTTTTAGGCCAGGAAAGTCCACAACCGATCAAATTTTCACACTTCGGCAGATCCTGGAAAAAACTCAAGAAGTCCAAATCGATACCCACCACCTATTCATCGATTTCAAAGCCGCATATGACAGCATTTATAGAGACGAACTGTATAGAGCCATGTCTAGTTTTGGTATACCGCCCAAACTCGTCCGTTTGTGTAGGATGACGATAGAGAATTCTCGCTGCTCTATCAGCGTCGGAAATGACCTCACCGACACATTCGATACCAAAAAAGGATTTAGGCAAGGCGATGCGCTGTCATGTGACTTCTTTAATCTGATTCTTGAGAGGATTGTGCAAAACTCTAAAGCCAACACCAGAGGCACAATTTTCCAAAAGTCGGTGCAACTAAAGGGTGATCCATTTCGAGGTTCTCTACTTTTTTAAAGAAAAAAACACAGAAAATTCAAATTTAATGGAGATTGTATATTATCATTTGAAAGAACATTCTTTGGCATTTATTTTTTGAATGGACGGATGGACCATCTGCGACGATGCAACGGCCAACATTTGATAGACATAATATCAAATGTTGGCCGTTGCTACGTCGCAGATGGTCCATCCGTTGAATCCAATTTTCGATCACTCGTTGGAGCATTTCGACTGGTAACTGGCGAATGACACGCGTGATGTTTTCCTCCAAGGCCTTAATCGAAGCGGGTTTGTCGGCATAAGCTTTTGACTTTAAATATCCCCACAGGAAAAAGTCTAACGGTGTGATATCACACGATCTTGGTGGTCAATCGACCGGCCCAAAACGTGAAATTATGTGCTCACCGAAATGTTCTCTCAATAAGTCCATTGATTGATGCGATGTGTGGGAAGTTGCGCCGTCTTGCTGGAACGAAATGTCGCCGAGATCACGAGCTTCAATTTCAGGCATCAAATAGTCGGTTATCATGGCACGATAACGGTCGCCATTGACGATTACGTTCGCACCGGCATAATTTTTAAAGAAATATGGACCGATGATTCCACCGGCCCACAAACCACACCAAACCGTTGTTTTTTCTGGATGAAGTGGCAGTTCTTCAATCTCTTCAGGTTGCTCTTCGTCCCAAATGTGGCAATTTTGTTTGTTTACATACCCATTGAGCCAGAAATGGGCCTCATCGCTACACAAAATTTGCCTCGAAAACGTCGGATCTTCTTGGAACTTTTCAAGAGCCCATAGAGCAAAGCGATGTCGCTTGGGAAGGTCGAGCGGCTTCAGTTGTTGCACAAGCTGTATTTTGTACGCTTTCAATTTAAGATCTTGACGTAAAATGCGCCAAGTCGTTCCATACGTCAGTCCGAGTTGCTGCGAACGGCGCCGAATCGACTCTCTACGGTCTTCGTGTACACTCGCAGCTACGGCCGCTATATTTTCTTCACAGCGTGCTGGACGTGGTCTATTCGGACGAATATTATCCAATAATGAATGCTGGGTCTCAAAATGGGTGATGGTGTTGCGAATAGTAAGCTCAGTAGGCCGATTATGTTGACCATAAGTTGAGCGAAGTGCACGAAACACATTCCTCACAGAACGTGAATTTTCATAATAAAGTTGAACAATTTGTAAGCGTTGTTCACGCGTAAGTCTTTCCATTATAAAATGCCAAACAATACTAAACAAAAATAACATGACAGCATGATACGACTCACACGTGATCTGTCAAAAAAGGCTATTGAAAAAAGTATCTCTACTTGGATCACCCGTTACTATGAAAACGTCTAAGACCAAATCGTAAAGTTAAAAAAAATCAATGGTGGTACAAAGAGTTTGACACAAAAAATTCCAAAAAGCCCTTTAAGAAGGCAAAGGCACAAATGACGAAGCTGATTGGCCTTGCAAATCCCCAGCCAAAGAAAATTCTTCAAAAGTAATGGAGATGAAAATGTATCTGCTAGACTGAAAAACATATTATCGAAAGAACCAAGTAGATCAGCCATTTTGAAAATCTCAGAAGTAACAATGACCAAATGAGCAACTGAAACTCTTGACCTTCTACTTAAACCACATTTTTCGAACTATTACGAAGTTTTGGATAATCCGCAAATAGCTATATAGGCCATAAACATTTTGGAGCCCTATAAGCCAGCATGCATTTTAACATAATTTTATGATCTAAGAAACTGCGGTGAAAATCAAGCCAATACTAGAAATTGTCTTTCAGAGCTTTAAAGTAAAATTGTCTACCTCTAGCTTGGCGAGAAGGGAATATTATCTTCATTCCGAGAGTGGACAGTGAAAGACATCAGACCAATGAGCCTGCCATTTTTCTCATCGAAAAACTATGGGAAGATTGGTGGACCTAAATATTAAGAAGCAAGCTAACTAAAGTTGAAAGATCCGTAAACCAGCAAGTCTGTGTTAGGGGAAAAAAATGTTATCAGCCTTCCTATTAGCCGTTATTAGTTTAGTTTTACCCCAGGAAAGTCCACAACTGATCAAATCTTCATATTTAGCAGATCCTGGAAAAAAATCCATGAAGTCGTAAGCGATACCCACCACTTATATATCGATTTTCAAGCCGGGCAACATTTATAGAGACGAACTATACAGAGCCATGTCTAGATTTGGTAACGATAACGATTGATAATTCTCACTGCTCCATCAGGGTCGGAAACGACCTCACCGACACATTCGATACTCTAGGCAAGGCGCTGTCATGTGACTTCTTTAATCGGATTCTTGAAATGATTGTGCAAAACTTCCGAGCCAACACTAGAGACGTTGAAACTACTAGCATACGTCGACGAAATTGACAAAATTCCATTGGTCGGACTCAACGTGATGTCATAGCCACGTTTCCTTAAGTGGCGCTACAGTCCGGAATGAACCTGGGCCTCAACCAACATGCCTCTCCAATTAGCCCGGTCCTTAGCTAACTGCCTCCAGTTGCGCACTCCAAGTTGGTTGAGGTCGGTTTTCACTTGTGCGCGCCACTTAAGGCGAGGTCTTCCTCTACTGCGTCCGACGTCTGGCTGGTAATCGAAGACTCTGCGAGAAGGAGTATTGGTGTCCATTCGTTCTACATGTCCTAGCCATCTTAAACGTCCAATGCGGAATTTTTTGACCAGGGGCATGTCGCTGTACAGCTCATATAGTTCTTGGTTGAATCTTCGTCTCCATAGCCCGTCAACGAAAACGGGACCGAATATTTTTCGAAGAATTTTCCTCTCGAATCTACCAAGGATTTCTTCTTCCGCTTTTGATACGGTCCATGCTTCAGCGCCGTAGAGCAGGACTGGGATGATCAGGGTCTTATATAGTATCTCCTTAGTAGTTCGAGTGAGGGCTTTTCTACGAAATTGCCTTCTTAGCCCGAAGAAACAGCGGTTGGCAAGAATAATTCTTCGTTTAATTTCTGACGAGATGTTGTTGTCAGAGTTAATAGCGGAGCCGAGGTAGACAAAGTCCCGTACTACCTCAAAGTTATATCTGTCAATGGTGACGGGTTGTCCTACTCGTCGATGTTGTGCGTCCTTTCGTGATGACAGCATATACTTAGTCTGACCCTCATTTACTGCTAGACCCATTTTCGCCGCTTCCTTCTCTATACTAGCAAACGTGGCTATGACATCACGTTGAGTCCTACCAATGATGTCAATATCGTCAGCGTATGCTAGTAGTTGCACCGACTTTTGGAAAATTGTGCCTCTGGTATTGGCATTGGAGTTTTGCACAATCCTCTCAAGAATCAGATTAAAGAAGTCACATGACAGCGCATCGCTTTGCCTAAATCCTTTTTTGGTATCGAATGTGTCGGTGAGGTCGTTTCCGACCCTGATGGAGCAGCGAGAATTCTTTATAGTCATCCTACACAAACGGACGAGTTTGGGCGGTATACCAAAACTAGACATGGCTCTGTACAGTTCGTCTCTATAAATGCTGTCATATGCGGCTTTGAAATCGATGAATAGGTGGTGGGTATCGATTTGGACTTCTTGAGTTTTTTCCAGGATCTGCCGAAGTGTGAAAATTTGATCGGCTGTGGACTTTCCTGGCCTAAAACCACACTGATACGGGCCAATCAGGTTGTTGGTAAACGGTTTCAGACGTTCAAATATTACGGCAGATAGGATCTTGAGGGCGATGTTGATTAGACTTATGCCTCTGTAGTTGGCGCAGTTCAGAGGGTCTCCTTTTTTGTGTATCGGGCAAACGATGCTGAGGTTCCATTCTTCAGGCATATTTTCATCCGACCAGATTTGGCTTATGAGTTGGTGGATGTTACTTACCAAGTCATCTCCGCTGGCCTTATAAAGCTCAGCGGGTAGGCCGTCATTTCCGGCAGCCTTATTAAGCTTGAGTTTAGATATTGCTATCCTCACTTCACTCAGGTCGGGTGGTTGGCAGTTTTCGCTGTCGTTGCCAATATTGAATGGTTCGTTCTGCCTGACAGCGGAATGTTGTTCGTCATCGCCGTTTAACAGTCTGCAGAAGTGGTTCTTCCATATCCTCAGCATCGACTGTGTCTACAATATTTCCTTGTTCATCTCGACATGATTCTGTTCGAGCCTTGTATCCTTGGCATTGACGTTTTGCACTTTGGTAAAACTTGCGAACATCGTTCCTGGAGTGGCACCTCTCTATATCCTCGATCGCGCGCTTTTCTTGCTCCTTTTTCTTCTTGCTGAAAAGCCGATGTTCTTCCCTTCTTCTTTGCCTATAGAGCTCAATGGCAGCTCTCGTCTTCACCTGCAGCTTAGCCTTGTAGGCCTCGTGCTTGGCTGCGAGCATCTGTCGGCATTCCCCATCAAACCAGGGGTTTCTTGCTGGTGGGCGCGAGAAACCTAGCACATCAGTTGCGGCTGATCTAATGGCCTGTTGGCATCGTTGCCATTGCAGTCTTCAGACATTAAATTTGTTCACAGTAACAATCCAGAATGTTGTGGCGTGGTGGATATCCGCATTCTTACCTTAGCTGCTACAAGGTAATGATCCGAGTCGATGTTAGCTCCTCGGAATGTTCGGACATCCAAAATACTGGATGAGTGCCTCTTATCTATCGCAATGTGATCAATTTGGTTGACCGTTCGTTGATCTGGAGACCGCCATGTCCCCTTATGGATATCGAGGGGAGGAAACCGCGTGCTGGCTATAGTGGCATTTCGTTCCGTAGAGAAATCAATTAGCCTAAGTCCGTTACCAGACGTGTTGTCGTGTAGGCTATGTTTTCCTACAATACTTCGTCAACAATAAAATCAGTCCTTTCCGAGGCTATTGGTTGCTTCGTAACAATATTTTTTTTCTGTGGGTGGGTAGTTAACCCAAAGCACAACCCCCAACCTGGAGGGCCAGTTCCAATTTATTAGATACCCCTAGGACACGGGGCCAGCAGTATCCACTACGGGATTGAGCGCTGCCGTTGGCCTTTCGGTTCATCCGCCACCATCTCTGTTCAAGGGGCCTGACTAACCCTTGAAATTCCTAGACAACCTGTTGTCCGAATATGTCAGAGCAGCTCATCTAGGTTCGCCTGGGACAGCAGGTCGGGTATTCATCGGTGCCATTCTCACCAGGGTGTTTATAGTGTTGCTGTTTTTCGTCGTGTTATCAACACTCGCACTTATCGTTTAGCAAGTCAAATCCGGTTGGATGAGACCAGTACCCGATGGTTACCACTTGGAGGTAAAAATAATCACATTTGATGTGTAGTCAGAGTTACAACACTGGGCATTGCCAAGTTAACGCCAATCAGAGCCTACCCTCGTTCTACAACACCCAACCATAGCCACGTTTGCTATTATAAATAAGGAAACGACAAAAATGGATTAAGCTGTAATAAGGGCAAGACCAAATAAATGCTGTCAACGCGAAAGGACACACAACATCAAAGAATTAGAGATAACGTCACCATTCACAAATATAACATTGGGGTCTACCACGGCGTTAACGAAGAATTATTCTTGCCAACTGCTGTTTATTCGTTCTTAGACGGCATTTGAGTAGTAAGCCCTCACTCTAACTACTAAGTAGATCCAATACAAGACCCTGATAATCCCAGTCCTACTCTACGGCGGTGCAGCATGGACCGTATCAAAAGTGAATGAAGAAATCCTTAGTCGTGTTGGGTCGCATTTGGGTCGACGAGCTATGGAGACGAAGATTCAACCAAGAACAATACGAGCTGTACAGCGACATACCCTCATCAAAAAACTCCGTATTGGACGTTTAATATACTCGTTAGTATCCAGGGTCTATAGCAATTCTATTTTGATTCTTCTTGCACGATGGCAGTACCTCCTCTTATATGACGAATACGAACGGCTGAGATGAGATAAACTTTTGTTGACAATTGATACTATTCGGATGATTTTAAGCAGAACAATTTTCATAACTTCAGCAATAAATTTAGAATACATAGTTCTTCATCTTAAAATAAATGTTGCTGTCAATTTTGACATAAACATCATGTGTTTCTAGCATAAAGTGACTTTCAAAAAACCCCACGGCACTTGATCAATTCCATTTTTCTACATGTGCTGATGGGAAATGTCATTCAAATGTCAAAAATATCTACACCCTACATTTGTAGAATTTGTTAAATTACTTGATTAGGCTGGTCTGAAAACTGTCATACCCAATTGACCATTTAAGTAGCTTCTCCCTTTGATTTCATTTATAAAACATCACTACCACCACCAGTATATAAATATCATTCAGTTCCGTTTTGTTTCTTTTATTTTCGTCATTTTATATGTCTCCTCATTCAAAACCGCCTCAACCCAAGCCTAAATGAAAAGTGAAACCATAAAAGTCCAACCATCATTAGTTGGCTCCATTTGAGAGGGGGGGCAAGGCTGGTATGTTTTTGTTACCACGCTCGTAAGTCTTATACGTGCCAACACACATCTAAGGATATACGATGCTCCTTTTAGGTTTTTTTTTCTGTCAGTGGAAGGACAAATAACATAATATCTCACTGCTTGCCGGTTGGAAATCTTTCTGATTGTGTATGCGAGAGAGTAATGTTCGGCTAGGCTATAAAAAATGACAAAAGTGTGCAGAAAAGTGGGCTTTTTGTGCGGATTTTCGAACCTATGATATGGTGGGGGTAGGTACCTATTTAGAGAATTCTATTTTTATGGAGGAAAGCGAACAAATAAAAGGAGCAAAAGGAGACAAAAAACTAGCAAATTTATATGTCCATCTGCAGGATTCCATTAGAAGACAGTTTTTATGCCATTGTGCTCGTTTTTATGGATGGGTTGTTTGTGCGCCCAGTGCCCACATGCGAAATGAACCGTAAATTGACCGATATGTGTTGGTGAAAAAGAAAGAAATCGAAAAGGATTCTCTGACTTTTAAGTAGGCAATAATGTGGAAGATTGCTAATTTAAAGGGCTTAAGGAAAAATAAGCTGTTATGGCGAGGAATCATAAGTTGGGTGTTGATTTTTGAATTGCAATTTTTAGATGAGGTGACGTTTAGAATTTTCTTTTCATTTCAATTCCTTGTTGTTTTTCGTATATTTAGCAAAATTAGACTTTCATAAAATTACGGTGGGGTAGTCATGAAGATGATCTGTAGCACGGAAGTGTGATGTAGTTCAGTAATCAGTGAAATAAATAGTATCCGAATTTTGAACAGTGAGAAGCGTGGCCCAATTCGTTCGTGATAATGGGTTTCAAATCTCGGACCCCCTTTTGGCGTATAATTCAGTAATTAGCGAACTAAACAGTACCCGGGATTAAACTGTCAAAAGGCCGTTGGTAGCTTTTCTCGCGTTTCAACCCTCGATTTGAGCACTCGACGTCCACTTAATTTCTGCTTTGGAAAAATCGACATTTTTAATTTTTGTTCGGTCTGAAATATAGTGTTTAATCCTAAATTAAATACCTAATTGTCCGAGGGGTATTTCGATGTCATGTTAAACTGCCCAAAAATAAGATTGTCAAATTGCCGAACATTTTTTTGTTAATTTGACTCTTTTGGGGCATTATTTGACACAGTGCTAGGCTAAAACTTCAATAGATGAACCGCGGGTGGCTATTTAAGTGAACTTTTAAGAAGTACCACCTTGTAATATGACTTTTAAAAACAGCAAAAGTTTGAAGCTTAAAAATTGAGAAATAACCAAGCAAATGTGTCTGCACCCCTATTAACACCTAATCGAATTCTGTACAGGATCTAGACGGTGCCGTGAATATATAAAGCCACAAGTATGTGCCTTTCAGTGAAAAACGTACTAAAATAACCTGTATTGACCGCTTCGCGACTTCAAAGGAGTCCTGGCGAAACTTTGCTTCGCTGTTTAGTCGCCTGACTTTCTTATTAATTTACTAGGACGTTGATATACTCTCTAAATGTGAGTGAGAATCTAAAGCGCAGTAAAGCATTAAATTCTCGTCTGAAGGGGAAATAAACCAGAATTTCAAAACTCGGCTTTTTTTTCATTGAAAAGCAAAATAAGAACGAGCATGAAATATGGATTTAATTTGTCAGCATTTCTTAACGGCACCGTCTCTGTCAATTCCCAGGACCTTATGTTACCTTATAAAGGATAGTACTTCACGGGCAAAGAAGCACATACCGACAAATTTCTTATGAACGTTAGTTATAGCCTCAAAGAACCATAGATTGTTCATTGACCGATCGTTTTGGGTCTAGGCCGAGTCACATTCTAAAGGTTCATCAAATAAGACCTCGATTTACTGAAAATTACGAAGACCTACAGTTCGAATTTTCTGACGACCCCGGGGTCAAGATAATTTTCAGTTTTGATCAAAATTTGTATGGTTTTCGAAATTTTTGACGACTCCGGGGTCATGAAAAATTTCAATTATTGATAAAAATTTTCAAAAATTTCAAATTTTCTGACGACCCCAGGGTCAAGATAATTTTTAGTTTTTGATCAACATTTTTAAGTTTTTCAAAATTTTTAAATAAATTTCAGTTTTTGATCAACATTTTTATGATTTTCAAAATTTTTTGACTACCCGGGGTCCTGAAAAATTTCAATTTTTTATCAAAATTTTAAAAATTTTCTGACGACGATAATTTTCAATTTTTAATCAAAATTTTGACGACCCCAGTGTAATGAAAATTTTCAATTTTTGATCAAAATTTTAAAAACCGATTGTCTCCTTACTTTTAACAAAGAAAGAAAACTTTACGGATTATACGAATTTACATGTGAGCTTTTTCAAATCGTTGGAAAGAGTTAGAGTTTTATTTGAAGATATTATTTTAAAGGATAAAAGATAAAAAGCCAAGATTGTTATTAAATATTCCCAATATATGGGTATTCATACATGGATTTTAAGAAATGTTAAGTTATGACAACAAATAAGCTTTTTTTCTTTCAGTTTCAGATAGTGGTCCTCTAGGCAATATCAGAGGTCGGAAATAATCTGAACGTTATAAACTCTTATTAGATCAGTTATTGAAGCAGCAATTCAGAGCTAGGTCATTACAAAATAAAAGTCCTGCCCTAAAGGAGTTCTTTTGAAGTCTTTCCCTTTGAAATAATCTCTGGTATTTCCAGTTCACAAATCTGTAGCAACTTTGGTCATAAACATATATATTTGCGCAAACTGAAGTAAGCACGTGCTTCGTCACTACATATCGCTACTTCAAAAGGTCATTCTCCTTTAACATCATACAACAACGGAAGGTCAGAGCGTGTTCATTCTGGAATTTCATCTTAAGCTAAGATGATATTTCGTACTAAGAAAAACGTCTCTGACAGTGTTGTTTGAGCGCGCGTAAAAGATAGATGCAAGCCAGGTAGCTGAAAAGTAATTAATGTTTATGGTCCTAATACTGTGACGGCCAATCATGCGCAAATTTGATTTCCTGCATTCCGTTCCCTTAATTTCGATGTCAAAGATGCACTATGTTCTGGAAGTCGAATTTTCGAATTTTGTGGATAAAATCATGAAACCGTAAAGTCTACCCATCATGTAAGCAGGGTTCCGATTGCCCAGTAGTTAAACAGTCCACGAAAATACGTCGTGACTTGAACCTGCACCCATACAAAAATTAACTCACGTAGAAACTGAAGATAAACGACTATTGGCAACGACGTGGGCTCTGCAGTAGTAGGAAACTGACCCTAATTTGCATCTAAAAATCATCTTGAGCTATGACACGCATTGTTGGATGAATGGGTACTTCAACAAATACGATTGTTGAACTTGGGACGCTACAAAATAACATGAGATTCTAGAGCGTCAAATGCATCCCGAAAAAGTGATGGTTTGGTGTGGATTGTGGGCTCTCGGCATCATCGGTGCAAATTTCTTTGAGAACGACGTTGGCCAGACCATCACCGGCAACAACCAGCGCTGATCGATGATTACCAACTTCTTCTGGCCTAAATTGGATGATATGGATACCAACGATATGTGGTTTCAACAGGACGGCGCTACGTTTCACATAGCTCACGCCACATTCGAAATTCTGCACGAGCGATTCGAGGGCATCGTCATCTCATGTAGATTTGATGTGAACTGGCTACCGAGATCGTGCGATTTAAACAAGTTTAACTTTTTCTTATTGGGTTTTCTGAAATTGCAGGTTTATGCGAATAAGCCACAAAACACAGCGGCCCTCAACGCCAACATAACGCATGCCATCAGTTAAATTCAGCCTGATTTATGCGCCATAGTCATGGAAAATTTGGACATTTCAGATGCGCGTCACCTAGAGAAGCCGCGGCGAATATTTCAACGATGCTATACTTCACATAAAATGGCGTCGATAGGCCTTTTCAACAAATAAAAAAATGCAATTCAATTCAATTCAACAGGAAAAATGGACACATCAACATATCCCTGAAATTTAGAAAACTAGGTGAATAGGAAAATGAAAGATCTAAATTTCAATGTCACACAGTTCCTTACATACCATGGCATATTCAGGATGTACCAATACAGATGAATCCACGACCCCTAACCAAACGATCCATAATGTCCGAACGAAGAAGAAGACCCAGGGCATGCGAATTTCTATTTCCATGTTTTGCGGGAATGAATGCAGACCTTCCTGACGTATACCATATATTGCGAAATGAGCCTGTTAGATGAATCATGGAGCAACATGGAGTACAATTGAACGTATAAGTACAATAGAACGTCGAAGAATAGAGTACAACCGGAGAGGCTAACAAGCCCTTCGCGGTACGAATCCTGCATCATGCTAAACGTGCTTTTAGCATCTTTTAAAGATCTCTCATCCTATGGCGCAACAACAAAAAAGCCTAATAACGCCCAAACGACCTCTATAGTGGCTGTAGATGGTGCCGCGAAAAAATAAAAAGATGATCAAAGCTTAGAATATGTTCAGTAGTCTGGCAGGGACCTATATGAACATTTTCGTTAATCAACAACACCTGGCCTGCTTCGTGGTTTTAAAGAGTTTCAACTACCTCTCCGTAGTTAGTACAACTGATGCGAATTCGTTACTGCGCTTAGGGTCTTTCTAACCGTTCAGCTTTCTAATTTTCAAAAGGGGGTTCTTGACAGATGGCACGTGAATCGTGTGCAGTTGGTATGTGTTTTTTTTTATTGAGTATTCGTAGACATTTCATTACAGATAAACTTTTACCGGACCAACATTTGCAAACTCAATGAACGGGCTCTCTAGAGACTTGCTGAAGATTCACTGTTTTCGGCCAACATTTTGTTCAGCGATGAGGCCCATTTCTGGCTCAATAAATACGTCAATTAGCTAAACACTGAAAAACAAACAGAAGAACCTCAACCAACATGCCTCTCCAATCAGCCCGGTACTTAGCTAACTGCCTCCAGTTGCCACTCCAAGTTGGTTGAGGTCGGTTTCTACTTGTGCGCGCCACTTAAGGCGAGGTCTTCCTTTACTGCGTATGACGTCTGGCTGGGAATCGAAGACTCTGCGGGCCGGAGTATTGATGTCCATTCGTTCTACATGCCCTAGCCATCTTAAACGTCCAATGCGGAGTTTTTTTTTACCAGGGGTATGTCGCTGTACAGCTCGTATAGTTCGTGGTTGAATCTTCGTCTTCATAGCCCGTCAACGCAAACGGGACCGAAGACTTTTCGAAGAATTTTTCTCTCGAATCGATCAAGGATTTCTTCATCCGCTTTTGATACGGTCCATGCTTCAGCGCCGTAGAGTAGGACTGGGATGATCAGGGTCTTTTATGGGATCTCCTTAGTAGTTCGAGTGAGGGCTTTACTGCTAAATTGACTTCTTAGCCGGATCAGCTTCGTTTGATTTCTGACGAGATGTTGTTGTCAGAGTTAATAGCGGAGCCGAGGTAGACAAAGTCCCGTACTACCTCAAAGTTATATCTGTGAATGGTGAAGTTCTGTCCAATTCGTCGATGTTGTGTATCCTTTCGTGTTGACAGCATATACTTAGTCTTACCCTCATTGCTAAATCCATTTTTGCTGCTTCCTTATCTATTCTTGCAAACGTGGCTATGACATCACGTTGAATCCTACCAATAATGTCAATATCGTCAGCGCATGATAGTAGTTGCACCGATTTTTGGAAAATTGTTCTTCTGGTGTTGAATCCTACCAATAATGTCAATATCGTCAGCGCATGATAGTAGTTGCACCGATTTTTGGAAAATTGTTCTTCTGGTGTTGGCTCGGGAGTTTTGCACAATCCTCTTAAGAATCAAATTGAAGAAGTCACATGACAGCGCATCGCCTTGCCTAAATCATTTTTTGGTATCGAATGTGTCGGTAAGGTCGTTTCCGACCCTGATTGAACAGCGAGAATTTTCCATCGTCATCCTACACAAACGGACAAGTTTGTGCGGTATACCAAAACTAGACATGGCTCTGTATAGTTCGTCACTATAAATGCTGTCGTTTGCGGCTTCGAAATCGATAAATAGGTGGTGGGTATCGATTTGGACTTCTTGATTTTTTTCGAGGATCTGCCGAAGTGTGAAATTTTGATCGGTTGTGAACTTTCCTTGCCTAAAACCACACTGATAAGGGCCGATCAGGTTGTTGGTAAACGGTTTTAGGCGTTTACATATTACGGCAGATACGAACTTGTAGGCGATGTTGAGGATACTTATGCCTCTGTAGTTGGCCTGATGGACATGTTGAAAAAAAAAAAAACATATTAAGGGACCGCTTCGGTGAACAATTTATTTCTCCCCTCGGACCAGTGAATTGACCAGCAAGATCATGTGAAATCAGACCGTTAAACTTCTTCCTTTGGGGCTACGTAAAGTCTAAGGTGTTTGTGGATAAGCCAGCTACAATTAAAGTATCGAAGGCCAACATCACCCGTGTTATTCGCAAGATACCGACGAATATGCTCGTACGCGTCATCGAAAATTGGAACGTCCCCAATCGCCATGGACGAGCTACGGCGCAGTTGCAGCCATGTCAAGAATGGTTCTTTAGATTAATAATAAAGATATCACGATATATTTGAATTTGTTGTGTTATTTCGCATTTAAAAATTAATTGATCACAATTTACTAACACATTGGTACACTGTCTTAATTTTTGTAAAAAATCAAGGCCGACTCGGCTTAAGTCCTCATCTTGAAACTAAATAAGGACGAATATTAAAAATGTTTTCATAAGACTGATTTTTAATTTTACCGCAGTGCTGTGGTAATAAAGCTATCTTAGTTGACCCAAGTCCTTGTTATCTTGTATAGATATTCAAGGATATTTTTACTTCCATGAATAAGAGTCACATACCGACAAATTGCTGATCGTTTACTTTTGATAGACTTAAATAATTACGAAGACCACGGTTATGTTTCAAAACTTCTGTGAGGTTGGTGAATTACGTCCAAAAACCTACATGTTTTGCACTGAATTGAGACATTTTCTTAAAATAATAATTTTATTGTTCAAATGAAAAGAAATCTTCATTGACATCAAAAAGCAGTAACGTCTTCCTCAACTATAAACAAGTTTAATTAAAAGTGTCTCGGCTTATCGCCTTTTCAACTTGTCAACTTTCTTCCATCTAGGGATACAATCTATACAAAGAAACCACTTCAACTTAATTACTTTTCATTAAATCCCTTGACAGAGTGCGCTTCGAATAGAAACCGCTTTTTAATAACCATCACAGTGTCATCTGACAATTGAATCCCCGCCACTTCAAAACGTCACCTTCCGAAGATGTTGCATCCAAACGCTATGTCGACGCCAAAGATGCGCGAAAAAGCGCTTTTCCTTATCCAACATCTGAAAACTTGGTGAATTATTTGCCCGCCAAAATGTCGACAGCTTTATGAACTTTATACAGTTGTGAGTGACATTCCCGGTTAAAGGAAACATGATAAATGCAAGAGGATTCGTAAAGGCGACCTGTGAACTACGACGCCTCCCCCACACCTCAGCCACTAACAATAGCTGGGATTACAAAGATAGCTTGCTAGAATATCGAAGCGTTCTTCCATTCGTGATAATCCCTCAGGGGGATGTTCGACGAACGTCGACGTTTATGATGACATTGTTGATGGCGATGTCTGCATTACATCAGGCAGGCAGGCAGCACAAACATCGTCCTAGATTCGCAGCGGTTAGGTGTGAACGCCATGAAATTTTAATACGCACATCATGTAAGGGAATTGGTGGCGGCGCACAGGAGCAACTCATACACTCCTCCTATATAGCATGTTACATTGTGATGAGATGACATGCCGCGGGTGGATGCTACATTGCATCGATTTAAGGGCAACCTTAAGTGTCTTTGCATCATCATCATCGGCATCGATATATGTGGGGTAGTGCATTACATTCACTCCATTTAACATCATCATCATCATCATGGCAGCGACATTATTCTCACTGAAGGCGCATCCAATCCTCGTTGGGTAAGTTTGTGTGTCGTGCGTTACATTTACAAATGGATCTGTGTGGAAGTATTTCAAATCATGAAATAGGCAAAACAACAACAACGTCGCGCACATTAAGATTACACCACTTATCCCGAGAGATTTATGTGATTTCATCTTTGTTCCGTCGCGGATACATGACATCTACCGAACGAGTTGAGGGGGATGTGCTACGGCTGGGCGCTTTCGTATTGAAATCCAAATGGAATGGGGGCCGACTATGGCCTTCAGGCATCGAAATGTAATCCGCCCCCGGATGACAAAGCGCGCACAACAATTCACAGGACAGCTGTTGTTTTGTGTCGGAACCACTACAATTTTAACTGTTGCACGCCCGTATAATGATAATGAGCAAACAACAGTTGTTACACATTTAACAACATGTGACATAATAGTGTATTTTTCTCATAGCACTCCAGCGCGCAATTCTCCCGTGGCAAATCGTATATATGGACGGTGGATGTAGCAAGGACTAGCATGAGGATGAAAAGCATGAGCGCAATGGTACTATTGTAACCCCTAGATGGCCAGAAGGGTTTTGAATGTTTGTGCGTGGGTGACATCATTATGGGCGTACAGTAATGAAAATATTTCACGGTACGAGAACAACAGTATTATATCCACAGAAGGAAACGCGAACGCTTGGGCATGGGTTCTATGAACCCTATGAATGCGAAGGAACTACACATCTGGATGTGGATAGTACGTGCGTTGGTCTATTTTGTTTTTAAATATTTATTCATGTTGGTGAATCCAGGAAAGGAAATTTAAAAATCCTGAGTCATGGCAGCTTTTTGAATTATTTAAATCGTTAGACTAGCTGTTGTTTTTTAATTTTGAATTATTATCGGGGTCTTAAAGATTGAATTGGAATCAAGGCATTCTATAATATTACTGATTGGAAGAAACCAACGGGGACCATAGTTGTCAGCCAGAGAAGACCCTAGGTCACTGAGATCCAGGTCTTGCAAGAGAGCTTTTTGAAGAAACATTTAACGATTTCTGTATGCCAGTTTACTGAGGAAGATCTAAAACGACTAATAGTCCGGATAGTCAAAATTCTAAAGAAAACATAAAACACGTTTACTGAGACACGTTAACGTAATGGTCTTCCAAATTCTTGACGAAACAAATTTATTGCCGCGTCTTCAAAGAAGTAAATGCTTGGAGCTGGCCCGATAATAACAAACCGCGCTATAAATTGCGGAAAAGGCAGGAACCTGCCAAACATTCATATATACTCGTAGTAAAAAAAAGATAAGTCGCATACTAAGTTGCAATACAAATACAAAAAGGGTGGCGGCTCTGGACAAGTGTTAAGTGAAGATTTGCAACATCCCACAGAAAAATAGAAATCCTTTCAGGGAGTTTAAGTGCTGCGATCTTACAAGAACCGGTATCCTATAATCTATGTATAAGAACCTTACCTCAACTAAACACGAAATGAAAAATCTGGCATTTGTCTAAGAAGCTTATATTTTTTCCACAAAGAATATGATCTCCTTTAACGCCGATTACGAACGCCTTCTCATGACAAAATTACTCTTGTCAGACTTTCGCCAAATGTTGAGAAGTAAAGAAAACGTGGGTTTTTTCACTTTCACGAATTTCACGGCGATGACGAACAACATTCCGCTGTCAGGCAGAACGAACCATTTAATATTGGCAACGACAGCGAAAACTACCAACCACCCGACCTAAGTGAAGTGAGGATAGCAATATCTAAACTCAAGCTTAATAAGGCCGCTGGAAATGACGGCCTTCCCGCTGAGCTTTATAAAGCTGGCGGAGATGACTTGGTAGGTAACATCTACCAACTCATAAGCCAAATCTGGTCGGATGAAAGTATGTCTGAAGAATGGAACCTCAGCATCGTTTGTCCGATCCACAAAAAAGGAGACCCTCTGAACTGCGCCAACTACAGACGCATAAGTCTACTCAACATCGCCTACAAGATCATATCTGCCGTAATATGTGAACGCCCGAAACCGTTTACCAACAACCTGATCGGCCCTTATCAGTGTGGTTTTAGGCCAGGAAAATGCACAATCGATCCTGGAAAGAACCCAAGAAGTCCAAATCAATACCCACCACCTGTTTATCGATTTCAAAGCCGCATTCGACACATTTATAGAGACGAACTATACAGAGCTATGTCTAGTTTTTGTATACCGCACAAACTTGTCCGTTTGTGTAGGATGACGATGGAGAATTCTCGCTCCACCATCAGGGTCGGAAACGACCTCACCGACACATTCGATACCAAAAAAGGATTTATGCAAGGCGATGCGCTGTCATGTGATTTCTTTAATTTGATTCATGAGAGGATTGTGCAAAACTCCCGAGCCAACACCAGAGGTACAGTTTTCCAAAAAACAACAACATCTCGTCAGAAATCAAACGAAGAATTACTCTTGCCAACCGCTGTTACTTCGGGCTAAGAAGGCAATTTAGTAGTAAAGCCCTCACTCGAACTACTAAGGAGATCCCATATAAGACCCTGGTCATCCAAGTCCTGCTCTACGGCGCTGAAGCATGGACCGTATCAAAAGCGGATGAAGAAATCCTTGGTCGATTCGAGAGAAAAATTCTTCGAAAAATCTTCGGTCCCGTTTGGGTTGACGGGCTATGGAGACGAAGATTCAAACCACGAACTATACGAGCTGTACAGCGACATACTCCGCATTGGACGTTTAAGATGGCTAGGACATGTAGAACGAATGGACACCAATACCGATAATAACAAACCGCGGTAAAAATGGCGGAAAAAACAGGAATTCTCAAAGGAAATTTACCTGAAATTTTTGTTTAAATACTAGTGATAAAAAAATTGCCCAGATAAGTCGCATACTTAGTCAAATACATATACAAAACAGGGTGGTGGTTTTAGTGAGTAAAAATCTCACACGACTGTGACCACATGCCGTTGGCTCACATATTGTCTATAGAAGATGTCCACAATTTTTATAAAATTGGGGGCTCAGAAGATTTCCACACGCTTACGGATAAAAGGAATACACTTTGCAGCCTCGTCTTTCTATAGACAGTATATTACCAGATTTTACAGTAGAGAAGGTAGGACATCAGCTAAGCGGGTGCCACAGCTGATAAATCTTGCTAGTGCCAAGATTTTTAATAGAACGACTGATAAACTGTTCTGACGAAAATCATTCAAACTAATGTGAAAACTTTTACCTGTTTCGGGGATGAAAACAATTTCTAACTCCATCCACGTCATAATGACATGCACTACACTCCGACAACTATTCATAGAAGAATGACTAAATTGTATTTGAGTTTCACAAATATTATATGCAGGTCTAAGGTATTTAAGGGATTAAAAAACGGGAATAATAATTGAAACTATTAAAGACAAGTAACGGGTGGGCAATAAAATATTTTTTTTCTATGTACAAGGTGGCGCAAAAATAACCTTCCGATGTTTTTGGCTGTAATTTAAAAAAAATGAAAAACTTTGATTCTTCTTGTGGATTATTTTTATTTGGTCTTTTAATTTTTTTTACATCAAGTCGAGAATATGATGTCGTGTAAATGGGCGCCGCCACAGTTGATTGTCATTTGAGCCCTTTTTATGGCATTTTCCATCACTTTGGCCAAAACCTCCGGCGAAAGGTCCTCACATTCTTGACGGATATTGTCTTTAAGAGCTGCAAGAGTCTGAGGCTAGTTGACATAAACCCGCGACTTCAGTAAGCCCCACAAAAAGAAGTCTGGAGCGGTCAAATCAGGCTGGCCAGTGCAAATCGCCAAAACGGGAGATTAGGCGCCCGGGAAATGCATCCTTCAGCATATCGGTTGTGGCACGTGCAGTGTGTGCCGTTGCACCGTCCTGTTGGAACCACATGTTTTCCAATCCCAATTCATCAAGTTGCGGCAAAAAGAACTCGTTGATCATTGCTCTGTAGCGCTCACCATTCACAGTAACCGTTTGGCCCGCGACGTCTTCGAAGAAAAAAGGTCCGATGACTCCTCCAGCAAAAACAGTACACCATACAGTGACTTTGAGCAGGTGTAATGGGTCTTCGTGGGTTACACGCGGATTTTCAGTGCCCCAGAAGCGTAAATTTTGCTTATTTACGTACCCGCTAAGATGGAAATGGGCCTCATCACTCATGATTATTTTTGATGAAAAATCATCTTCCTCTTGGTGGTGATTAAGGATGGCTTGAGCGTATGTTAGACGCGATTGGCGGTCAGCAGCTAACAGCTGATGCACCGTCTGGACTTTGTACGGAAACATCTTCAAATCTAGTACCAAAATTCGCTGTAAAGACCGTCGACTGATACCCATTTGCGTGGCACGTCGTCTGGTCGATGTCGACGGCGCTTCCATGACATCTTCGGCTACAGCAGCAATATTCTCTGCAGAACGGCTACTCCGGGGTCTGCCACGCCTGGCAGCATCTCGTGTTGTGCCAGTCTCTTCGAGGCGAGCGGCTAAACGTCGCAGTGTTTCACCAGTAGGCGTTGGATGAAATTCACGTTGTGCCAAAGTCACCGACCGATTATTGCTCAAATAAATAGTCACCAATATTCCGCGTTCTGGAGCAGTGTAGCATAACATTGTTTATTAACGTGTATTTCGCATGTGTTTACTACACAAATGTCAAAACAGAACTGACATTAGGGGCTGGCTTTGCAGTAGCGCATTTTAAGACCTTGATAATGGTTTCGGGCTGTAGCTTACGGATTTCTTAGATGACATTGGCCTTAAATGCTTGAATCGTCCTTAAATGCCAAATCGCAGCTCCGAGTCGTCTAATTGACATCGCCAAGATGAATGATAACATGATTTGCCAATTTAGTACGCAAAAGATCGATTGTGGCATGGGCTGTGAGGCATGGCCACCATTCTGCATGAACCAGAGGTCGTTCTAATTTATGTCTTCAACATGGCTCTGTAACGCCCACCGTTGACCGAAACATTGTTTCAAGATGCCAGCACTCTACAATCCTCACCAAACTGTCACTGGATGCATTGGCTTCTCGACAATAACGTGCATTCTTTCCTAGCCCCAGATGCGGCAATTTTGTTTGTAACGTCAGAAAAGATGATTTTTCGCCCAAAATGTCCTATTCAAGCTGCTCTAAGGCTCAAACTGCGAAGCCATCTTGAAGCGGATGATCGTGCGCCTTCAATTGTTGAGTCAATAGGACCTTGAAGTGCATAATCCGAGATCTTTGCGTAGAATTCTCCTCAGGTTAGTGCTTGAGCTGTTGAGCCGTTAAGATCTATGTTGAATTGAGTCTCACACTCTCGGCTACAGCAACCAAATTCTCGTCTGTGCACTGGTAATTGCATACAGCAGGCGCGGTAAGTGCTTTATTTCGGCTTTCAAATAACGCACTGTTCGGGTTCCCAACGTTGTTATAGCGTAAAGCGACCTATTTCATTTCGCAGTATGATACTGACTTTCTGTCAATATTTCGAGCGGGAAAAGCTGTCAGTGTCAAAATAACATTTGATAAAAAAAGACCACTAGACTGCCTAGATGGTATACCGTCTAATTATGTAACCCCTATAAGGGCCTTAAGGCTTACTTAGCTCGTATATCGAAGGAAAGACGCCCAAAATAATACTTCACCATTAGTAGGTTTAAATTGGATCACCAACAATTTTTATAAAAGGATGAGCTTGTGGACTTAAGATTTGTTTAGGAATTTCTAGAGAGTATGCAGCAAGTATCGTTTCTATTTCGATCACGAAAATCAAACTGGGTTGGGTACAGTGAATATTTTTATGGGAGACTTGGTTGATAATTTGTGACTTTAACACATGTGAACCAGTAAGGATCCATCAACTCTGATCGCATCTCTGACGATATGCATTAATGGAAATCTTCCATCGACTAATTATTAACATCTCTAATTTTTATGACGTTTTTTTCTTAAAGCATTCCAGCTTTTCTGTCTTGTTTTGTATTACATACCCATATATCCTTTTTTATGGACGTATAAGCTAAGGGCCCAACAACATTACCACCACACCACCCTACATATTTTCTAACAATTCTTATATTCAAAGGTGTTCCAAGGGTTTGTCTATCCCAAAAATTGATCCACAAATCATTGTAATGCAGGACGCCATTAAATCCATCCCCGCCTGCAAAAACAAACATTCACCTCCCATTGCGTACACATTGCTACCAAACCTCCAACCATCAACCGCCTCTTATTCTGCCAAAATTACCAATTGATTCACCTTAATAAATCGCTTCACAACTCATTCCCCCGAACTCACAGCAGTATATAAGAAAATATTAACATTTGCAGGTCCTTTGTATTTTTGTTGATGTTGCAGGATATTCTATTCTCCATATACCTTCGAATAATTCGCATATCCTTATGGGGACGACACAATGTTAGGCACTATCTTATCCCCAGTATCGTTTGGTCATTGTCCAGAAACTCATTTCCAATAGACCGTAAAAAGTTAACGCCCGACTTGGATCATCATCATCACACACTGTTAACCCGAAAGCCTCCCTTTCTGCGTGTACGTTGTATATGGATGTATCCTGGACGGACGTTCCAAACTCATTGCAAAAAAAGGCAACCCGTTAAAAATCCATTTGCAGATAACAAACCCCAGAGTCTGGAGTAGGGATTTACCGACTTGAGTTTTTTTCTGGGAAGGGGGGGAAATACCGAAAAATAGAAAATTTATCCTCAGACAATGGTTGTGGGCGGGACACAGCCATTTGGGACACGTGCTTAACTCGTTTTTCAATATAGCCCTTCTTTGGATCGCTCCTTCGAAAATACCTCGACACCACTTCCATTACCATCGCTTGAATGGGAAATCCTTGTCCATTAGCTGATACTGCCCGGTGGGCATAACCCCTATGGGCTCCATTCCAATTAAATAAAAGTTCAACTGCAGTTAGAAATGATGTTAGCAAATAGAACTCTGATGGTTGGTCATGTCCCCCAAAACCGAACCAACCAAGCTAACAGTATTCATTACTTAGTAATGAGCGCAAGGATGTAAACGTCTTTCAGAAGGGAGAACGCAAAATCAGCTATAGTTAGGCGCCCTTCCCAAAAAAAATAAACCGGGTTGACATTGCTGATTATTATTCACTGCGTTCCAGTTGAATGGAAATGGAATAAACATTTCCACAGACGAAGACATCATCGGGGTGACATGAGGTATGGACGGGTGGTTATTCCGTTTTAATGAAGTAATAATTGGTTGCGCATCTGGAACATAACTACAAGGATTAGTGGTGCCGTAAATGGTGGAAGGGATGCTGGGCATGGAGAGTAATGATATCTTGGTACAGATGATAGAATTTTGTTAGCTAACGGGCTAAATATATGGGTAGGAGTGGTCTAAAGTATACGCAATGATGAAAGGGGTGGAAACAACTTTTAAATGAGCTTCAGAGATTGCCTATACATTTACTTTACTAAACGAGCTGTTGTCCGGTTAAAGGGACTATCTGAGACACGGCAGTCTCCTATCCAACTTTTAGTTATTCAGTCCAAGGGCTTTCACATTCACGATACATTGATTTTTAAACCTAAGATTCGGTCTTCCACGTCATCTAGAAGTTTGGGATTCAACGTTTCTCTTGGCTGATTAAATCAATGTGTCCGAACCAATTCAGTCGACGTGTTTTTACCTTTTGTACTTCATCCAGAGTTTAGTACAGCTCTTTGCATAGGTTAAGTTAGGTTGAAGTGAAGCACGCGATGCGCGTGCACACTTAGACTATAAAAGTCCGTTGTGGATCCGTCGACTATATTCGTTCGCCTAATTGAACCATTCAGTGCTAATTCTGTACCGTGGGGGTTTCTGACATTGAAACTAGCCTGCTCTCCAAGATTATCGAAGAAGTAGTCTCCCAGATGCACAGATCCAGATCCACAAAAAAGGAGACCCTCTGAACTGCGCCAACTACAGAGGCATAAGTCTACTCAACATCGTCTACAAGATCCTATCTGCCGTAATATGTGAACGCCTGAAACTGTTTACCAACAACCTGATCGGCCCTTATCAGTGTGGTTTTAGGCCAGGAAAGTCCACAATCGATCAAATTTTCACACTTCGACAGATCCTGGAAAAAACCCAAGAAGTCCAAATCGATACCCACCACCTATTTATCGATTTCAAAGCCGCATATGACAGCATTTATAGAGACGAACTATACAGAGCCATGTCTAGGTTTGGTATACCGCCCAAGCTCGTCCGTTTGTGTAGGATGACGATGGAGAATTCTCGCTGCCCCATCAGGGTCGGAAACGACCTCACCGACACATTCGATACCAAAAAAGGATTTAGGCAAGGCGATGCGCTGTCATGTGACTTCTTCTTCGGCTCCGCTATTAACTCTGACAACAACATCTCGTCAGAAACCAAACAAAGAATTACTCTTGCCAATCGCTGTTTCTTCGGGCTAAGAAGGCAATTTAGTAGTAAAGCCCTCACTCGAACTACTAAGGAGATCCTATATAAGACTGATCATCCCAGTCCTGCTTTACGGCGCTGAAGCATGGACCGTATCAAAATCGGATGAAGAAATCCTTGGTCGATTCGAGAGAAAAATTCTTCGGACAATCTTCGGTCCCGTTTGCGTTAACGGGCTATGGAGACGAAGATTCAACCAAGAACTATACGAGCTGTACAGCGACATACCCCTAGTCAAAAAAAACTCCGCATTGGACGTTTAAGATGGCTAGGACATGTAGAAAGAATGGACACCAATTCTCCTGCTCGCAGTCTTCGATTCCCAGCCAGAAGTCGGACGCAGTAGAGGAAGACCTCGCCTTAAGTGGCGCGCACAAGTAGAAACCGACCTCAACCAAATTGGAGTGTGCAACTGGAGGCAGTTAGCTGAGGACCCGGCTAATTGGAGGGGCATGTTGGTTGAGGCCCAGGTTCATTCCGGACCGTAGCGCCACTTAAGTAAGTAAGTAAGTAGTCTCCCAGATGAAGCTTCTTTTTTCTGAGAGGGCTGGGCAAGAGCATAGAAGGTAAGTAATACTTTCCTCCTCTTCCTCGTCTAAGCGGCTTCTACAGAAAACATTGCTGAAAAGGACTAGTTTTTTTGCATGTAAGCCTATTAGGACAGTGTCCCGTGAGGACACCGATTATGGTGATGATGTTTGATCTGTTCAGCATTGTTAAGCAGATGGAGCGCTTCTGGTTAAAGCTAGGCCAGAGTTGCTTGGATATTAGACACGTTGTGCCGTTTATGCATCTGCGGTTCACTTTCTTGGTCGCATCCTGTTTTATCTGTAATCTGTAAGGTTTCTTTGATTGCCATGATTTCCGCCTAGAAAACGCTACAATGATCGGGAAGGCTTAGATTAAACATCTTGGAGAAAATACCTCCACCCACTCCAGATTCTGTTTTAGACCCATCCGTGTAGATGTGAATCGAGTTATTGGTTCCGATTGAATCCGACTCAAATTCAAGGCGATTAGGAAAGGTTGTCCTGAAGTTAAACTCAAAACTGAGTTGGGTAGTGGTGTGATCGGTGTTTTCTGTAATGTTAAGATGATTCAGAATCTTTGTGTGTTCACCCTGATTGTGGGTCCAATGTGACGAGGCTCTCAGTCTCACAGCTGCACAAGCTGCGGTCTGTTTCCCGTAGAAATCTAGGGGCACTAGATGTAGGATAGCCCAGAACTGAAGATGGGGTTGTTCTAAGAGCTCCGCTAATGCATAAGCAGGCTGATCTTTGAACTTTACCTAGTAGGTTGCGGTTGGAGGTTCTTTCTAAAGCCGCCCACCAGACTAAGACACCATACAGGAATATGGGTATAGTGATAGACACGTAAAGCCAGAAAGAGATATTTGGTTGCATAACCGATTTCCTTCCGATTGCCTTTATAGGAGAGTATAAGGCTACGATGGCTTTCTTAACGCGTTCTTGGATGTTGACTTTCCAGTTCAATTTTTTATCCAAAACCAGACACTGGTATTTGGCTGATTCTGCGAACTCAAGACTGACGCCGTTAAGTTTGGGAGGATCAATATGCGGGACTTTGTATTTCCTGCTGAAAAGGACCAATTCGGTTTTTTGGAGAGTTCGCGCCGAATCCACATTTTGCGGCCCAATTAGAGAGTGCAGAGAGCCCATTTTGTAATATATCCCTCAGGGTATTAAGGTATTTCCCTGATACAGCTATTGCCAATTTACATCCTTCTCTTTCTAGATTTATTAGCACGGGTCGTATGAAACCTTAATCCAGCCCTATAGTTATTTTTGGTCCTCGAGTGGTATATTGAATATTGCCAGCAGCCCTGCGAGTATGCCGGCCATAAGGCTTACACACACAGAGGGGCCTCTATCCGCCACCCGGGGACTCGCACCGATAGCAGAACAAATAAACTCCCACGGAGTTTAGTTGTAGGGCCATATATGTAGGTATATAGGGCAAACAATTCGACCAAGAAATTTTCCTTTGAAATACTTAATATTTTCTCGTAAAGTAGGACTTGTAGGATAAGGGTCCAATAGAGCAAAAATTTTTTGCCGAAGTAGCATCGGTAAGTCTTCGTCGAATCTCCCGAAGGTGTCACTCGTGGGGTTGATGTTGACTACGAGGTTCAAGAGTTCTTGAAACTCGAAATTGTTGCTATCAACAGTGACATTTTGTCCAAGGAGGTGCTTCGACAGAACTTTGTCTTGTCCCCCTTAACTAAAAGATCAACGCGATTCGCCTATTCATCAATTGCCGTTAATGCTTCTACAACGGAGCGACCAATAATATCTACATCTTCTGCGTATTCCAGTAGCTGGACGGATTTGTTAAGAATGGCACGAGATTGGAGAAATCGCATAATAGCGCGTATCCTAGTCGGAATCCGGTGCATATTTGGAAAAGGTTCGTTGTTAGGTGGCACAGCTGTATCAGTTTTAATGGTATCCCGAGTTCCGTAATCGCTTTAAAGAGCCTTAGGCGATAGATGCTATCATATGCGGCCTTCGTTGGTCCCTTCCAGGATGCTGGTTAGTGTGCAAATTTGGTCTGTGGTCGATATGAAGTGCAGCAATGCTTCAAACGTTCACACAAAACGTTGGATATGATCTTACACGCAATATTTATAAGTGATATGCCTCGGTAATTGTCGCAAGACGCTGGATCGCTTCGTATATATGGAACTTTTGGAGCTGATACTCCAATCATGCTTTCATCCATCCCGACGGCATACCTTCTATAGTTCTGAAAAATTGTATTAACTATTTAGCTCAACCCCTTACTGTTCTTTTCCAATTCTCAATGTCACAGGGAGTCTTTTCTTCTCTTTGGAAGACCTCTTTCATAATCCCCTTACATATAAAAGGCCCTAAGAACAAAATTTCTAACTACCGACCAATTGCTAAACTCTCTTGTATACCGAAGCTATTTGAAAGCATCGTTTATGATATATTATTTTTTAATTGCAAATCCATCTTTTGTCCTAACCAACACGGACGTCTACAACCACCAACCTAATAGAATTTGTATCTAACACTCTGTGCGCATTAGAGAATGGCAACGAAGTCGATATTATTGCCACTGACTTTAGTAAAGCTCTCGATAAAATTTCACATGAAATCATTCTTTTTAAACTTAAAGCACAAGGTTTTCAACCGAGCTTTATTGTTTGGATTAAATCCTATCTTTTTGAACGCCAACACAAAGTTCTGTTTAGATGCTCTGTATCGGACCCCTTTTTAGCCACATCCGGAGTGCCTCAAGGTAGCCATCTTGGTCCGTTGATATTTATTTTGTCTATCAATGACGATGACTGTATCATTGAAAACTCATATTTATCTGTTTATGCCGATGACATGAAAATCTTTAGGCACATTTCCTCCTCCGCTGACTCTTACCCACTTCAAAGAGATTTAAACAACTTTTCAACCTGGTGCCAAAAAAACTTCCTGGAGCTCAATGTCATCAAATGTCAGACCATGACATACTCCCGTAAGCGTCTTCCATCAGTCGCGAGATCCTATTTAATATTTGGTGAGCCCGTACCTAATGTGCTTTTCATGCGTGATCTGGGTGTTATCTGTGACAGAGAACTTAACTTTCGCTTTCATATTGATAATATCATCAGCAGAGCCAACTCCGGTTTGTAAAACGCTGGTCTAAGGAATTCTCGAACCCCTATGTTACAAAATCTCTCTTTTCAACATTTGTATGGTCGCCTTATCACAATACCCATTCCCTCCGTATTGAGAGTGTCCAACGCAGCTTCATCCGTTTTGCTCTACGCGGTCTCCCCTGGGTAGATAGTTTTCATTTACCACCCTACAAGGATCGTTTGAAATTGATAAACCTTCCATCGCTTCAAAAGCGTCGTGAAATAGCCGACATTCTATTTGGACATCAGCTTCTAGCAGGAAATATTGATTGCCCCGCTCTGCTAGAAATTATGTCCCTCAACGCCAATTCCCGAAATCTAAGATCTGTTCCCCTCTTCCGACTAAACTTCCACCGAACCAACAACGGCAACAACGAAGCAATGACTAGAATACTGCGCCTGGCTAATGGGCACAACTCCTTTGATTTTCACTGTAGCAAACTTGCTCTACGAAACTCCCTCATGTCCACCTCATCTTCCAATACTCCTTAACCATTTTTCTAATAAATAATTTTAATTAGGTTAATTTAGTCTTAAGTCAGCTTGTACTAAGCTTAAATAAATAAATAAATATAAAATCCAGGCATTAATTATAGTTTGGTGCATATACACCTCCATGGAAAGACTTCGGTTCTTAAGGAGTTACCTCGTTGTCCTTAAGCTTTATGATGCCTGCGCGTACTCATCTTTGCTGGAAGGGTTGAGTTACTGTGGGATGTTTTTATTACGCTATCACTCTCTTGAGATTATGCCTATTTGGCCGCTGCTGCAAATGCTTCCTGAAAACATGTGCAACTTCCTGTGGTCCTGTGATTTGGTTGTCATTGCTTTTTCGTAGGGCTTGCGAGTAGGCTTTTGTTGGCTTATACAATTGACGGATGTTTTTCTTGTCACGAGACTCTTTGATTTCCCTAAGTAGGGAGACTGGGTGCTCATTTTGATTCTTAGTAGGATTTCCTCCGATTCCCTTATTCTGTATTGACATTCTTTCCGGACCGCCAGGGTTTTGCATTGTAGCACCTTGATATGTGCCACTTCCGTCATATTTTTGGTACTATGATGGATTCGGCTACCTCTTTGAAGATATTGGGATACTGTATGAAGACTCTGGCAATCTAAGACTCACTAAGGCGACCAACGTGAAGTCTCTTATTTCTAGCTTCTTCGTTGAACAGTCGAACTCTTAATTTGGGTGGGATGAGAAAATTGTCAGTATCAACGTTTGTCCCTCTGAAAGTGTGTCCATTCAGGATGTTGGATGAGTGCCTCGTACCTATGAGCACATATTCGATTTGGTTGACCGTTTGACCATCAGAAAACCGGCAGGTTGCTTTACGGATTCAAAACCTAAAATTTGTTCGCAGTATTAGTTGCTGCTGCAAATCCTGCTAGTCGAAGACCATCATCGGTTAGTGGAGGCTGTACTTTCCAACTATTCATCCAAAGATGGCCCATTTTAGTATTGAAGTCTTACTCAAGTGTCGCTACTGTCCGGAATAAACCTGGGTCTCAACCAAATTGTCTCTCCAATTAGCCCAGTTCTGAGCTAACTGCATCCAGTTGAGCACTTGAAGTTGGTTGATGTCTGTATCTACGTGTGCGTGCCACTTCACTTCGTCCGTCGCGTCGTTTGGAATCGAAGACTTCGTGTGATTTTCACATCGTATTTCGAACAGGCTCTGTAGGCTCCCGCCCTTTCTCCAACCTGATCCTGTTCGTCGTACATTCTAAGTAACAAGTTTGTCTGCCCTGTCCCACGCGAAGACAGATTCAAGTGTTTGAATTCCGCTCGTGATGTACAGCATGTACGTTCCAGGTGCAAACTCGTGAGTCATTTTCCGAGGTCGGTACATTTGAGGGGTATGATTGGGGGTTCCATTAAACGATGTTGTTGCCTCCCTGACCTCCCTGGAGGGCCTTTACAAACGCCACAAAAACTGATCCATATCCTACCTCCCGCAAAGCAACTTCCCACCGATCCTTTAGCCATGTTCCTTTTGATTGTCTTCCTCCCAGGACCGCTTGCAAGCTCAATTTTAATCAATCATAACGATCGCTTCGCATATGCAGATGTCAAACAAATTTAAATCCTTACCCCATATCCGATTCATTGTCGCACACCTGCGACATCAAAACACTGCTAACAGTCCGCAAATACCCATTTCACATTGTTATCCTTCAACAGACAAACAATGGGTAGGTCCTGAAAATTCCTCCTCAAAAAAAAAAAGAGAAAAGAAAAATCACATCCAATTGTCGCAATCAAATATGCAGGTGGTCATCGCATGCATATCCAGTTGGGAAAGGATAACTCGGTACACACACAGAACGCTTATTAGAATAGTATCAATCAGACGAAAGGATAATAACGGATTTACCGCATTCACAGCGACACATTTGTGAATCCCTTTTGATTTGTGCTGTGTGAACCGATTCGTATACCATACGAAATCCCTCTGTTACCTGTTCATCCATGCAAAAACGGATATCCCTGTACACACTCATTTAACCAAACAATTCGTAAATGGCTTATGTATAGATGCGAGACAGATTTGTGTATTTTTGTGAGTAAGTGTACACTCAACGGCCATGAAAAAGGATTTTTGTTAATTGCTTAGAATCCAATCGTAAATTCCGCTTGAGTGCACCACTTCAGCAATTCAATATGAAAATCATGATGACACGATGATGATTCATCAAAAGTGTCCTGACGAATGTGCATTTCTCTCCTGCAGGCAGTGTATTTGCATTTTATACTAGACACGGAATTCGATTGGGAATGCATATGCACACACAATCGGAAAGGAGACCTAGGAAAGGAGTGTCACTGTTTTGGGGACAGAAATAAACACCATCAGACCGCAGTAACTCTGTATGTAGTCAAGCCCGTAAAAAGAGAATCAGGCATCGACTGTGGTATGTCTATCGAAACAACAGACAGACTCTGTTGAATTATTTAGAAAATATCCTGCGAAATAAGCATACGTATAAATATTACCGTAATGGGAAATAATATGTTGCCATCAACCAATGATATATGCATAAGCAGCCTTAAGTGTGTCCTGAGGAACAATATGTGCTTCATCATGTGAGCGGATTTGTGATCCAAATTCAAAGTTCTGAAAAGCCTGTCCAACCCTCATGTCCAATGGAGGGAAATTAAATATTTCCGTAAACGATTTCTCCTCAAGGATATGGGGTTCATTGATAGTGTGTTGTAATAACAGTTCTGTTTAGATGTATGTATCACAGGACGTGCAATTAATATCTTCGTAATGTCCAATTAGTTGCTCGATGCCATCAGTTAACCACTGGTCGTCGTATAACCAGAAATTGGTTATTTTGGGGTTAAGTGGTTTTGCATAACGATGAGGTTCGGAGAATTTGTTAAGTCCGGTACAAGGATGTCGTAGTTATGAATAAGACTTGCAATGAATTCCCGAATATCAGTATTGTTGACCTGATGTTAGATTTTAACACCAAATGTTATAAATTGCATCGACAAGGATGTGACCAGAATGAGGTCGACAGTTTGGTAGTTATCGGCTAACTTGACAAGGCTTGGTATTTGTCAGTTCTAACCAGTGTGTGTTTTTATTGCAAAGACTATAAATTGGTTGGCTGAAAATTCTTCCGATTTACATTTGAGCTTTAACGCACTTTTGAAAGGAAAGATGAGCCAAAACTTCATGTCCTCGGAGCATAGCCGTACCAAAGAATGCAAATATCGGGCAAATGCTCTTGGCAATGGAGCTCTATCAGGAGTTGGCACGAATTAAAGGCCCACATGCCACAAGTTCACATTTGACTTTAAAACTGTATACCAATAATCTTATCGGCCATTGTCAGTGTGATTTTAGGCCAGAAAAGTCCACAACTAAATAAAACTTTACACATCGACAGATTTAAAAAAAAACCCGAGAAGTCCAAATCAATACACATCACCAATTCACTGATTTCACGCATACGACCGACATTTATATAGCGGAACTATACAAAGGGACGTCTAGTTTTGGTATACCGCCTAAACTCCGTCAGGGTGACAATTAACAATTCTCGCAGCTCTATCAGAGTTGGCAATCCTCACCGGAACATTCGATAAAAAAATAAGATTTAAGCAAGGTGGTGTGACTTCTTCAACATAACTCTTGAGAGGATTGTGTAACACTCTCCCTAGCCAACACCAGGCGTGGCAAAAATGTGTCTTAACAGTAAATGAGGTTAAGAACAAGTGTATGATGTCTACACGAAAGTAAACACAACACCGATGAATGGGACAAATCCTTACAATCGCCCGCTTCAACTTTCAGGAATAACGGGCTTGTCTACCTTGGCTCAGCTATTAACTCTGACAACGACATCTAGTCTCTTACTTCTTTGGCAGTTGCCAAAGAGTTTTCTTAACATCGAGAAGCAGTCTTTCGAAAAATCATTTTTTTACTTTGTCGGAGCGTGAGCCCATATAAGGCTTATTTTGTCGAATTGTCCCTTGATTCGGATTCTTCTTATGTGTTCGCTAATGTCTTGGAAGTCTAGCACTTATAACAAATCCACATTCGAATATTCACTGTTTATGCTCACTATAACACGTTCATCTTGTTGACCGGCTCATCCCATTGTATTTCCTAGTTGACAGTAATTTCAGTTTTCAGCTTAGGGCTTCCGCTAGTTGTTCGCCTGCACCTCGCCTGTTTAATGTTTCAAATTCCAGATGAAGAATGTAACGTCATTGTCCTATATTCAGCATGGTCGTCAAAAATAAAAGCAGTCATTACCGAGGCTCTTGGTTGCTTCGAAACAACAATTTTTTCCTTATTCTGGCAGGCCAGATCCAATTTATTAAATACTCCTAGGACACGGGGCTATTCTTATCCAGTACGGGATTGTGCGCTGCCGTTGGGCTCTAAATCTTCCGCCGCAGCATCTCTGTTCAAGTGGCCAGGGAAATTCCTAAATGACCTGTTGTCCGAATATGTCGTTTACTTTCCATCCTAACTGGGACTGCAGAAGCCATCGTAGCGTTGATTCTATCATGGGAATTCTTACGCTGCGGTATTGGAAAAGGATTATGTAAGGACACATCTTCTCCCCGCTCTCATCTGGTGCTTCACGACTTTACACAGGAATTGACACTCATCTACGGTCAAGAAACTAGGCACTCGGTCGGCGGACGAAGGGAAGGCTGAGAGTCGGAGGACAAAACAACATAAATTTTAGATCACAATTACATTTTACGCCATCTGTAAAAATGATGACACACTCACATTATGACATTCCAACTTAATACTTTGATTTATAATGGAAGCGGAAAAGTAAAAGTCAAGTATGTGGCTTGATCTTATTTTGAAGAAATTTATGAATACGGGTATTCATGTAGCGTCGGAAAGTCATCGGTAACATTGTAAAAGTGGTAAATTCACTCCGTCATAAATGTACTGTCACAGTTTGATGCAAAATTGGAAATTTAGCACACGAATTTGAGTAAACCGAGGTGTAAACGCACTTCTGAAATGCTATTGTTAAATTTAGTCCTTTGGATCCACAAATCAAAGCTAAATTAAGCGAATAGCAGAAAAGTAAAAATTACGAAAATGAGACTGAACTGATTATTATAGCACGCAGTTTTCGGGGAGTTCATCAAAAGTTCTTCGTAAAGTTAGATAAAATTTTTAGAATGTTTTAAACTTCCAAAACGTTGCATGAATACCTTTACTCTCTTATTAATAAAAGCTGAGTAGCTAATCAGTGACTAACTTTTGACATTTGCGATAGTATTTCTTATGAAAAAAAATATAATTTTAGTCATTGATTTGCTAATCAAGGAATGTAAATACAGGCTTTATCTTTACTCTGTCTTTCTATCTTAAAATGGTCAATGGGAGAAAATAAAAGTAATTCATCATTTCAAAGAGCCGATGATTAATTAAATGCAATTGCATTTGATTTGGTATTGAATTTATCGATATTTTTCTTAAGTTTTCGAATCAATAAAATTTCATTTTAAAAAAATAATTTGTTGGCTCACTTTGTTGATGTCCTCCAAAAACCCGTACAGACATGATGACCTACCTTCTTCGTTTTTATTCCCACGTCGTCATTGTTTTTCGTTTTGTTTTTGTTGATAAACACTATCACTGTTAATTTCGATCGAACACACAAATTTTTTGAACATCTTACTACTTAATTCACTTTTTCAGCTTACAACAGAATTTGCAAAACACTCACTTTCACTGAAATGCCATTTGTAGCGAAAACTTTGCTAACAAATATCGACATTTTCATTCTTTTACCCGCACTTTTTATGGAGTTTCATGAATTTCAGTTATTTGCAACACAAAATATTGAAAACCCGACTTGAAATCATTTTTTTATCGAAAACTTTTGATTTTGCCAAACATTTCCAGCGGCACTTGCGAATTCACGCTTTTGGAGAAACATCACTCGAGATTAATCTACACATCATACTTTTAGACGTGATACCAAGGAATCACTTATTTAAAACGATTTGATATTAATTTCGAGCTTACAACTTGCAATTGTGGAAAAAAACATATGAGAAGGCTACAATCCGCTGTGCGGATCGTTGAATACCCTATCCCATCCTATCCATAAAACTAAAATCCCCAAAAAAGGGGGCATGGCTAAAAACACGATGTGGATAAAATAGAAAAAGTGATATAGTGTCAACAAGTTCTTCAGACTGCTTACAAAACAATTTTGCGGTTCTACAAAAGACAAGGTTTTATCCTGCATATGTTATGGGGTAGTGTATAAAAATGGTTTTTATATAAAAACGCCCCCAAAAAGTGGGCGTGGGTTAAAATGGTATATAGACGAAATGTTCATATTAATAATGTTAATGATTCTGCATCAAAATTTTTTTCGAAAAATTTAAAATTTGACCGAAAACAGTTTTTAATTGAAAACGCCCCCAAAAAGTGGGCGTGGCAAAAAACTTTATATGAACGAAATATAGATATTAATATTGTCTAAATATGTTGTTCAAAAATTTTTTTAAAATTCCTTACGGTTTGGTCAAAAACTGAGTTTTTCTTAAAAGGGGGCGTGGCAGTGGGCGGATTTCAAAAATTTTTACACTTGTTCTGTAGGCAGAGACGAAGATCCTATATACCAAATTTCATTATCCTAGCTCAAAATTTAAGGCCTAAAAATCGGTGACGTACAGACGGACGGACGGACGGACAGACAGACATGGCTTAATCGACTCAGCTAGCGATTCTGAGTCGATCCATATACTTTGAGGTATATGTAGCAAAATTATTTCTCTATGTTACAAACTAAGTATCAAAACTAATATACCCCCCTATGGGATAGGGTATAAAAATAATTTGCTTTTTTTGCCGTGCACAGGCCGACATATTTTTCACTTACACTCGCTCCCACACAACACTATTGCAAAAGGCGATCGCGATAATTGAATTTATAAGCGATATTACTAACTTTTACGATTTCCGACTCTATATCTCACTTAAAACAATTGATTAATAAATTATTTAGAAAAACACCGGCATTTACTTTCGCGCACTGAATTAATTTCTCCAATCACACTGACGTCTGCACTGCGATGACATTGACAGCTGCCGCTTGAAGAAGCAGGGTGGTCATGAGGTCGTGAGGTGATTTGTTGTGGTAGGTAAGTTACACTGTTGTGGTGCATGGTGGAAACTGAAAATAAAATAAGAAAATTGCAAGGTTTTAATGTAAAATAATGTAAATGTAAGTAAATTAATGTGAATTGGTATATATTTGATTGATAGAGATGTGTTTCTTTTGTAAAGGTCCGTCTACAACAAAGAAACACACAAAAAAGGAACGTGTTGAATTGTTGGATTTAATTTCTTTATTTTACTTAAGGTAAATATGTCGAACAGTTAATGTTTAATCGTGTTGTCCTACATTATAAAGAGCAAAATCTAACAGAAAATAACGATTTGCAATACTGTTGCCGTTAATATCAATTAAATTATCAGTTAAAACGAAGTTTGATGCATTTCATCTGTCAAAACTTGGAACAAAATGTGTGTTTGACGTTACAAATGGATTAGTCAACTTACGAATCTCTATGATATTCTCCTATGCTGCTATGCTTAACAGACTAGGCATGCGTAAATCAATGCCAAATGTGCAACGACATCGAAAGAAGTCTTCGAAATTAAAAACGGTTCGGTGAACTCATTGATATTTTTTTTATCATTTATTTAAGTGACACGTGGGGGGATGGTTCGATGGCACTTTTCAAGGGCGATGGCTAGCGACATCAGACTGATCTTCGGAGCTTACTACCCCAATGACATATTATATATGAAGAGCACGCATATGTCCGGCTTAAGGCATTAGTTCATATCGATTCGATACAGTTAGTTCAAGGAAGGAACGGTACCCCGCGGGAGAAAAGCGGCTGATCCGTGACGGGTACGGCGACAATGCTGTATATAGTTTCACCACTAGTCCACTTTAGAACGGCGATATCAGATCGCAATAAAGCTGATGCTAAACATATGAGAAGGCTAAAATCCGCTGTCCCTATCGTTGAATACCCTATCCCATCCCATCCTTAAAATTAATATCCCATCCCCAAAAAGTGGGCTATTGGCATATAATATAGAAAATGAAATAGTCACATCATATTGTTCAAACAGTTTATCAGAATCTTTTATTGTTCCACAAAAAACAACGTTTTTCTCCTGCATATGCTATGTGCTAGGGTATACAAACGATTTTTGTAGGAAAACGCCCCCAAAACGTGGGCGTGGGTTAAAATGGTCTAAGGACGAAATGTTCATATTAATTTTATTAACGTTTTCGCTTAAATTTTTTTTTTGAATATTTGAAAATTTGACCAAAAAAGGTTTTTTACTAAAAACGCACACAAAAAGAGAGCGTGGCTTAAAACTTTATATTGATATTGAGATTGTCTAAATATTTTGTTCAAACACTTTTTCAAACTTCTTAACCATTTGCCTAAAAAAAGGTTGTTCTAAAAAGTGGGCGTGGCAGTGGGCGGATTTTGATTTTTATTACATTTGTTCGAAGGACCACATATACCAAATTTCATCATCCTAGCTTAAATTTAAGGCCTAAAAACCTGTGACCTACAGACGGACGGACGGACATACAGACATGGCTTAATTGACTCAGCTAGCGATTCTGAGTCGATCCATATGCTTTGAGGTGTATTTAGCTAAATTATTTCTCTATGTTACAAACTATGTATCAAAACTAATATAACCCTATGGGATAGGGTATAAAAAGCAGTGCACCGAATTTTAGAAGCTAAAAAAGGAAAGTGCTTTAGCACTACCTTAGAGGACTGTAGTTCTACTCCTTAGTGTCAAGAATATTAGCTTTAGGTACAAGGCCTGAGGCTGGGCTTGCCAATCATATTGGCGGTGTTCCATACATGTTGGGTAACCAATACTCCAACTCGCAAAGTCTTCTATTCGCAGCCAGATATTGGACATAGTAGACGGATACATCGCCTTAAGAGGCGCGCACTTCAAGTGCCTAACTAGGGGCAGTTAGCTAGGGACCGGGGCTAATTGGAGAGGCATGCTGATTGAGAACAGGTTCATTTCGGACTGTATAGCGCCTCGTAAGTAAGTAAATCAATTTTGAAACAGATTATACTAAGATTTCTACCTAAAACACGGGAATTAATGGTAACAGGCTCGTTAGGACGCAGTATAGTTCTCACAGTTATATATGTATGCTTATGTCATACTTAAGTTCAGTGTCATGAGACAAGATAATGCTTTTAAGATAAAGAAAGGTTGGAATTTTCTCTATTTTTTGTTTAGTAATGTAAGTTTAGCGAAAAAGCTTAAAGGCCTTTTGTCTAAGTCTTGGATTCATTCGTTTTAAGTCCCACTCTTTTGGCCTGTTGTGATGTCATCATCAATACCCCACTTTGGTTTATTTTAACCTCTTTATATTTCAAAAGCTTTTAATAATTTGCCTTTTTGTAGAGAATTGGTAGAAGTCACAACTGAAACTGGCGTTTTTTTTATCCTTCAGCTCTTTACTAGCTGCACTTAATATTAGATACTGCGAAGGTGCCTTTCCAAATATATCCTATTGCTACCATTAAAATGTTGGGAACTGTAACATCTTGTTCGTACCGGTCTGATCTTATCTGAAACCATCGTCTTCCCTTAATTTTTAGTTTTTCCCGGGTTTTATTAAAAATAACAAATCATGTTCACACCTTTAGTCAAGAAAATTAACTTACAGTTTACATATGAAAGTCTAATAAAAAATCTTCTAAAAATCTTCACATCACCACTGATGCTTACAATATTGCTTCCCTTCGACAAGAATTTCGTCAAACCCCCAAAAGAGCAATCAAATAATCCTCATGACATTAGTCAAGCTCGACCTACAGTCGTACTTACCCTGCGCCACTGGGATTCATCAATTCCATCACAGCTTATCACCATCCATACATCCTAAGGACACACATTGCTACACTCAGCTCAAGTGTGAATATACTATTCCACTGACTAATGACATCTTGCGGGTCCTTAGTTCAATCCAAACACAAAGGCACACATTATAGCCAAAGCACACAATCAATTTGTGGTCAACTCATTAATCCCACCTGAGCAATCAAATTAAGGTGAGAAATTGCTCCTAGAGAATAATGAGCTTCTCATCCTTAAAATCGTACGAGGGGCGGAAGAAGAGATGTCGGTGGATCCCTTCTTGGTTTTTCATCGCACTTTAATGATGACATGCTAAAGGAGTACTCTGCTTGTGGCTGAAAAAATAACCTCATCCAAATATTTTCCCACGATGAATTGCTTAAAAGTTTTTCGTCAGTCTTCTCAATTTGCTGCGTCAATCGATTTGCTCTTTAATTAGCCCTACGGCTCCGAATACATCGAATCTGGGAAAATTCAAAATCTCCTTCGTCATCATCAAAGTAGTCGTCGTCGTCGACATCGGGTACCTTTCCCCCGAGACTGTGATTCGTGTGATGCTATGGGGGAACCCTTTTGCATCCCCACAAAAAGGAATGCTTGTGACAGACCAAATATCCCTTGAAATTTGTGGATTAAACTAAAAACCAGTGTACGAGGTAGTCGGTGCGGTTTGAAGCAATTCACTTCGACGTACCCTCAGAAACAACAAGACCCAAGGACTCTGAAATTTCTGACTCGGCCAAATACCCAATTTAAGCCACAAGATTGATGATTTCTTCTACAATGTCACTGGGTGGGAAAACAGAGTAAGAATGGCGAATAGGTTGTGTGCATTGGGTCGTAGGTTGTGAAGTAAACTGTGGTTTTTATACCCTAACCCATAACAGAACGAACTAGAACTGCCAACCACCCGACCTAAGTGAAGTGAGGATAGCAATATCTAAACTTAAGCTTAATAAGGCCGCCGGAAATGACGGCCTTCCCGCTGAGCTTTATAAAGCTGGCGGTGATGACTTGGAAAGTAACATCCACCAACTCATAAGCCAAATCTGGTCGGATGAAAGTATGCCTGAAGAATGGAACATCAGCATCGTTTGCCCGATCCACAAAAAAGAAGACCTTCGGAACTGCACCAACTACAGAGGCCTAAGTCTTCTCAACATCGCCTACAAGATCCTATCTGCCGTAATATGTGAACGCCTGAAACCGTTTACCAACAACCTGATTGGCCCTTATCAGTGTGGTTTTAGGCCAGGAAAGTCCACAACCGACCAAATTTTTACACTTCGGCAGATCCTGAAAAAAACACAAGAAGTCCAAATCGATACCCACCACCTATTTATCGATTTTAAAGCCGCATACGACAGCATTTATAGAGACGAACTATACAGAGCTAATTATATACCGCCCAAACTCGTCCGTTTGCGTGATTAAGGCAAGGCGATGCGCTGTCATGTACTTCTTCAATTTGATTCTTGGGAGGATTGGATTGGTAAAACTCCCGAACCAACACCAGAGGCACAATATTCCAAAAATCAGTTCAAAACTACTAGCATACGAGGGTAAGACTAAGTTTATGCTGTCAACACGAAATGACACACAACATCGACGAATTGGGCAGAACGTCACCATTGACAGATATAACTTTGAGGTAGTACGGGGCTTTGTCTACCTCGGCTCCGCTTTTAATTCTGACAACTACATCTCGTCAGAAATCAAACGAAAGATTGCTCTTGCCAACCGCTGTTTCTTCGGGCTAAGAAGGCAATTTAGTAGTAAAGCCCTCACTCGAACTACTAAGGTGATCCTATATAGAACCCTGATCATCCCAGTCCTGCTCTACGGCGCGGAGCTGAAGTATGAACCGTATCAAAAGCGGATGAAGAAATCCTTGGTCGATTCGAGAGAAAAATTCTTCGAAAAATCTTCGGTCCCGTTTGACGGGCTATGGAGACGAAGATTCAACCACGAACTGTACTAGTTGTAGAGCGACACACCCCTGGTCAAAAAACTCCACATTGTACGTTTAAGATGGCTAGGACATGTAGAAATAATGGACACCAATACTCCGGCCCGCAGAGTCTTCGATTCCCAGCCAGACATCAGACGCAGTAGAGGAAGACCTCGTCTTAAGTGGCGCGCACAAGTAGTAACCGACCTAAGCCAACTTGGAGTGCGCAACTGGAGGCAGTTAGCTAAGGATCGGGCTAATTAGAGAGGCATGTTGGTTGAGGCCCAGGTTCATCCCGGACTGTAGCGCCACTTAAGTAATTAAGTAGTCCAATGAAATATTAAGCTTGACTTCCTCCATTTTTCGAAGTTCAAAACGAAAGGATTTTATGGTTTCTGCAGTCTTAAACATGTTTTGAATCCTTAAAAATAAAAAAAAAAACCTCCCAATCCAATACGTTCCCCTCGCTGGGTAAAAAAGGTCAAACGAATTTCTTTGTCGGTCTCGGTCTGGCCGATATGGTGTAAACCCTAACTATGTATATCCAGGCAAAGGAATTTCCCCTTATCATTGAGAATGTATTTTCTGTCAAGTCAGACCATTGCCGTACACAGTACACACAATGCTCCGACTCTGTCGGTTAGTTCTTCGCTCTTGTGTCTAACCCGAAAACTACAGGCCAAAGGAAGAAAATTAAGGAAAAGGATAAAATCCGGTGTATTTGTGTGCCTCACCACAAAAAAGGAATTTCTTCTCTTACGGTTGAGTTAGATCCTTTATGGTAATCATTTGAGGTGGAGATTGCTTTGTGTACGATATGGAATTTTTAGTTTTTTTTTCTTCCTGCCAGTATGACTAGTGGGTATAAGAAAGGATTCAGGGATCTAGGAGAAGATATGCATATGAAATCAAAATATAAAATCTGTGACTACAACTACATACGATGTATAAAAGGATAGTGACCAGAAAGGATTAAATTATTATTATGACTCGGTTGATCGTTCGGTACAACTTCTGTTGAGGATAGGTAAGTCCTTTTGTCACAGAAAAATGGTGGGTATTTTGAATGTGCTTGTGCGTGGCTGAGATTTTTAAATCGGGGGGATTTGGCTTTGTCGGGGATTGAGCAAAGAAAAGATGTATGACATTGACACACCTGTGGGTTGTTTTTTTTACAAGGATGTCTGTATCTTTTAATGCGATCCTATGACAACATAAATGCTTTTTACCAAGCTGATGCCTATGAACTTTGAGGCTCAGCCTCCTTGTGACGGCCGCCGGTTTCCAAGTACCTTGACCGTACATAGGGTGTAAAATCCTATATAAAGATTTGTAAGCAGCAAGTTAGTGCGGGGGTGAAAAAATGTTCTTACATTAAGGTATTTCCTCGTTATTTAAGGCAGTGGGGAAATTCCCAAGATGGAGTCAATGGTGGCGTCTACACATCCCACTTGAGATTGACATAGTGAAGAACTAATATGAGACGCTTTGACATATTGCAACAACAGGTCCTCTAAGAATCTCCAGGGTTAGTAGTAAGGCACCTTAAACACAGATGGTGACGGATGAGTCGAAGATCCAACGGGAGAGGTCAATTTAAATTGATCAAGTATGCATGGAGAATGAAAATTCAGTACCTTGCGAGATCCACAAAAAGGGGAACCTCTGAATTGCGCCAACTACAGAGGAATAGTTCTCCTTAACATTGCCTACACCATCCTATCTGCCGTAATATGTGAACTTCTAAAACCGTTTACCCACAAACTGATCGGCCCTTATCAGTGGGGTTATAGACAATGAAAGTACAAAACTGATCAAATCTCCGCACTTAGCCAGATTCTGGAAAAAAAAACAAAGAAGTAGAATCGATACCCACCTATTATTCATCGATTTCAAAGCTGCATACGACAGCATTTATAGAGACGAGCAATACAGAGCCACGTCTAGTTTTGGTATACCTCCCTACCGATGGAGAATTCTTGAAAATTCTTGAGAATTCTGCTTCATCAGAGTTGGGATCGACCCACTCCGATTTAGATGACTGGGAGGGCGATTGACAACCATTACTACTGCTCGCAGAGTCTTTGATTTCCAGCCAGACTACAGACGCAGTAGAAGATGATTTCGCCTCAAGTCGCGCGCACTAGTAGAAACCCACAACAACCAACTTTAAGTGCTTAGCTGGAGGCAGTTAGCTATACACCGGGCTAATTAGAGAGACATTTTGGTTGAGGCCCAGGTTTATTCCAGACTGTAGCGGCACTTAAGTAAGTAAGTTGATCCAAAAGAATCCCAAAGAATAATGTGGAACAGAACTAGTGTGGGTGAGGCACTTTAGCATTTTTAGCGAATCTATCTGAGGAAACGCCATAGACCACTACTTGAAAATATCTGTCTTTTAGAATGTTTTACTGTAAATTTGGGGAACAAACCCCTTTGACAAACTCTAAAGTCTCGATTCTCTGTTTTTTAATCGCAGATGGCGATTAATGGTTTGCAAAGCTTAGAAGGTCTCCACTGGATCGTTTCTTTAGGAGCTCAGGTTGGAATTGTTTCCACAATTTCGGTATTCATTTTTTTGTCCATTACCTTTGAAAGTATGTCTAGTATGTCTATTGTCTAGGCATCCATTTTCTTCGTCTATTGGGAATTGGGTGGATTCGAGCAATTTTCTTTGTCGTCGAGTTTACTTTTAGGACCCGCATATGTGAGGTTTCATTTTGGAGATCTTGGTGTACATTGTTGACATTGGTGTTGGGTTAGGCGTCAAGCGTTCGCCAGCACACTTATACCATTTTGGTCAATTGTGATACCACGTGGATCTTGTCCATTCTCCTTACTATCCATGGGAAAACCATTCTGAGCTTTTGATAAAGCGGAGGAGGCTTTTCACTTACGTTTTTACCAAATCACTGAGATTTTGAAAATAGAAAGCTCCAAGATGTAGTTTCATCTTGTTTGATAGGGCTGGGCAGTTACAGAGGAGATGAAGTATGGTTTTTCTTCCTCTTCGTCCATGCAGCTTCTACAGAAGTCGTTTGAGAAGAGGCCTAGCCTTTCTGCGTGTCTACTTATTAAACAGTGTCCCGTGATGACACCTATGGTGGCTCAAATATACGGCCTATCAAGCGAAATCAGCCCCTTTGATCTTCTAAAATATATCTTTGGCCAAATTTGTTTAGTTGTTTGACACGTAGGGCCAAGACTCCATCTGAGATTAATTTTTCTGTTAGAATGATGCCCTAATAAGCTTTGGCATGTAGCGATAGGAATACCTAGTGCGCCCGTGTCGGGTGCAACTGGTAATTTGCTTCCATTTCTGGCGAGTTTATCAGCAGATATTACATTCACTTTCAGTCAGGATAAGGCTTCTTTGATCGCCATGACTTCCGCCTGGAACACGCTGCAATGATCAGGAAGACGGAAAGGCTTAAAATTTAGCCTGTCGGAGAAGACACCAGCACCCACTCCATCATTTGTTTTGGAGTCATCGGTATAAAAGTGGATAGAGTCGTTTAGCACAGAATCGTTGCTCTCCCACGACGTTCTGTCTGGGATTGTGACCAGGAAACTCTTATCAAATTTTAACGTTGTAGTTTACGTTGGTGTATCCCAGATTTCGAATGCAGCAGAATTAAGTCTCAATTTTGGTTTTAATGTTGGTGTTCGTGTTAGTGTGTCTTGCATGTTATTCACCCTGGAATAGGTGCTTCGTTGAAATCCGAATGGGAAACGAATCACCCCCTGAATTCTTTATTAAAGAATGTGTCCTCATAACTTTTGGTTCCCACTCTTGTTGGACCGGCCCATCTGCCAAACTCCGAAACGTAGTAATAACTTCACGGAGTCTAAGGCATGATGTGGTGGTATCTCACCGGGCGACAAGGGAGTGGTGCCTCGTCTACCACCTTTTATGTTTCCAACATACTCCCAGCTAAATGAATGTAATATTGTGACTAGAAAGTGAAAATTGGAAACAACCATCACCCCAGTTTCTAATACAAAGTCATCATGTTTCCTTTCGGCAAAAACATGCTTTCTTCTGTTACATCAAAAGCCTCTTTAATCCCTTAACTGACTTTGCGTCAAATTTGTCTACAATTCCATCCACAACAGTAGCACATAATAACACCGTCCTGAACAAAGTTGAGTAGGCAACTTCTTACCTTTACACCTGCAAAAGAGTTCTTAGCTTAATGACGGGTAAAATTGATATCCTCCAAGCCCTCAGGCAACGATATTAACACTCCACTTGATGTAATCTAAAACTATTTTACCTCAACGACTCTTGACGACTGCAACCGAACGAGACGGCCTAGAAGTGCATGTTGCGCGCTACATTGCCTTACCCACCCCCCAGGATGATATACCGTTTCACGTGTATTTCGATATAGAACATTCGCCCGCCCCGCCGACAAGTGGTGGAGTCCTCATCATCGTACATAATTTGTGTTTGTGTACCCTTTTTCTAAATGGTGCTTCAAATGTTAATTGGTAACTGCGCTCAAATGTACCGAAGGACTCTTCAAGTCAAACGACGTGTAACACTCGTGTTTAGAGGAGGTGGATAGGTATGCGTGTTCCTGTAATTACATATGTACGCTGAACCCTAGCTATAGAGGAGAGCACCCTAAATCGGATCGGATTTCAAAACACCAAGAGCGCAAAACGAACCAACTACCGGCTGAAACAGAAAATCTGCATAACAATTTCACACATGAGAGGTCGTCCTGTGTTTTACACACCAACTCACTTATAGCTGCAGGACACTGGTGTGTTGTGTCCAACGTTGTGCGTAATTCAAAACTACCAAGGAAAATTCTTCTATACGCTTCTGGTCTTCGCAGTGTTCGACAGGTCAAAGAGCTGCCAACTCCCTTCATATATCCCCCACGTGAACGATTGGGTCGCTTTGTCAAAAGACTGAAGGCGAGTAGTGTGTTTGTTGGTCAGGCTAACTGGGTGCCATCATGCGGAAGGTATTCGTTGAGGGGGGTCGTCGTAAAGCTAAGCCATTGCTGGGATATATTTTTTAATTACCGTAAAATTACTTTGATGGAGTTCGCCGGGTCTGGTGACTTACTTGGGCTATTGGATGACATACACATGGGGGACGACGGACCAGCATGACAGACCATCTGTGCAATACTGTGGTTGTGTCTTTTTTTGTCAGAAGAACAGAGTGAAAGTATGAAAGTGCTTTGAACGACAGATGTTTCTTTGGTGGCAGTTAACCGGGCGTATAAATCAATCTAGATGCTTGAGGATTTTGTGGCTGGTCAATGATGTGTTATGACGATAACAGGGAGGCTAACCGAATGCATTTAGTGACGAGGTGGGGAAGAGTACAAAATCGTTTGTTTAGTTTTGGATGATGAGGGAGGAGATTATTATTAAGATTGACAGTGGGACTTGAAAGGAAATCCATTGCAATTATTCTTCAATGTTTGTCTGGGTAATTTAGACATCACTAAAGAACAACAGGGGTATCGGGTCATATGGATTACCGGCGAAAGGCATTCAATACGAAGGTGATTCCTTGGAAATCGATAAATGGATGCCTAGTGACTGCTCCATTTGTACCACCCACAAGATACTCAGATGTTTTGCGCTAATCACCGAGATATATCATAGCTGAATATCGCAACCAGATTCCTATGCAACGAACTGTGTGAATGCCTGAAGCGTTTCTGGAACACACTTACGGAGAATAGCTATGGACCAAATTTTCACACTAAATAGGAAAAAATTCGAGAAATTGAGTGAAAATTTCTCGTTAAATATTTTGTCCTATTTTCCAGAGAGGCAAAAAATAAAACCACGAGCTTTGTTAGCTGTGAATTTGGCCCAAAATATAAAAGCAGCACGTCGGCGTCGCATTGGCCCTTTTTTTACAAGAGAATCCTTGAATCTCAGCCCCCAAGTCATATTTTAAAGCGCTAAAGCATGGACGATATCCATCCCGTTTTGGAGGAAAGCAAATATATTCACGAGCTATAGGAGCTGTACTTAGATCTAAATTTAGTTCAGAAATTAAAAGCAACACGTCCAGTATATCGGCTCATTGCCAAGAGAATATTCAAATCCCAGCACCTAGACTCAAGTCTTACTTTACGGCGCTCAAGCATGGACGGTATTAATTCTGTTGTGACTTACTTACTTAAGCGGTGCCACAGTCCGGAATGAACCCGGGCCTCAACCAACACGCCTCTTCAAGTAGCCAGGTCCTTAGCCAACCTCCTCAAGTCATGCACTTCAAGTTTGTTGAGATCGGTTTCTACCTGCGCGCTTTCCCGGTAGCTACTGTCATTGGAAAAATTCACTTACATTTGCTATCTTGTTCATACATATCACCGACTTCTCCTAAAAAAATGCTAACAGGAATAATCCATCCTTTGTTTGCAAGTCTTTATGACCTAATGAGTTTGTAATCGCCTCCGAAACACCCGACTTCATCGTTCTAAAGAAGTCATCACCGAGATTAACTTTAACGATGCAATAACGATGCTCATCTCTAGATCTCAATTGCATCTAGAAGCAAACGTCTCACACGCACTATGAGTACCTTATTTAATTAAGACCCGTTTCCCCTAAAACGAATCTGATAACTGAACTTATTACACCAAAAAGCAATAATAACACTTCATTACAAGTCGTAAAACGGATCATGAAACAGAGCGAGAACAATTGCTTCCTCGCGGTCCCATGCTCCCTTCCTACATACCTTCGCAAGTTCCCATCATAAAAATGCAAACGAATTTGAACAAATTAAAACCTCATCATTGGGGAGAAAAAGGTGACTTCTTCTTCCCGAGCCATGAGACACCAGCGTTGACCCAGATGGAGTTCGCCTAATGCACAAAGGCACATCCATACGTTCACACGTCACGTCGACCGTTGCTGGTCGTCCAATTAGCTGGAATCGGCGGCAGTCCAGATTGTTTAATTGCCCATAGGCCAAACTTGAAATGACCCATAAACACGTCCTTAATTGAGGAACGTATTCCGTAGTTCCAAACCAACAAAACAATACGTCAAGCTGAACTTTAACGACGGACGGACATCAGCCATCATGTATGATTGTGACGTCGTAAAAGATCTCGAGGAAATTGCAAATTCCGGACATAAAATGCACGCTGCGCGTTTGATGATTGTGAGCTCTCAATTACGTGATACATGGAATTTTAAATCTTTCCTCCTTTTATGAGCTCCCTCCGTTCGCATGGCGGAGCAGGTGCGGATGGTGTGGTGGATACACGTAGGGATGTGTCGTATACCTGTTGCATGGACGCCGCCACCGCAGCGGCATATCTCCTTCGGAAATCGTTTTTTCCCTCTCGAAGGGTAATTTTTATGATTTCCCTTTTGCGTGGTTGCTTTTAATTTTATTCCTGGAGTAGGTATCTTTAGCATTCAATTTTGTAATCTCGGGCACAACATGGAATGAAGTCAACCCTATAAATTGTGTGCGGTGAGTGAGTGCGCACCGATGCGCGATGGTATATCGGAGCTCTGTGATCAGGTAAATGCGAGAGATGCAAGTGAGTTCCACCTGGACAGGGATAATTGGTGGTTTAGGTTTTGGTTTATTTCTCTCCCAAAGCGGATTTGGTTTGAGCGGAATATACTCGCATGTGCATGTGAACCTGAAGCTATGGTATTGTTATCGGACCGGAGGGATCGGTTTTGTTCGGTTGTGTGCGCTACAAGCGAATTGGATTGCAATCATTTGTAATGAGATCGGAGAGAAAGAGAGAGAAGTCAGAGTTGTGTTGAACCGATATCTGATGATCGTGCAAGTATGCTTTCGAGGTCCAAATCTATAGAAATGTAGATCGCGTTGATAGGTCAGGTATTTATATGAGAAACGATTATTGGGCTGGGATCTGGGAATCGCTGACAATTTTAAATTGCACATTTGCTTCTAGGATGGGAATTGGTTTTAGATCTAGATCTCGTAGGAAGAAAGATTTTTCTGAACAAACCCCCACGATGAAGGACGTTTAGCTCTCAAATTGGGTATATTGACACTATCTTTAAGGTTAACTGTCATCCGCTTTTGAAAAGACTTCTTAAATTTATAGGGGCCATTTGCACGAGTGCCTATTTATTTAACCAGTGGTTAGCTGTGTGAAATCCAACAGAATTGCGGAGAATCTATTGGATGTTTGTCCGACTTTCGAAAGAGGTTGGACAATGAAACAAAGTAAGATGTTGTTACTTTCGCGATTTGAACAAGGTTTGTTTTGAGGAAGACTACGGTGCCACCGCAACAGACATTAAACGAGTTGATTTTTTGTCCAATGTTACTGGATTGGGTCCTGAGGATTATTGTGTCCACCAGGACGAAGGAACCACTCACACAGATCGAGAAACAATTCGGATTTTGAATCACCGATTTCCACATTATGAAATTACTTTTGCTAATGACCCCATCGGAGAAAATGACATACATTTTACAAATGGTGTCGAATGTCATGTTTGACATTTGTGAAGAATTAGGAGTCGTGTAAGCAAGCAACAATATAATACTAAAGAACGTCACAATCTTTCTGAGGAACAATTCGTCGCTAATTTAGTCATAACGTGCAATATCACTGTCGTGAATGACATGCCAAACGAATTCGAAATTTTACGCACGTCTCCACGGGACATTCTTGTGAAAAACTTAAGGATGTTCATTATAAAGTTGAGACACTTCATCAGTAGATCGGTGTTGACCATCAATCATGTTTTACTGAATCTCAGAATCTAACTGGACAATTTTACGTTAAAAAAAAACATGATAAGGCTATACAATCCGCTGTGCGGATCGTTTAATACCCTATCCCATCCCATACTTAAAATGAATATTCTCGAAATGTGAGCTTTATGTCGAAAATGACGTTGTCACAACATATTGTTCAGACAGTTTATCAAAATATTTTATGGTTCGACAAAAAACAATGTTTTTCTCGTGCATATGCTATGGGGTTGGGTATACAAATGGTTTTTGTAGGAAAAAGTGAGGGCTTGGGTTCAAATGAAATAAGAATGCAATGTTCATGTTATCATAACCAATGATCTTTTTTTGAAAACGTCCCCAAAAATTGGGAGTAGCAAAAATCTTTGTATGGACGAAATAAAGATGTTGAGATTGTCTACATATCTTGTTTATATAGTTTTTTTTTTAAATTCTTAACCATTTGACCAAAAATAACGTTTTTCTAAAAAGTGGCCGTGGCAGTAGGCGTATTTTGAAAATGTTTAAATGCCTGTTCTGTAGCTTCGGGCAAGGATCCTATATACCAAATTTCATTATCCTTGCTCCAATTTGAAAGTATGAAAATCAGTTACATACAGACAGACGGACGGAGGGACAGACAGACAGGCAATGCTCAATCGACTCAGCTAGCGATTCTGAGTCGATCCATATACTTTGAGGCATGTCTACCTAAATCATTTCTCTATGTTACAATCTATGTTTCAAAACTAATATACCCATATGGGATAGGGTATAATCATAATGAGTGAACACTGACAAGGTTTCTTAAGAAATATAAACAAATAACATTTGCAGTTCCGGAGCACTGGGAATTTATAAGTAGTACACGTAGAATCCTAGGAAATGACAAACTCAAACTACATTTCATCAATCCATATGATTTAACCAAACATATGTTTTTGTTTTCCTAAATGAAGCTTGCAATGGTCGGGTTTTAAAAAAATTTTTATCGTTGTACTTGTACAAAATATATATATGTCATAAAAAACATGCAAATAACATCGTCAAATTTGATTGAATGTTGTAGGAGACATTTATAACTTTAATGTGGAAAGGAACCTTGCCTACTTCAGCTGTGCTTTTAATTCTAATAGCGATATAATATCAAAAATTAAATTTAATAATCTCTATTTGCTTGGATTGAGGACGCAATCGAGGCATAAAGCTTTATCCCGAAAAAAAACTGCAAAGGATTATAAAAAAAAACAGATGAACTTTAGCCTTTATATAAACAAAATTTAAATGTGCTTGCATAGACAGTATATAAAGGTTCCGCCAAATAACTTTTTTTTTGAAAATGCTACAAAAAAAAAAACAACTGAATATTTTCTCAAATTTCTTTTTTTATTTGAAAGTACAATCCTTTCGGTTAATAATGGAAAATAATTTCATTCAAATGGCTGCCTCGGCTGGCCTACACGATCGGTTCAATTTTTAAGCACATTATCGATTGTGTGCAGCTGTATTTCACCAATGGCTTCACGAATATTGTCCTTTAAAGCGTCAATTGTCTCTGGCTTATCGGCGTAACACTTATCCTTTACGGCATCCCACAAATAATAGTCCAACGGTGTCAAATCGCTGCTCCGAGATGGCCAAACGACATCAGCTCTGCGGCTGATAATGCTATTTTCAAAAACAGGGCGCAAAACATTGAGTGTAGCTTCGGCTGTGTGGCACGTAGCGCCGTCCTGTTGAAACCAAATGTTGCCAATATCCTCCTCTTCAATTTTTGTGAACAAAAATTCGTTCAACATGGCCCGATAACGATCGCCATTGACTGTAACGGCCACTCCTTGCTCATTTTCGAAGAAAAATGGCCCAATTATGCCTCTGGACCGAAATCCGCACCAAACAGTGACTCGTTTTGGGTGTATCGGCTTTTCAATGTATGCGTGCGGGTTTTCTGTGCCCCAAATGCGACAATTTTGCTTGTTTACATACCCGCCAAGATCAAAATGAGCTTCATCTGAAAAGATGATTTTTTTAGCAAAATCGGCATCTTCTCTAAGTCGATCGCAGGCCCACTTAGCGAAGCGAAAACGCATTGGACGGTCAGTTGGCTTCAACTCCTGAACCAATTGGACTTTGTGTGGCGTCATACCAAGGTCTTTATACAAAATTCTTCTCAATGATATCTCCGAAATGTTCAGTTGTTGAGAACGACGGTGAATTGATGTTGATGGCGCTTCAGGCACACTTTCTGCCACAGCAGCAATATTCTCGGGTGTACGCACTGTTTTTGGCTTTTCACGCTTTGGTTTGAGGATGCCAGTTTCTTTCACTTTTTTCACAAGATAACGAACGTACGGAGCTGACGGTGCTTCTCTTCTTCCAAAATCCGTACGCAATTTTCGCATGCAACATTATCATGATTTTCAAAGTATTTTCGCAATATTTCCAAGCGTTGTTCAAGCGTATACGCAACCATTTTCGTTCAGCGGAAGGATAAAACTAATTATCTGTTAAATCAGACATGATCTAAGTGTTACCATTCACGAAATAAGCACTAGTTGAAAAAAAAAAGTTAGATGGCGGACCCGTTACAATATACATGTAGATTACGCATTCAGTATGACATTTTTCAGCAGGTTATAATATTCATCCTTATCGAGGTACCCGTTCGGAAGAAAATTTTCTTCGATTTGTTCGAAATAGGAGGATTTTATACCGAGATATCCGTTTCAATTACCATTTCGAACAGATTTTATGATGAAATGTAACGCACATGATCGCGCATCGGTTACATGCGTCAAGTCAACAATTTTTGACAGCTATACTTTGAATTTCCTTGGAAGTTATCTGACGAAGAATTTGCTGCGGAATTAATCGAATGCGATTGATTTTGTTCCGCAATGGATACCTTGAAAACAAATTGAGTTCCGATTGGAACTTTTGTTTTTTATTATTTATTTATTTAATCATTATTTAGTAGACGAAAACAGTTGACTTATAATTAACAAATGTGTGTAGTTTACACCGAAACAACATTTTAGTAAACATTTTAAATAATTGAAATAAATAAATCGACATCATTCTGTAGCTAAAGGCTAGAGGCGAATGATCCTTCTGACTTTCGTTTCTGTAATTGGATAACTGCTCATCTCTTTATTAAAGAAGTCCCTCAAGATTTATCCAATATATTTTATATGCTCAGAAGCATATAAAAGTGGGATTGTAAAGTTGTGAATCCGCAACAGCATATAGCCAAGCTTGGAGTTTAGTTCTACGATACAAATAATTAGGAAATGCTCTTATTTAAGTGTCGTGATGAGGGCGAACATGATTGTTTATCGTATACACGGTCTTGAAAATAGCCCCTATCGAACTCTCCTTCTCTAAGATTTTTCCATTGTAAAAAAAGCAGTCGTTCAAGTCAAAACATTCCCAGACTTATAAAGCCGAAAGTGTCTGTCTACTTTCGCTCTTTTTTTTTTTAATGTGACTCCAGTCGTTCGAAATGGCAATAAAATGTCGAACAAATTTAAATCTGAAGCAGATCTCCCCCAACGATGCGTGAACTTAAGATTTTCTCCCTTTTCCTAAACGATATCAACAGCCATCGACCTGGGGGTTTTATGGTGAATTGCATGTTAAGGTCTATGCGGATTTTTTTTCCGTGGGTTGGTGGAAATCTTCATAGATTCGATGAGCACGTGCCCACAGTAGTGTGAAATTTTCACTCACCGAAACCACAACCCTTGAAGTAAATATTTGTATTGCAACTAAGTATGAGACTTATCTAGCAATTTTTTATCACGAGTAATGAATGTTTGGCAGGTAACTTTCCTTTGAGAGTTCCTGCTTTATCTGCAATTTATAGCGCGTTTTTTTTATTATCGGGCCAAACCCAAGGGTTTATTTCTTTGAAGACGCCGCAATAAATTTGTTTCGTCAAGAATTTGGAGGACCGTTGTGTTAACGTGTCCTAAAAAAACATTTTTTTTTATGTTTTCGTGATGTTTCCTCAAGATGTGCGGCAAAAACGTCTTTTTTTTACTCATCGCTTGTTTTAGCTAAACTAAATGCCCATTAAGTACTTTTTTGTCTGTAGGAGCACATCGTAATCTATTTTCTGCTATTAAGTCTAAATTTGTATTATTTATTTATTTATGGCATCATGTTCGTCCTACTGATTTTTATAGCCTAAATCTTCTTGCCCCAGTGCAAACATGCAGATTTTCTCTAGCTATCCGAGATGTTGAAGATTTTTCGACTTCAATGCCCAAATTTTTAGGTAGTGTTTGCTAGTTAGTAAGAAGCTAAGTAAGGAAAGGTCGGTTAGCTAAGTATATATTCGCGGCGTCTCTAGTTATTTAAAATCCCATAAATGACAACAACAAAAGATTTTTAATTCACCTCCTGCTAACTATTGACAAACGTCCTATAGTACACTAGGATATTTCCAAAACTGCCTTTCTGAATGAGCCTTGAACTATAATTCAAAAAAATCAAACTTTGCATGTAAAAATTAATAGAGAAGCTATGAAGCTGAGCAAGGATGAAAGGCAATAAAGATCGTGTTGAGAAGGGTCGCGGAGTATTGAATCCTATCAAGACTGAATGAATGTTAGGTGGAAAGGACGGCAATTATATTATATGTGAATGGAATTCTGGCAGGAAGAAAGATTGAGATTGGTGGCGCCAAATTTGAGGTAAGCTGTGATTTTTTTTTTAAATTTTGTGTGTGGCTAAATCAGAAACATTTTCGGTCAAAATTTACCGTTAATTTAGAAGATAAGAAACATGAGGCCTGATGGTTTACAGGGGGCAATAAAGTGCCTCGTGGTAAATAATGGTTAATACTAAATTAAAAATGACTTTCGAAGTTTGAAAAAGTTTGAATTGACAATCTTGACTTATTATGGATTCTTAATTTCTTAATTTGGGCTAATAATAGAAAAGGTGTCATGCAGGCTCAAATCTACTAATTACTTTGAAGATACATGAATGAAGCCATGTGGGTCAGCTAGTTTGTATCTATCTATATATATAAAAATGGATCTTGGTTTGTTCGGATGCTTAAAACTCGAAAACGACTGGACCAAATTGGATACTTCCTTCTGCGGATTTGTTCGTAATTGTTCCGCGAAGGTTTAGGAAAAAAGAAAAATTGAAAAATTTCAACAGGTGGCGCTGTAGGCGGTCATTCCATTTGATAATGGCAAAACAACGTTTGACGGGCCAGCTTGTATATATATAGAAATGAGTGTTTGTCTGTATGTCCTTTATAGAATCGTAAACTATGCATTTTATCATGTAATGATCTTTAGCAAGGTTGTTGTGCATGAGCCAACGGAGGTTTCTGAGTTGGTATGACCAACGGATGGCGCCACTGTAATTCCAATGAATTTAATATATTGCCGTGACAGTTCATAATGATTTGAATTGAAACGAAAACAGCAACGAATTGGGTTGTGGGTGACATAAGAATTGATGTAAATTGTGAAATTCATATCCGGACAAATCTTCCGCAGTTGGTTCCAGAACAATGCATGAACTGTTTTTCATAGATGCGCCCCGTGGTACAGGCAAGACTGTTCTTCCATCACTCATTTTGGCAACCATACGATCACAAAATAATATTGTACTAGCCATTGCGGCAACTCTTTTGGATGATGTCCGAACAGCGCATTCAGCATTGAAACTGCGGTTGAATTTGCAAAGCAATGAGGCACCAACATGCAACATAAGCAAAAGCTCTGGAATGGGAAAAGTACTCTAAAGGTGTCAAATTATCATATGGGATGAATGTACAATGTTTCACAACAAAGCCTTGGAAGCGCTTGATCGTACACTGCCAGATTTGGCGTCATTTACAGAAATTGACTTTGAAACCAACATGCATGTACAACTACACCGGGATGCATCGGCTGGAAATTTTGCAAAACAATTATTGGATATTGTAAAAGGGTGAATGCAAATTGATGAATCTATGTAATGTATCACCTTTCCAGCAAACTTCTGTAAGATCGCAGAAAGCATAGACGAATTGGTTTTCTCAATTTATTTCTTCTTTCTTTCTCATGATACGTTCATATCGAATTACTCATTCCGACCGTTCACAGTGTCCACATTGATATTGCGGCAAGAAAAACCTTATCTCCTCGAAAACCTTCCAAGAAATTGCAACCAACTCAAAGCAATAAAAAGCCACAGAACAAAGCATAGGTGTGTCCAGCTAGAGTAAGCGGCGCCATCAATGGGACGTACTTCAACAATCGTCCGCCCACTGACCACTCCGCCAAGAAGTCCAGCAACCTCAACAAACAATTGAAGAAACAGAAGAAATTTTCTCAGTCATTCCCTTTGATTAATATCGTACCATCGAGCATGATTCCCAGATTTGACACAAATTAATCCAAGAACTGTCTTTGACTTTGTGCGAGAGTGTTGCCGCTGCCGCCCATTTTCACAAGAAAAGTCGCAATTAGTGCACGCCTTTCGGTTTTCTTTACACCTGGTAATTGCTCCACAAAAGTCATGTAATTCCATTGTGAATCCATTGACCATAAAAAATGTCCTTTTTCTTCTTCTATTGTTTTCTTTTTTGTCCCTCCCAGTGAACAATACGGTGTGTCTTTGTTAAAGCACATTCTTTGATTTTCTCAGGATCATTGTCGTGTTGATTGTTGCTGAAGAGCATTCTCCTATCAATTGTCCACAATCGACAGTATATTTGTGTGCGAAAACTAAGAAAGATAAAGAGGCATAGAAACACCTAAAGAAAAGGAGATGTTATTGTCCTTTTTTATTTGACACAAAGAAGAGATCAAACAAATATAACCAAATACACATTTAGTTGGAAACCAATGCATCTTTGATTTGATGGCCGCATGATGTCCTGGTGCACTTCAGAGTCCCCTCTGACATCGTACACATTGCGTTTGATTAATGATCTGTGGTGATTTTTTGTTCACTCTTTTGTTTTTCTTCCAAGCAAGGACACTGTCGGTGTTTGCTCCTCATTTCAAGCCATTTATCTTGCGGTGTCCTTTTCAGCTCTCTGCTGGTTAGGATGCAATTTTTATTGGCCCTAAGTGTGTGATGTATTCTTTAAAGAGATACAAATGACTGGTTGGTATAGGTATCTACTCTGCGGCACATGGTATCCAGAGTCTATCGATATTCGAAGGACATTCTCTGGGTAACAAATGATATGGCTCCTTTATTCTGACAGCAAACACCGGTGTTCGGGAATCGGTATTTGGTACACGCAAAAGGTGGCACAGGCAAAAAAAAAAAAATAACATCGTCCCAACCGAAAATCTCATTCGCAGTCTCCTCACTCCTGGTCCAGCTCCTTGTCCTGACTCCTGAGTTATGTTCGAGTGATTTGTTTGCTCAGGTGGAAAATTTCCTCTTTTCATTGCAAAGTTGACAGTAGCCGTCGTGTATACTGGGCAGATGTCCCTAACGAGTATATACCGACGATATGTGATGTGGTGGTATCCTTTTTTGTTCGTTATATCTTTGAAGTTAATTCTCTATTTGTTTTTACTTACGTTAAAGGTGTAAAATCCTTTCAGCTAGACCGAGGTCCATTTTTTTAACAAAACAACAGTACGATTCCAAAATCCTTAATCACCTGCTCGCCAGTGATGTGGAAACCGTATAATTTCCTAGAACTGAAATTATAATCCAGATCGGTCAGTTTCAATTTCTGTTCCACCTGCCTACCTATGGTGGAGTTTAGGTTTTTATGGGCCTCTGGCGCATCCTTATCGGAGGAACAGACAAGTGGATTCCAAATTTACACCTGTACACATCAAAACATGATTTGATAAAGGTACTCTGATACTGGTTTACGTTCGGAAGGGTGTGTGTCGTCCTTGGATGAAATATATTCACGAATCTACCTGTCTCCGATGAGATACGTTATGATATCGTGATGACCTTACTGTCTACACATGAATTAATAAAGATACCGTTTTTATGATATCCTTGCATAGCGTGTCGTTATTAGATTTTATCCTGCTTTTCAATGAGAAGTATAGGGATGGATTTTTTGTTTGATCCTGGGAAAATGAGAGATTCACCTGTTTGAAAAAAAACTGAGTGGACTATTTATGGGAACGAGAAATAGAGCATACATCGCATGGGTGTGGTGTGATGGATGCGTGGGATACTTGTATTGCGTGAGGAGTAAATTATAATGTGTGACGTGTAAGTACTGCATATCACAGTTGATGTAAGAACGAATGAATAGTTGATAAGAGGTTTACAAGACGTCCAATACTTCTGCATACCTTTCTCGATATAGAGGGTGGCAAAAGATTTTAGATAAATCTGTGTTCATAGGCATAAGTCCAATTATTATGTTGCCAAACGCTGAGGCACTGAATAACTTACAAGATCAGATAAATGTGTCATTGAATTGAGGTTTCCTGTAAGGGACTCTTATGGAAACTTGCACCTTCTCCCGCTTGCCAACAGTTTCAAGGAATCTTGATGCTGGACAACTAAACCATACGGACAAAATAACATCCCTCATTTTATATCAGCAGGGTTGGTTGATCCTGTCACTGATTATGCCATGCAAATTTACATTCCATAAAAACTTGACCGCTGGTTTTCCAATAGAAGAAGGTCGACAAAAAATTAAGCCATTGAAAGAGTTTTATTAAGACTTTCCTGTAAGCACAGTTATACTCAAACCAATGAAATTGCTTCGTAAATCTGAATCCTCCAGAATATTCCAAGGAAAACAACCAACTATAAGGCAGGCATGTCAAGTGAGTATTCAAGACAGTACTGTCAAACACAACACCACTATTTTTATTGACAGCCAAGCCGATATTAAGGCCATTATTTCGGCATTGACTTCATCTTAAGTGTACAATGCGATAACGAGCTGGTCTCCATTGGTAGTCGTTATAAAATTAATTTTATTTATGGGCCTCAGATCATAGCGAAAGATATGGAAATGAGCAAGATGAAGCCTTAGCCAGGCAGGCCTCTGTCTGTCGAAATTCACTAGAGATCAGCACCATTAAAGACGATTACAATCATCATAAGCAAACCTTCTTAAAACAGCTGAACACTGATGGAGAAACCTTACATGATTTGCAATATCAACAGACATATGGCTAAGTTTCAACTTGACAAGGCCAAGCAACCTCATTAGCAGATGCCGTAAGGAATTATCCATGGTGTAGGATCTGTATATTGGCGATCATAATGCACAATTGGGAATATCCCAACAAAACCGCACCTTTATAGTCCAGCCCATCTACCATGCGAATGTCCAGCCTTGTCAGGTTCAAAACATTCTTTGACAACCTTGGATATCTCTCTGATGAACACATCAACAAATTTATGGCCTTCTTAAATGACATTGGATGGATTAAACAAACGATATCACAACAACCATCACACTAGTATTTGGTATCAAAATGGCGAACCTTAGTGCTAATTTTGTTTCGGCACGTATATGTACCGCCAAATTAGCGGAATCAATTCTAGACCAATTAAGAAAATCAGCGGTTAGCTTCTAAACCGACCTAAGTACATACTTACTTACTTAAGTGGCGCTACAGTCCGGAATGAACCTGGGCCTCAACCAACATGCCTCTCCAATCAGCCCGGTCCTTAGCTAACTGCCTCCAGTTGCGCATTCCAAGTTGGTTGAGGTCGGTTTCCACTTGTGCGCGCCACTTAAGGCGAGGTCTTCCTCTACTGCGTCCGACGTCTGGCTGGGAATCGAAGACTCTGCGAGCCGGAGTATTGGTGTCCATTCGTTCTTCATGTCCTAGCCATCTTAAACGTCCAATGCGGAGTTTTTTGACCAGGGGCATGTCGCTGTACAGCTTGGTTGAATCTTCGTCTCCATAGCCCGTCAACGCAAACGGGACCGAAGATTTTTCGAAGAATTTTCCTCTCGAATCTACCAAGGATTTCTTCATCCGTTTTTGATACGGTCCATGCTCCAGCACCGTAGAGCAGGACTGGGATGATCAGGGTCTTATATAGGATCTCCTTAGTAGTTCGAGTGAGGGCTTTACTACTAAATTGCCTTCTTAGCCCGAAGAAACAGCGGTTGGCAAGAGTAATTCTTCGTTTAATTTCTGACGAGATGTTGTTGTCAGAGCTAATAGCGGAGCCGAGGTAGACAAAGTCCCGTACTACCTCAAAGTTATATCTGTCAATGGTGACGTTCTGTCCAATTCGTCGATGTTGTGAGTCCTTTCGTGATGACAGCATATACTTAGTCTTACCCTCATTTACTGCTATACCCATTTTCGCCGCTTCCTTCTCTATACTAGCAAACGTGGCTATGACATCACGTTGAGTCCTACCAATGATGTCAATATCGTCAGCGTATGCTAGTAGTTGCACCGACTTTTGGAAAATTGTGCCTCTGGTGTTGGCTTTGGAGTTTTGCACAATTCTCTCAAGAATCAGATTAAAGAAGTCACATGACAGCGCATCGCCTTGCCTAAATCCTTTTTTGGTATCGATTGTGTCGGTGAGGTCGTTTCCGACCCTGATGGAGCAGCGAGAATTCTCTATCGTCATCCTACACAAACGGACGAGTTTGGGCGGTATACCAAAACTAGACATGGCTCTGTACAGTTCGTCTCTATAAATGCTGTCATATGCGGCTTTGAAATCGATGATAGGTGGTGGGTATCGATTTGGACTTCTTGAGTTTTTTCCAGGATCTGCCGAAGTGTGAAAATTTGATCGGTTGTGGACTTACCTGGCCTAAAACCACAGTGATAAGGGCCAATCAGGTTGTTGGTAAACGGTTTCAGGCGTTCACATATTACGGCAGATAGGATCTTGTAGGCGATGTTGAGGAGACTTCTGCCTCTGTAGTTGGCGCAGTTCAGAGGGTCTCCTTTTTTGTGGATCGGGCAAACGATGCTGAGGTTCCATTCTTCAGGCATATTTTCATCCGACCAGATTTGGCTTATGAGTTGGTGGATGTTACTTACCAAGTCATCTCCGCCGGCCTTATAAAGCTCAGCGGGAAGGCCATTTCCGGCAGCCTTATTAAGCTTGAGTTAAGATATTGCTATCCTCACTTCACTCAGGTCGGGTGGTTGGCAGTTTTCGCTGTCGTTGCCAATATTGAAGGGTTCGTTCTGCCTGACAGCGGAATGTTGTTCGTCATCGCCGTTTAACAGTCTGCAGAAGTGGTTCTTCCATATCCTCAGCATCGACTGTGTCTCATGTACAATATTTCCTTGTTCATCTCGACAGGATTCTGTTCGAGCCTTGTATCCTTGGCTTTGAAGTTTTACACTTTGGTAAAACTTGCGAACATCGTTCCTGGAGTGGCACCTCTCTATATCCTCGATCGCGCGCTTTTCTTGCTCTTTTTTCTTCTTGCTGAAAAGCCGATGTTCTTCCCTTCTTCTTTGCCTATAGAGCTCAATGGCAGCTCTCGTCTGCACCTGCAGCTTAGCCTTGTAGGCCTCGTTCTTGGCTGCGAGCATCTGTCGGCATTCCTCATCAAACCAGGGGTTTCTTGCTGGTGGGCGCGAGAAACCTAGCACATCAGTTGCGGCTGATCTAATGGCCTGTTGGCATCGTTGCCATTGCTCTTCGACATTCGATGCTGGTGGTATGGTATTGATCGAGAGGTTAAGGGATACGCGTTGTGCGAAGGTCTTGGCGGTCTCTTGCGATTGCAGTCTTCCGACATTAAATTTTTTCACAGTATTTCTGGATTGTTGTGGCGTGGTGGATATCCGCATTCTTACCTTGGCTGCTACAAGGTAGTGATCCGAGTCGATGTTAGCTCCTCGGAATGTTCGGACATCCAAAATACTGGATGCGTGCCTCTTATCTATCGCAATGTGATCAATTTGGTTGATCGTTCGTTGATCTGGAGACCGCCATGTCCCCTTATGGATATCGAGGTGAGGAAACCGTGTGCTGGCTATAGTGGCATTTCGTTCCGTAGCGAAATCAATTAGCCTAAGTCCGTTACCAGACGTGTTGTCGTGTAGGCTATGTTTTCCGACAATACTTCTAAAGATGTCTTCTCTTCCTACCTTTGCGTTAAAATCTCCCAGCACGATTTTAACATCGTACTTCGGTAGTCGCTCATAGGTTTTGTCGAGGAGCTCGTAGAAGCAATCCTTAGCTATATCATCTTTTTCTTCCGTCGGAGCGTGAGCGCATATAAGGCTTATGTTGGCGAATTTGGCCTTCATGCGGATTGTTACTATGCGTTCGCTAATGTCTTGGAAACATAAGACTTCTTGCCTAAGTCTGGCACTTATAACAAATCCGCATCCGAATAGTCGCTGTTTCTGCTCACTATAACACGGTCCGTAGTATATGTCACAGTTTTTCATCCTCTTTTTGCCCGGCCCATCCCATCGTATTTCCTGGATGGCAGTAATGTCTTCTTTGTAGCAGTTTAGGGCTTCCGCTAGTTGTTCGCCTGCACCTCTCCTGTTTAATGTTCTCACATTCCAGGTGCAGATACGAACGTCGTTGTCCTTTTTTCGTTTAGCAGGGTCGTCAACAATAAAATCAGTCCTTTCCGAGGCTATTGGTTGCTTCGTAACCATGATTTTTTTCTGTGGTGGGTAGTTAACCCAAAGCACAACCCCCAACCTGGAGGGCCAGTTCCAATTTATTAGATACCCCTAGGACACGGGGCCATCAGTATCCACTACGGGATTGAGCGCTGCCGTTGGCCTTTCGGTTCATCCGCCACCATCTCTGTTCAAGGGGCCTGACAAACCCTTGAAATTCCTAGACAACCTGTTATCCGAATATGTCAGAGCAGCTCATCTAGGTTCGCCTGGGACAGCAGGCCGGGTATTCTTCCATGCCATTCTCACCAGGGTGTTTATAGTGTTGCTGTTTTTCGTCGTGTTATCAACACTCGCACTTATCGTTTAGCAAGTCAAATCCGGTTGTATGAGACCAGTACCCGATGGTTACCACTTGGAGGTAAAGATAAGCACATTTGATGTGTAGTCAGAGTTGCAACACTGGGCATTGCCAAGTTAGCGCCAATCAGAGTCTACCCTCGTTCTACAACACCCAACCATCCTAAACCGACCTAAGTGGATAGCATAAACTCAACAATGCTGGAAATGACGGCCTTCCTGCTGAGCTATATAGAGCCAGTGGAGATGATGTGGTAGTTAACATTCACCAAGTCATTAGCAGAATTTGGTCGGATGAAAGTATGACTTTACAAAAAAGAAGACCCTCTTAACTGTGTCAACTAATGGAAATGAGCAAGATGATGTCTTAGCCAGGTAGGCCTCTGTCTGTCCACAAACATCATTAAACAAAATTTCTTAAAACAGCTCAGCACTGATGGAGAAACCTAACTTGATTTGTTGAGGAGACTTATCAACATCCCCTACGAAATCCTATATTCCGTAATATGTGAATGAGTAAAATCGTTAACCAACTACCATTATAGGTTTTAGGCCAAGCAACTCTTCAAATCTTCACAATTCGGCAGATCTTGGAAGAAGAAGTTCAAATGATACCCACTACCTTTTTATCGAATTCAAAGACGCAGTTATAATGACTAACAACTCAGAGCAATGTCTAAATTTTGTATACCGCTTAAACTCGTCCGTCTATGCAGGATGACTATGAGGAATTATAGCATCTCTATCAGGGTCTGCCACGATCTCAGCGATACATTGATAGTAAAAAAGGATTCAGACAAGGTGACGCATTGTCGTGTGACTGCTTTAACATATTTCTTGAAAGGATTGTTCAAATGTCCCTAGCCAACATCAGAGGCACAATCTAGCATACGCAGGCGATTTTGACATCATTGGTCGGACTCAACTCTGACCATCCAAGTCCTGCTCGATTTCACCGAAGGCTGAACCATATCAAAAGCGGATGAAGAAATCCTTTGTCGTTTGGAGCGAAAATTTCTTCAAAAAATCTTCAGTCCGGGTTGGGTTGACGGGCTATGAAGATTAAACTAAAAGATTTATTAGCTGTACAGCAACATAGACCTGGTCACAACACTCGGCTTTGAACGTTTAAGATGGCAAGCACACGTTTAGCGAATGGCCGCTAATAGTGCGGCTCGCAGAATCTTCGATTTCCAGCTAGAGATCTAACGCAGTAGTGGAAGACCCCATCTTAAGTGGCACGTGAAAGTAGAAACCAACCTCAACCGACCAAGTACACAACTGGATCAGTTATCTTCGAGCTTTTTGAAAAGTTATGTGGGTTGAGGCCTAGGTTCATTACGGACGGTAGTAGAGCCACTTCAGTGAGCTAGTAAAGTGGCCAAAAGCAATACAATCGTTTTCAACAAAAATGTAAGTTTCAGTTCTCAACGTAACTGACTTAAGGACAAAAGAAATTACGTTTATAATGATTTCATAGTAATAACAAAAAAAAAATCCTTTCTATAGTTTTCCTTCTTCCCTAGATTGGACATCCTTCTGAAGATATTGTAACTCGATGAGATTTTTGAAAAGGAACATGACAGCTTTGTACTTAAATACAAACGCAAACTTTTGTATGACCTGTCACTGCTTAAACGTCAGTCATGGCATACATTTTTATCTTTTTTTTTAAATACTAAATAATACCAAAATGCTGAGTCGATGGTCGGAATTCGAATAGGCCTTACTCCGATTGTTACACGTTATACTCTTCCCTGCAGAAAGGATGTCGTAAGATAGGAAATAAATGCCTATCAACATATTTAATAAAAACATATTCTAGTGAAGCAATGCACTTGTAGAAATACCGAAAATATTGCACCAATATTGCTTCACTTCAAAATGGGCCCAATCAGTTGAATCTTCACTGTTAACAGGAATTGGAAATATCTGACTCCACATTTTGTTATTTTTTTTAATATGTTGCTCGCTCTTACAAAATCAAATTAATTTACGACTGAAGCCTCTTGAGCATTTGAAGCACTGAAACATCTCCAAATCGACTCTTCAATAGTTTGAAGGAAAATCATGAAAAGCATATTCAGCGATGAAGATCATTATTTTTGGATTAACGATTTTGTCAAGAAGCAAAATTTGTTAAAATATATGAAAATGATCGCCACGTTCAATGCCATTTTTTTCATGCCATGTTGGAAGACTAATGTTGGACAGTATTGAATGGAATTCACATCAATGGTGCAACGTATTTGGTCAAAAAATTGATCTATTGAAGGAGAAGTTCGAAAATTATGAAATCTCGAGCAAAAGTCCGGTCGAATGGCTTCCACTCTAATGTGATTGGACTTTTTCTTATAGATTTACGATAATTCATTGGTTTATTTCTACGAGCCAACAATATTAAAGGACCGTTGAGATTAGAATTCACGTGGATATCGTGCATTACGTGAAGGTTGACCGTAGCTGGCGTTGCGACGTGGGAAAAAAGTCTTCCCTAGCCCGAGTATGACGGTGCATTCGTCGATGACGATCAAACGGATATGTTTCGATGTGATCTATGACAGAAAGAGAAATTGTGTGCTGTAGACAGCGACCGTCGTGCCACGTATAATTGTCCGTGTGAAAAACATGGAGTGCCTAAATCTAAGCCGCAAGCGGACTTCGTTTGTCCTTGTCAATATAACAGAAAATGGATGCGTTTGAGTTCAATTGGCACGTTTGTGGAAATCATTGCAATGCGTCGCAGCAGAAAATTGTTGGCTCAGAATTTCCATTCAAAATGGTGGCTTTTGATAATGTTTTTCATAATTTTTTCAATGACCAATGTGCATTGCACATGAACCCGGGATGGGTTCAAATTCAGAAGTAAAATAACCGGAGATCCAACTTTCAAATTTCATAGAAGGTATGGTGGCATGCCTGGCATATACAATGAGTTCAATAAATCTGCTGGATTATTTAGAGCTTTGTCGGCGGCATGCCAAAATATATCTTATTGCCTTTTTTTCTGTGGATATCGGGGAATATGCAGCAATGAGAGCATTTTACGTATCAATCATTATGCAGAAATCGGTGGGCAATTATATGCAAACGCAGTATTTTCATGGACAGCAACTTTTCCATCGCCGACATCTAACAATTGTTTCGAGATACTGTCAGCGGATGGATCTTGTAGCATTTTAACGCACATGTTTATGTTTAGCTGGACTATTTCATTATCGTTGTACGTGCAATGTCGAAAAGTGATTGTCTAAAATTACCTGAGTACCGCTGAATAGTTTGTACTTGTTTTTGTAGGTCGTTGAGTGTTCTGTTCAACGCCTCAACAGAATGTTTATGTGACATAGTGCATTTATCCCAGATGATAATAATCAGCACTTTGGCCCTCGAATATTTTTTTTAAAGTTTTACTATTAATCTGGTTTACTTCGAATATTCAGAGGCAGCTGAAATGTTGAATGAGCTGTTCTGGTTTCATCCAATAAAGCTGCAATGCCAAGATGATGCAACCACCAATGGGATGCCATTATTTGATCGTATTTCGGCGAGAATTAGCGAAATGAAAAATGTTTTGCTAGTTCCACCTGGAGCATCCAAAAAAAATTATACACCTTGTCCAACCGAAACTGCCAGCAAAGTGCGGCCACTTATGATCTATAGACGATATATTCATAGTATTATTCTCAAAATATATTCATCGGAATTTTTTTTTCGAATTTACTTAAAAGTGTGCAGGAAACAGTTTTTTTACGAATAACGCCCTCAAAAAGCGGGCGTGGTGGAAAACTTTATGATATAACATATCTTACATCTCTCTTAACAACGTTTTTTTTTTACAGAGGGCGTGGCAGTGGGCGGATTATGAAATGGGCCTATCTCCTTCTCATTATTTTCTGAATATTTTAAAAGAAAACCAATTAAATTGGTTGAATATTACGTGAGTTATACGTATACAGACAATGTTTTTTTTTTTCACACACACATTTCCGATTTCAACCAAACTTCACAAAAACCATATATAGACCAAAATGTGTAAAAGTTTTGCTAAAATCGGTACCTAAATACGTTAAGGTGTGAATCGGCGACAAACATTTTAAGGCTCAATTTATATATATATATATATAGATTGAAAAACAATCAATTTTTCTGGTTGTATCTGAAAGTGATTGGTTTTTATGAACATGGACTGGATAATGTTGAACATGTTGTGACAGACCATACCTTACCCTAGCATTTGTACACTCTATAGATCCTATTGTTATAACTTCCCCCTATACTTTTCAAATTTTCTCCTGAGAATTTGCATTATAAACAGTTATTTGGGTGGTGGATAGACAAAAAAAAACTTTAATCTGCTTCCCACCAACATGTTCCCTAGAAACATTTTTCATTAAAAAAAAAAAAAAAATTTCGGACGAAATTTAAACTTCAGATAAAAAGGGGCGGTAGTGGCACTTCTTGGTGCCAGAATTACCTGACTTATTATGCATGCAAAACATGAAAACTTTAATTACCTTCGGGGCCGTAATAACTGTTCAAAATCACATAACGAAACATGGTTAAAGATACTAAAACGGATTGTAAATTTGGGCGAAGGATATTAGTCGTGTGTGGGTTTATGTATCCATGAGCTTGTGTATCTACAGGTAGGTACTATAGGTATACTTTAGTTGTTGGATAAGGGATAAAGAAAATTCTCTTGCACAAAAGAATTTCAGATTTCTATCTTGAGTAGAGTTGAGTACAGTTAAAGGATGCAGGGCAGGATATTTGTGTTGGAGATTCTAGGAGATGGCTTTTAGGGGAAATTTAAACCACACCAAACCGATGGACATAACTGAGTAGAATGGAATTTCATCTATGCTATTAAATGTTTTTTGCAAAGCAAACATTTGCAAGATATTGAATGCGATATTTGAGGTCGGGGATGGGGATATTTGAAATAAAAGCAATGTTTTGCTTTTATTAAAGTCTTACCTTGGTCCTGTGCTTAAAATGAATGCGAGAATGTTTTTTTTTTTTTATCAAACCAATAGTATACTATGGGTCAATATAATTAAACCCTTTTAGAAACAATTTTACAAATCTACTACGGATACAATAGTGGACTTCAAAAGTAGATAGAGGATTTTTTTTAGAATCGGAAAAAACATAAAAACAAACCGACTTTACTCACTTTACAGATTTACCCAAAGAAAACGCCATAAGTGTCATACATGGATAGATTTTGGTTTCTCATCAATGACTAAGTACAGATTTTTCTTCTTTATACTTGAATCTCAAAATATAAAAATTATGAAAATAGGTTAAGTTAGGTTAGGTTAGGATAGGTGGATTGATGAGATTGACCTATTGTGATGCTATTTGAGGGTCCACATGTGTGGTTGGCTCTTTAATTTGTCCCGTTACTGTCTATTGGTATTAGTCCCTTTCCAGCCATCCAAATGTTGTTGCAAACCTTAAAAGGTTAGAGAAAAGGATTTCGGATAGATCCGTGAGGTCATGGACCAAATATTTTCCAAAAGTTCTTATTCTTAACTGACTGAGGCCTGGACAGTGGTACAGAAAGTAGAGGGTATCCTCATATATTTCTTCATCACCGCAGCCTCCACAAAGGTCATCATCTATAAGATGAATTTTCAGTTTGTGGCTTTTGAGTGGGTTGTGGCCAGTAAAAATCCCTACTTGTGTCAAAACAGATTTTCTGTTTCTTTGAAGGAGTTTGTGGGTTCTGGCTTTGTCATACTCAGGCCACATACTCTTGGATGTTTCACAGGTGGGAAGGGAGTTTTCCCTGTTTTTGGCGATATTCAGTGTTTTCTATCCCTGATTTAAGCTCACATAGTGGCGTTTTGACAGACTGGTTTGCCTGATCAATGCTGGTGACAGATCCTTTCCTCGTCAGTTCATCAGCAATTTAATTTCCCTATATGCCTCTGTATCAGGGGACCCAGCATAGCCTACCATTATATCAAAGGCCAAGAACCTTCAGCTCTTCACGACAATACTTTACAAGCTAAGATTTTATTTCGACAGTAGAGATTGCTTTAATTGCAGCCTGACTGTAAATTAAGATGGTGATATTCTCTGGTGGTATATCGCCAGCATTGAGGTCGCTTTGGATGCATCTGCTACTACCAATATCTCCGCCTGGAAGACACTGCTGTGCTGAGGGGAATGAACAGTGCTTTTCAGTTTTAGTGTTTCCGAAAACACTCCCACTCCCACGCCTACATCAATTTTTGAACCATCATCATAAAGATGGATATGGTTTCGTTGTCCAGTTCATTCCTCTTCCACTCATCTCTACTGGGAAAGATGCTAGAGAATGGTCTCTATGGTCTCAGCGTCAGAGGATACAGCTAATTCCAGGTGTTTTAAAAGAATTTGATAGTGTCTTTCAATTTCATTTTCCAGCTGTTGAGCTGGCTGATTCTTAATGTACTTTTGCCTGCAGATTCTTGCATGTAAAAGTCTAGCAGTAGCAGGTTACGGATGGTTTCCAATCCCGAGGTTGGTCTGGTTCTCAATGAGCTAGTAGCGCTCACACATGCTATCCTTTGTACCTTTGTCATATTTTTCAGATGGGTGACTTCATTTGTAGTTTGCGACCGGACAAGTTTTCCAAATGTTAATATAGGTCTTACAATGACCGTGTACATCCATAGGATAATCCTTGGTTTCAGAAAGCTATTGTAGCCTTTTTTATCCGTTCGCACATATTTTGCTTCCAGTTGAATTTCTTTTAAGAATAACACACAAATATTTTGCGCTATCGGATGAAATTCGGTACAATGCTCTTAAAATATTTTACTCATTTATGCATGAAGCGTAGGTGACTTAAATCTCAAGATAAACAAGTGGTCCACTCTTAAAAAATACAACCAACAAGAATCTAGAACTCCGAGTTTCTACTTCCATACAAACACCCACATTTTCTTTAAATATTCGAAAATGCTCTTCCGTTTCCATTTCGATCTACATGAGAACCTCTTAGAAAATTTCAACAAGCATCATCCCACCGAGATGTCCTTTTTCACCATCGAACAACAAAAACCAAAATATATCCACACACATACAAACTTCAACAAGACTATATCCCAGAATAACAGTAACAATATTAAGAACGTTTATGACAAGGTCTTGAGAAGCAAATACCATCCACTCTAAGTATCCATCAAAAGAATATCTTCGGTATGATAGAATTTCAAATGTTTTGCCTTGCTGTGTATAGTTTCTTTAGTTTCATTGTGTGTCCGTATATGGGTTTATCCACACAGGACATGCATCGTGGTGGTGGTAGAGAACCACCCAAAGACGATGAAAACTTTTAAGTGATTTGCTCTCAAACCATCTATACGCACATTTTCGAAAACCTTCTACCCAGTAGTGGTCTGAGCCAACCCCCTGATGAATATCTTCCAGAGGTAGGAATGCCCTTGTATACCTGTAGGGAGGAGGTATGCCTTGCCGTTTTATTACCGACCAAGTTATTTGGTATGCAAGCTTAGGAGAGAAAGTTATTTCTTTTATTTCATCGTTTGGGGGGACACTTAAGCCCAACAATACAATAAGGTTACTCTTGTATAAAGGGGTGTTTCATGCATGGCTATTTATCCTCAAAAGGACGAAGTCTTGCATTGCGTTTTAAAGGAATTTACGGTAATAGAGGATGGTAAAATGGTATTTTACTTGTGCTCAGGGTGATTTTGCAGTTCTTTTCCTGGGATGGGATAGTATCTTTGCTTTTTTTTTGTTGGCTAACACCGAAGGGTGCTTTGATGTATTGAAGATCTGTAACATGTAACGAGGTGGATTTTAGCGATTGACGTATTGTTGGGGTTAGTTTATGGGATTCTTTTAAGGGGCTTTGTATGTTGAGTGTTGTATTGACCTTTATTTTTGAAGTATAATGAGATGTAAACGGGAGTGTGTTACTTTTATTAGCATGTTTTAAGATTGGTATAGCAATGAGAGGTACCGAAGATGTATTTAAAGAATATGTTGTATCTATAACATTGAGATAAACTATTAAATAAATGTCTTTGAAACTATTTTAGGCAAGTTTTCCTACCAATCGCTGATAAAATAACCTTTAAAGGTTGGATATTGGTGTGGGATCATCTATGTTCACTGGCTAATGGTTTGCCCACCCAGTGACCAAAGACTGACAAAAGTCTGAGCGACAATTTAAATATATGCGATTGCATTGGAGTGGTTATGAAGGTGCCAAACGACTTTTTTTAGTTCAGTTGTTCATAGTTTACTGCATTTTCAGGGCCTTTTTAAAGAAAGGTATACTTTAAGAAAGCTTCGATAGCTTTATAGTGGCTTCAGATGAAGTTTGTATGTTTGAGAGTTGAAGAGGGTAGATACTGAATCGATTAAACGTGGCGAATCCCAGTGTTGTACACTTCAATTGTATTTATTTCAATTCCATGGGACACCAGAATTGACTTGCTAAGAAGCTGAATTGTTAAACAAATAAATCTTGAATACAATAGAATATTTTTCCTACCGTTTCCAGGTCAAAATATTGGCCTGGCTCTACAGATTTGCGGCTGGGACTTGGTACTTAAAAATCAACCAAAACGATATTGATATGAAGTAACTAAGATCCTCGGATAGGAATGGTTGGATAGTTGACCAACATGCCCAGTTCGCAATACAAGCTTTATGTACGATTACGATAGAATAGAGGGAAAATATGACGAAACTATGTCCGTGACAAAATTTATGGGCGACTTTACAAAAATTATATAAAATCTGTGCTAGGTGATTCCCATGCCAAGGGCGGTATTAAGAGCATCCTTTGCAATATTGTCAGAAAATACTCCAAATGCTTTGCAATGAAATTAGGTAATTTAACGTAACTACCGGAGCGAAATGTCATTATGTCCAACTCAGAGTCTTAAAAGAAGGATGGAATCTCCGGACCAATAACCGGTCAATCAAATTAAATTTTTGTAAAATATATAACTTTGCACAACCAAATTAATGGAGAAGCTGGTTGAGGCCTAATGTTAGGAATTTTATTTATTTCAAAATTAATTATCATGCAGTTTTTCTTATGTCCAAACAATCCGAGCATCAATCGGATTATTTTCTTGTTGCTGTCAATGAAAGAATGCGGGCGTGAATTACGACACAGCAAAGGGCGAAGGCTGCGCCGAAAGACTATTCGTCGAAAGACTGCTTTCGTAGGACACATATCCATCGCTATTAACACCATACCATCAGCATCTAATGTAGAAGCCCAGTGTCAATATTGCCCACAAGCCAAAAGAACATCCGTTATTGATGTGACGCATATCTCCCGCCCCCAAGCAAGTTATCCCATGTCTTTAGAAAAAGGCCTAGAAGGCAAAGGCGATTGCTAATGAAAAAGTTGCCGTTGAGCTTATAAAAAACAACCTAGCTCTCCCTTGATATGTGTGTGCGAAGTTGCTATTTTTGCCACAAATAAGAGGACCTCCTATTAAATGCCGAATCCGAATGTCAAATTTGAGAAGCTGGCGAATTATGCGTCGTTACTTTAGCCTGCTCCCGTAAAAAAATTAACTGGCTTGGAGCTGAAGTCAAACGACCATAGACAACGACGTGTGTTCGCTGAATGGGTCCTATAGCAGGACCATTTCTGGATGAATGTGTGCTTCAACAAACAGAATTGCTGAATTTGGGACGATACCAATCCACATTAGGTCCAAGAGGGTCGAATGCATCCCGAAAAAAAATTACTGTTTGTTGTAGATTTTGGGCTGCCGGCGTTTTCAGTCCTTATTTCATTGAGAACGACGTTGGCTGGGCCATCGCCGTCGATGATTACCAACTTCTTTTGGTCTGAATTGGATTGGATTGGTATATGGACACCAACGATATGTGTCGCTACGATATGTGGCGCTACGTACCACACAGCTCACTCCACATTGCAAATTCTACACAAGCCATTCGAAGGAATAAAGGTTGCATCAAGCTGGTTTGCAATCCTAAAGTTTTAAGGGAAGTGAAAGTAGTATTCATTCAAAAATCTGGTAAAAGTTCTCACGTAAATCCGAAAGACTTGAGATCGATCACCTCATTATCATTCCTTCTGAAAATCTTGGAAAGATTGCTTGATATTCATCTCCGCAGTAGCATTGATGTAAATCAGCAATCTACATCCCAAGATGCATACTGCGAAGGCAGATCTTTAGAAACAGCCCTACACACATTAGTACGTATTATTGAAAAGTCGTTGTGCTACGAGAAGTATACTATGGTTGTATTCTTAGACACGGAAGGTGCTTTTAACAACTTGATTTGGGGAGCGATCATTATGGCGCTAAAAATCGATCACTCCCTTGAAATGTTGATTAATTTGCTATTAAACAGCCGGATGCTTCTGGTGCTTCTTCCAGAAGACATGTCAGTACTGCGACCCCGCTAGGTGGAGTCCTATCAACTCTTCTCTGGAACTTAGTAGTAAACGAACGAGCCTTTACTCACCCTGGAAGCAGAGGGATGCCACGTGATTGCCTACGCGGATGACGTTGCTGTCGCAGTCTTAGAGAAACACTTGAATATACTCAAAGAACTTCTCCAAAACGCACTACACAAAATTTCCAAATGGGCAGTCAGTTGTGGTCTGGGAGTCAACACCCACAACACTGAACTGGCCCTGTTCACTAGGATATATAACATTCCTCACATTGACTAGCCTTTTCAGACAAAGCAAAATACCTGCGACTTATTTTGGACTGGAGTCTTTACTAGAAGCTGAATATAACGGAAAGAGTAAAGAAAGCGACAGTCGCACCTTATTCCTGCAAAAAGCCATAGGCATGAAATGGGGAATGCAACTTCGTATCACGCATTGGCTCTATATCTCGGTTATAAGACCGATACTTCTCTACGTGGTAGTAGTATGGTGGAAAGCGCTACAGATTTTTATAAACAGCAAAAAACTAGCCAAGGTGCAAGAACTGCGTGTCTGTGTATCAGTAGTGGTGCACTTCGTACAACACCCTCAGCAGTACTAGTCATTCGTTCTCATCTTCTACCCCTAGATATTTTTGCAAGCAAATGGCAGCTAACTCAGACATCCAATAGCGGTCAAATATACAAACTGACCACTCAACGATTCTTAACATACAAATATTTCTGACAACACCGATTGCACCCTTTTCAGGTTAAACTTTGACAAGAGTTCTCAGGTCACAATCCAATACAGATAGCTATGGGAATGTAACGAACCTGTGCAAAATGGCTCGATCCGCTTTAATACCTATGGCTCTGTCTCTGTCATGGATATAAGCATCTTCTCGAACAGCCAAGATGCCATCAAATCCCTGGAATCAGTCTCAACAAATTCAAAGACAACCCTAGATTGCCGCTCATCTTTGCAAAAGATGTCACAATAGTTTAACATTCACCTATGCTGGGTGCAGCGGCATGCACTATGCAGCCAGGCAACTGTAAAGCTGATAAATTCTAAATTACCAGTCGTACCCGAAGCGAGTGCAATAGGTTTTCCTTTCGCTACATGTAAAAGCTTACTATAGCGCAACATGCTAACAGCAAATCAGATGGAGTCTTGGCACGACGCGTCAAATAACGAAACAAATTCGGCCAAAGCTGAACTTAAGAAGATCCAAGGGACTGATTTCGCTCACTAGACCGCACATTAGAGGCACCATAGGTGTCACCACTGGACACTGTCTAATAGGTAGACACGCAGAGAGGCTAGGCCTTCATTAAAACGACTTTTGCAGGATCTGTAAAGAGGAAGTGGAAGAAACAATAATTCTTGGAGCCCCATGGGTCTTTATTCAGCGGGGGTTATTGCACTGCACCGTCACACAAACTTTCAAATGTCAAAGGTTTTATAATTTCACGATATAATAGAAAATTCATCAGGTTTCTACAAGGCACCTAGCAATCGGTCTTTGAACGTCATCATTTTTTATATATCGGGCAGTAACAGCTCATATAGGGCCTCAATCCTCAAATCTAGCTTTTCCATTCATTTATGTGTGCAAAGTTATTATTTCTGCCTGTATAACGCCGATTCCGAAGGGCAAATTTGAGAATCTTCTCAAGACAGTATTACCCTTGGATGTTTGTCTGTCTTTCGCTGAAGGTGGGACAGTGAAAAAACCCTTAAGTTAGGGACTTAAACCAGTCCGGTTAAACCAGTCCGACTCTCTAACCCCTAGGCCACTGCATCATCGGCCACTTCCTAACAAAGCCGGGCCCATTTCTTACAGAAGGAGCAAAAATATGAAAAGGATGTGCTAGAGCGGCTGTTGGTCACTTTATATCTAAGCAGAAACAGCAACATCCACTTTACCCCCAAGGCAATCTCGACGCAACGGACGGTATCGACGCAGACGGTTTCGCGTTGAAATGTCAAAAACTCATCGAGCTTATGGGAACATGTATAAGTGGGCAATCTGAACGCCGACGCGACGCAATGGACGTTAGCTACACAGAAAAGTTGATTCAACTTCAACTTTCTTGCGCATCGACGCATTGGAATGTCAGTTTGAAAGCTGTCAGATGGTATGTTTGTGAGAATCTTGAGATTACTTTCATAGGTTATAAATAAACAAAATAAATTAAAAGTACTGAATTAATAATTGTGTTGTGTGACTAACAACTAATTATATTTTCTTCTGTGAGAATTGAAAAACAAACAAAATCTTCGACGGCTAATGGTGAACTGTCAATCAAGTGACATCGCATCGCGTCGCGTCGTGAGCGTCGAGATTGCCACCACCACTCAAATCCTCACCATTTTTGACACTTCAATGCGAAACCGTCTGCGTCGCGTTCGTCGCGTGCGTCGAGATTGCCTCCACCATTATCGTTCCACGAACATCACGTGTCGTATCGATCGTAATTCTTCGCCACCCAACTTGAGATGCGCATCTGGAGGCAGTTAGCTAAGAGCTGGGCTTATTTAAAAGTTATGATGGTTGAGACTCATGCACACCCCGGACTGTACAATCATCAACAATTACTACAGTTTAAGATATTCTTCCAACTTCATGTTTTTTGGAACCATTCACTAGTTGTATAATATAATTGCTTCTGCATACCACTCGCCACATAAAAACAACGACAAGCAATTCCTCGGCAACGGCGGCGCTGTGTGTGGTACAATGGAGCACGTTCAGCATCCACCCATGGCGTCCCTGGTGTATGGCTGTTTTTTTTTTCTTGTCCAACATTTTGGTGTCACACAACGCATTGACTCCATTCAACTGGGGATAATGATGTACCTGCTGCTGCTGCTGTTCGTACCACCTGCTCCATTAAGCACACAACACGAATTGTGATTCTCTCCCAACCAACAAAACGAGACAAAAAAATCCCAACTCAATAAAAACTCCACATCGGGATTCGTAACCATGTTGTCTTTAAAAGCATTTTATCCACTGGACCTTGGATTAATATCACAACGAGAAGACAAACAGACGTACCAACAAAAAAAATCTCTTACAATGTCCATCCTACCACGGCAACGTAAAAGCTTACCACCTGTTTCGGTGGTAGCAGGAATCGCGCACACTAATCCGTCGCCATCGATACTGACCACACGAAATCCATCGACATCGACATGGGTTGGGTAGTGTACTTGTCGCTTGTATCATCTTCACTTCCATTTAGTAATCGGTTTTTCCCATTTTTATGGACGAATGAATTTGCATGCTGCGCACTGCGTTTATCTTCGAGGATATGTCTGTGCAGTGGACCTACTACCTTTTGTCATCATCGAAAGCATATTTTGTCGGATTCAGTTTGGTCGATCACCTCTTTTGTGAACGCGTATTTGAAACGCGTCTGAAAGGTTGGGATTTTGTTTACTTTATTTTAGGTTTGCCCACACCACCTGACCCTCATCATCCTTTCTTACCCGCAAATCCTTTCAATTTTTTTTGGGAATTTTTTTTTTTTGTGCTGAATCTCTTTTTTCCAAGCTAATCCATATGACCAGGTGATATTTTTTGACCAAGGGATCATTTTTATTTCGGGATGAATGTATTTTTTCTCGGTACAGATACATTCAACCGGTGGATTTTGTTTTGGAAACATTTTTCACCCTTTCGGTTGTAGGATGGAATATAAATATTTTGTTTTTATGGCAATTTTGGCAGGTGGACTTTTATCTTTTTCTGAAGTTAAATCCTGGATTGAAATAATTTTTTTTTTGTTTGCTGTTTGGATTTTTTTTTGCTGCGAATGTTCGTTGGATGGATATAAAAGATTCAGATATATGGATTCGAATGGTTTGAGGTCAACATCTGGTTTGATATTGATAGTGTCTTCTTCCGCAGTGGAAGCTGTTGCAGATGGACACACTTCCTGTTGTTGCTTTAAAGTTTTTTTATTGCTTAAGATTGTGCACGTGAAATATATACAGGATATGGGACAGGGTGTTTATTATTTTTAATTAAATGTTTGTAGACTTTTTAAAATGTAGCTAAGGCAATAGAAAGGTAAGTACGTGCAATTAATTAATGCGAATGAAGAAGTCTTTGGTCGTTTTGAGTGAAAAATTCTTCAGAAAATTTTCGGTTCAGTTTGCTTTGATGCGCTATGTAGACGAATATTCAACCAAACCTCCGGTTCATAGAGTCTTCGATTGACACAGTGGATGAAGACCTCGCCTAAAGAGGTGCGACAAGGTAAATATTTAAAAAATTCGGCTTAGTTTCCTCGGCGTTATTTCAAGGCACCGTAGATTAGATTAGATTAGGTAAGGGAGTTGAAATCGAGTTACCGTATCACTGCGGCTAAATTTGGGCCTATTGTGATTTACTCCAATTACAGCTAACTTATGATAACGGAATTTGTGATGATTTCTAGTAAATCTTTGAGTTAGATACCTAGTTGGTGTTGACGTAGTGACACAGGTTGTGTTCTGCTGATTCTTCGTCCTCGTTGCATTGTCTGCAGGAGTTGTCTTGAGTTATTCCCGTAGGTGTTTTTTGACTTGACAATGTCCAGTAAGGAACCCTGTGACTGTTCGAATCTGACTCCTAGTTAAATGTAAGAGTTGTTTCGTTCTTGTGTGGGAAGTGTTTGGCATGAACATTTTGGCTCGTCTGTTCCTTATTAGTTTTGATGTTATCTCGTAACTTTGTGAGGCTAGGAGTGCTGCTTTGCGGTAAGAGAAAATATATATGTTCTTGTGTCTTATGGAATTATTTAGATTTTCTCTGAGACATATTTCTATAGCAAAGATTTCTGCTTGAAATACGGAGTTACATTTGTCCATGTTTGTGTAGATGAATGTTTTTGTTTTAACACCGTATGTTCCAGATCTCACTCCTTCATTTGTTTTTGATCCATCTGTGTACCATACATGAGAATCGTTGGCAAATGTTGGTTTGTTCTGTTATCAATTTTGATGATTTGGGCATGTTACATTGAAGTTTGACTGTAGTTGTATTTGGGTAGACAGTTATCTGTCATGGTGATTCCAAGTATTTCATCTTAATTCAGTTCCATAACAATTTCAGCAATTTCAAAATGAGCATGAAAGCATTTGTCATGGCTTCTTTCTGTATCTGAAGATGTAGAGGTGGAAGGTTTAGGATAACTTTCAGCGCTGCAGTGGAAGTTGTTCTGATTGCGCTCGTAGTGCATACAAAAGCTGGTCTTTGAAGGTTGTTGAGCTCGTCTTGTGTTTACTTTTGTTTCGTTTTTTGCCACCACGCGGGAGCTGCATATATGACAATTGGTCTGGTTATGGCTGTGTAGAGCCATAACATGATTTTGGGGTTTATCCCCGAGATTTTACCAATTAGATTGGTCCAGAGAGATCCTGGCTTTTTCTATGGTTTTTGCGAGGTGAGTGTTGCAAGTGAGTTTTTCATCCAGAGTAAGTCCCAGGTATTTAACTTCTTTTGAAATCTCTATTGTTTCACCAAGCAGAGTGGGTTTTTTACCTTATCCCGATTCCGTCTTTTCGTGAATGCAATTATAGTACTTTTTTGGGGTTATGACAATCAGGCCAACTTTTTTGCACCAGTTGGAAATGAGATTTAGTGCCCTCAGTAGGAGTTCTGAGATTGTTTCTTCGAATTTTCCTCTGATTAGGATCGCAATGTCATCAACGTATTCTTGGACATAAGAACCATCATTGCTGTCATTGCTGAGTATGTTTACTAGCTCATCTACAACGATGGACCATAGTAGGGGTGATAAAACACTCCCTGTGGGCAACCTTTCGCAGCCGTAACGCTGTAGCATATAATTGCTACATTAGGCAGTGATAATGTAGCATTTATATTTCTACTGTTAAGCATGTGCTTTATAATTTACATGTGGTACTATCTATGCCTGTGTTATGGATGCATCTGTGTAATTGGGCATGTTCGGTGTTGTCAAAAGCTCCGTCGATGACAAGGGAGCAGCCCACACAAGTTCTTTGTTCTTTAGTGATTTCTCAATTCGGGTGGTGAGTTCCTGAATTCACTGTAGAAACCTACTTTAACGAACTTGAAGTACGCAACTTAATGCAGTTAGATAGGGACCGGATAATCAAAGTTGCATATTAGTTAAGGCCTAGGTTCATTTGGAATTGTAGCACCACTAAGTAAACTGAAATGTTGATTTCAATTATAAGCATGCTGTATAAAGTTTGGGAAAAACTCCAGTGTTTAGTGTGATCGACAAATGCTAACTAGCTGAAAGGGAGCATCTAAATCGGACATCGCAGGACGTTTCATGGAGTTAGGCACTGGATTAGATCAAAGACCAGCATCTAAGATGAGTTTGATTTGCAACATTACAGAACTCGTATTGAAATTCTCGAATTTGGTATTGTCAACGTTCCCATATGTCCCCTTTTTGGATGGAGGAAATGCCAAAGAACTCCAAAAAGCCGATGATAAATAAGATAGCACGATAGCTTTGTTGGCAATTTTGAGAAAATCCAGGTGTATATGGAATTCCGCGACTACCAGAAGAAGTAGTGTAAGGATCCCACGGAAGCTTACTTATGACAAAACAGGGATCGAATTATGACATCAGTTATCGAGTCATATAGTACGTGACTGAAAAATGTTGATTTGGTATGATCGCATACGATATTCGATAATCGAGTATCGGATTTTGGGATTTTTTATGAAAAATGTTTGATATTTCCATTTTGTTATTTACATATTCTTTTTAATATACAAAAATGCACTCTTATTCACACTAAACCATTTACTAAAACTGTAATCAAAACTTTAAGTTATAAAATATGTTAAAAAAAATTAGAATTGCATTATGCGTACGTTGAGTTTTGTATAGATAAAGGATTGCTTTTATCTCTTAAACGTTTTCGTTAAATGGAATTGGACATTCACACAAAAACAACACATTTGACATTTCTTAGCCATCGAACATCAATGTAGCACAATTTTGCTAGTACAATTGGTACAATTTTAAATGTGCATTCGATACGTGACTATTTGTATGTGATCATCCCAATGTAGTTACTCGATCATCCGATAACGTATGCATTTCACTCACTCGATTACTGATCCAAGGTCGTATCAAAAAAAACCTTCGGGGACATACTGAATACGGCAAGGGGATGTAATCCTTTGAACCCCCGAAACGTTCCACCCAAATAATATTGGTCATGAAAACTAGGAAAAAAGGCTCCTGCCAGACACCTGGGGCCTATTTCTCAGAACATACATCATCATACAGCACATACAATTGTATGATTTTGACAATAATCACACAGCAATTCTGTTACTCAGAAATGATATAGCTTGTGCTGTCATGTAGGGAGAATCGACTTGAAATATTGGAAAAATGTATGATTCTGTTACTCAAAAATTTATCATACATCGTTGTATGACAGCAAAAGGAAATTAATTTAAAATATTAAACAGCAGAATAAAAAGTTGTTAACTGAATAAAATCCGAAAAATGAGTCAATCAAAACGAAAATTTACAAAAGTAAGTACTAATGTTGTCATTTTAAATAGTTCTGTTTAATTTGTTTGATTAATATTTTAAACAGCCCGGAAAAGAACAACAAATAATGGTTTTTCAGGAAATGCTTTCAAAGAAGGCACTGTTGTTTGGCAAATTCAATGGAACCACAACAACAAAAGAGGAAGTCCATAATTGTTGGAAAGAAATCGCCTTATTGGCGCAGTGCTTAGGGCTTATTGTGGATAACGATGAAGAGATATTTAGAAGGATGACACGGCAAAATTGGCGGCGTAATGCTGTGGTATGTTTTATAAGCGTATTTATGTATTAAATTATGTATATTTAAACATAGTTTTTGAAAACATTTAAGGCAAAGGTCGACCGCATGAAAAAAAAACGGGAGTTGGCGGCGCATCTAACTAGCATCTGCTGGACGAGAATGACAAAATAATTTTGGCAATTTTGGGTGAAGAGGTAACTTGATTAAGATATAAATTATAAAAAATGTTCCTACCAATAATTTATAATTATATACATAGGTAGCGTATGGCCTAGATATTGCAGAAAGTGATGGAGCTAACATTGGTGTACCACTAAACCAAACACACCAGCCAACAAGTGCGACTCCTTCAAATCAAAATCAGGCACCACCGCCATTAAGTCAAGCACCTTCAAATTCACACCAAAGAAAACGCAAATCGAACGACAACAACAGTGAGCAGGAAATGAGGATAAAGCTAATGGAAATAAGCTTTTACTGCAAACAGCTTGAGTGCCGTGATAGGGAGATAAAACTAGATCTCCCACCTTCCAAGTTTATGGAGTCATTATATTCTGACTCTGAACGTTAAAATGTACACCTATGTTTTAACGTTCAGAGTCCAAAATATATTGACTGTGTGTACATATGTATATAATTTAAAGAAAACAAATCGGAAATAGCAAATTAAAAATATTTGTATTTATTTATGTACACTAGTCGGCATAAGTATTTTGACGAAACCTTTTTGTGACTATTGAGACTAACTTTGCTTGGTATCATTAAAACAACGGTGCAAAAATGATGCGCGAAACAAAGAATCTATTTTTAGCTCTATGCATGCCAAGTTTTGTATTGTTTACCTTTTGCATTCTTTTTCTGCTGATAAGAACGCATGCAGACAAAGAATTTTTACGTGGCATGAGAATTTTGACGGAAACTTTGTGTAAATATTTTAACAGTTTTGAGCACGTGATAACCAAAAAACTTGTGTAGTTAACTTTAATTTACATTAAACGTTGATAACAAAATAAAAATTTATTAAAATTTATTAAAAACCATGGGTAAAACGGCTGAGTTGAGTTTGGTTGTCAGATCTTCAATGGTAGCGAAGTTTAACGCTGGAACGGCAGTAAAAGACATAGCAAGTGAGTTTAATGTGTCGCGTCAAACTGTGCACTATCAAATCAATAAGTTTAAAAAGCATAATGACATCACAAACCTAATGAGATCAGGTGCTAAGCGCAAAACAACGCCCACTGAAGACCGAACCCTTCTACGGGAATTTAAAGGAAATATATTCCTGAAGCCTCAAACTGCTGCAAATCAATGGAATTTGACGGCAACGAATCCAATCAGTGAGCGCACTGTCCGACGACGTTTAATGGAAGGAGATTTTAAAACATTTAAAGCTAAGGACGTGCCGTACATATCAAAGGTAAACAAGCTTAAAAGACTGTCTTTCGCAAAGGAACATCTGCACAAGCCAAAGAAGTACTGGAGAAGCGTTCTATGGACAGATGAAAGCTCCTTTGAGTATAACTCATCAAAAAACAAATTTTACGTTAGATTGCCAAAGGTAGAAAGGCAAAAAAGACGCCCCGTTTGTCAAAAAGTGAGCCATGGTGGAGGCTCTGTCATGTTCTGGGGATGTGTTGCGTATAATGGCCTGGGTGAATTGGTTCCTATCACCGGCTCGATGAACCAAGGTCAATATTTAAGAACCCTAAATGATAATGCCTTTCCTTCCGGAGGTAGGCTTATTGGTGAATCATTTATCCTGCAACAGGACAATGCCCCATGCCACAAAGCCCGGATGATAACTAAATTTTTGAAGGATGTTGGTGTTGCCACCTTGGACTGGACACCTCAAAGTCCAGATTTAAATATAATAGAAAACGTCTGGTCTCTTTTGAAACGCAAAAGAACAGTTTCTTTAAATAAAACCAGAGAGGAGACGATTTCTGAGGTCACTTCCCTTTGGGAAGAGATATCTCCAGAGATTCTTCAAAATTTAGTAGATTCAGTACCGAGACGCCTTCAAAAAGTTATTGAAGCCAAAGGAGGTTATATATTTTACTAAATTCTTCTTTATGTATTTACTTTTGTTAAGTTTAAAATGTTTTTTCTTAGAGTTATATACTTGTCAAAATACTTATGCCAACACACGAAATTACAAATAAATTTATATCTTTTTTGACTTCTATGAAAAAATATTTGTTTGCCTATTTTTAAGTTTGTATTAGTTATATATAAAAATGAAAAAATAAACATGAATTCTTGTCAAGCCATTTAGAAGTTAAACTCAAAAATGCACGATTTTTATTTCGTCAAAATACTTATGCCGACTAGTGTAGGTATTCTTCAGAAATTAATATCAATTGAAAAACGTTATATAATTTCTCAACTCATCTACTGTGGTGCTGTTGTCATTTTCGTCTGCAACATTTTCTTCATTTTGATCCTCTTCTTCGGTATCATATTCCGGTAAATTTGTATTATCTTCACAACTCATTCTCTTCCGAATATTATATAAAACGACGCAAGAGTTAACAACTTTTGCACAACTTACTGCCGTCTTTAAACGCAATCCATTTAAGCATGGGAAAATTTCCTTTAATTGACCAATGCTACATTCCACGATTTGTCTGGTTTTTTTTTAGCTTCGAAAGAAAACGACGTTTACCTCGTCCTTCTTCAATACTATTTGGAATGTTAGGTGTAAATAACCAATTTCGCAATGGATAGCCTGAGTCGCCAATAATTACAGCGTTTGGAAATGGACACCAACTTTCATCGTTCCATTTACTATATAATCTACTACACTGTAGAACACGGCTGTCATGCACAGAACCAGGATAGTTACTGTTTATGGAATAAAAACGATAATCCGCCCCAGCAACTAACATCACGTTTAGGGAATGATGACCTTTTCGATCAACGAATGACTGTTCATTTACTAATGGCGCTTCTATGGGGATTAAAGTTCCATCAATAGCCCCAACAACGCGTGGCATTCCCGCTATATTAAAAAAAACCATTGCGCTACAGCATTTACATTTTCCGGCCATTTTACTTCCTCGTCTGATAAGAACATGAAGTATAAAAAATGTTAATTAATACATTTTAAACCTAATTTGTCCATTAATAGTTACATAGTAAATGTTCTGAAATATGTGAACATACTGCATTTACAACACGACATATAGATGCTTTCGAAACTCCATGCATTGTTCCAACACCATGGTACTGACTTCCATTGCCAAGCCGAAGAGTCAACAATATTTGTTCTAGGGGCAAAAGTGCTTGATTTGTAGGACGTACTATAAATGCACCCAATCGTCTAACTAAAAGTTCAACGCAGACTTTAGGCATCCTGAATTTTTCAACGAAATATGGATCCTCCATATTAAAGTTGACGCGTTCTGATATTCGTCTTGGGCATCTTATAACACGTACATTAATTTGTAACACTTCTTCGTTTTCAAAAGTAAATCCATTATTGTTTGGTAGTTTAAGTTAAACACTGATTAAAAATTCAAAATATTTGGAAAAAAAACGATGTTTACCCGAATTCACGTTTGATGACAATAATAATAATAATAAATGAAAATTTCAACAACATTTCATACAGCAATCGTTCATATCATACAACACTTCCAATAAAATCTAAGTAACAGAAAATTGTATGTGCTGTATGATTGCGATTTTGCTGTATGTTGTATGCGTTGTATGTGCTGTATGTTCTGAGGAATAGGCCCCTGGACATACTTTAAAGTGGAATCTTTGAATTCGGTTTCATTTCGTTCACCCTTGGTGCTTATATTCACAGATTCAAATAATCTGATAGTCGGTGAAAACGGTGACAACTTTTCAATCAACATTTAAATTGTTTTAAACTGTCAACTTTTTTTTCGATCAAACTTCAGTTTTTCCAGTCGACATTTTTACAGAACTCGTATTGAAATTCTCGAATTCGGTATTGTTCCCATAGGTCGCCATTGTGGATGGAGGAATACGGTAGCACGGCATCTATATCCATATGTGTAAGTAATTGAGAGGAAAAATTAAGAACGTAGGGCCTTATTGGACTTATTGTACGAAGCAGTAAGTAAAGGACCTAAAATATTTAATAACGAAGCATATAGCGAGAATTATAATGGCGTTTGTACTAACGCCAAAACTGGCATTCAGCGATAAAAAAAGGATTATATATTAGTTGACAGGCATGTACATAGGTTGTAAAATGAATGGGATTAGTGAATATGAACCATGTAAATACTATGCGGTATCTTCAAGCAAGTATTCCAAAAAAAAGGATTATTTCGATCAAAAACGGCGGAGAAGCAAGGGTTGGTCAAAAGGTAGTAAGATTATTTTTGTTACAAATAAAGTAGATAACATATCATAGGATGACTTCGTTATCACTTCCGTGAATGCTAAACGGCCCCAATGAATTGGATTCTATTCAACGACGAGCAATCGTCTTTATAGATGAATACTTCCTTACTTCAAATTTTCAACCTTTGGCGGAGCAAAGACTTGAAGGGGGTGTGTCCCTTTTGTACTGGTACTATAATTGTAGATGTTCGAGTTTAAAGAAATCATCCCCAGACCTAGAAGATACGCAGTTGCGGGTTGTATGAATACAGCCCACCTAACAACGACAAGAACAACGCAATAATAAAATAATTTTTTTTGCGGACAATCAAACAATGGAATGAACTTCCATAAGACGTATTTCCACCAATATAACTACAATCTAAAACTATTGAACAGCAGAATCAAAAATAAACATCTGCAAGCATAATCTCAATGCCTTTTTGAGCGTTAAAGATATGACTCACCTGAGAAGAGTTTATCAAAAAAGTCAAGGCCCAAGATCAATGCAATTTGAATAGCCATATATAGGATATAAAGTTCACTGAAAGGTGATCAACTGATTCAGCTTATTGATAGATTCAAAGGGGAAGATAACATAATTTGCTGCTTAAGTTTTAAGTCACATATAAAACTGAACATATTACTTGGAGAAAGGACAAAGTCTCAGTTTTTCGTTTACCAAACAAAGACTGACTAACATTTGACACAAAACTCGAAAAAAAGAAAAATCCTTCATCTAAATCCAAAACTACGCAAAAGTTAAACCAATTACCGATGGATACTTGTAAACCATTTGCAAGAGAAAAAAAGCCGTTTAACACTGTCAAGAACCCAAACAGCCTCATAGCTCAATAAAATAAACCAAAAATTGCCCCATCTACTTAAGCAAATAAAAAAATGTATTTGTATACCCATATCTACTTCCGATAGTCGGATGTTGTTGCTATGACAGGTAAGATGGCACGTGTAGATAGGCAAACCTCTTTCAACTTTCCACCGCACTAGCACAACTCCTTAAATACCTTTACTATCCTTCGTTTGAAATAAATAAATAAAAAATAAAATAAAACACAAACAAACATTCACCTCAAGAGGACATTGAATTCCTTTCATCCTTACATTTCACAAAGATCCGACAATTTATTTTCCCAATATCAAATTGCTGTTGATTTGTTGTCGTCTTCATCTTCGTCGTCCTTAAAGTAAAGCATACCACTACTTCTATCGACGACAGCTAACTTTTCCCTTCCAGCAGACAGTCAGAGACACCGATCATGTCACAGCTAAAAGGAAGTAGCATTCCTTTCTTCAACTCTCCACAAAGGTTATCCGATATCGGTAAGCGAATCTATAAAGTTCCTTTTTGGATTATTTTTGTTTTGTTTTCTCTATCGTAGAAGGATGTGTGTCCTATTGGATTTCACATGTAAGGTGTGTCTAGGATCATATTTTCGCCGACATTGGTATACCTGTTGTGTGGTTCTCAGTCAATATCCTGAATCGGAAGTAGGTGGATGTGTTGTGGCTTAAAGAGTGGTTACTTTCGCGACAACGTTGGATGCGAATAGTTAAATGCAGTTTGAGCAGCAGGTAGGACACGATATGAGTAGTGAAAAGGGTCCTTTTCTGTGTTGAAAATTGATATGCATAGTTCGATGACAGAGAGAAGAGACAAAAAACCCTCGTTTTTGGATGGGTTTTCAATTTCGCGGATAGTGCGGGGGATAGTAAATTTTGACAAGTTGCGGATGGTAATACGAGCAGTGCAGGGAAACAAACAGACACACGTTCAGGTATGGCATGAGGAGGGCTATGGGAAATTTTGACAATGGTTCTATTCGCGTGCGTGTCGTATTTCCAGGTGAATATCGTGGGATGGTACTATTTTGACGGGAAGAGTACACTTTATATAAAAGAAAAACCACAAGACATTAGTAGCTGGAAAAAAATCCATGAAAGGGTACATATACCTATATTTAGGAAGGATTTGTATTTACACCTGCATGTGCTTCCGGGAGGATGGTAATGTTAAGTTACTTAGAGGTAATGGAGATGAACAGTTCAGAGGATCTTTTTAATTTTGTGGGTGCGATGATCTAGTTGTTAGGTTAGGTTAGGTTGGTGGGTTGATGAGGCAGACGGTGTGTGTCCTCCCTCATCGCACTCAATATAGACCCATTGTGATGCCCGTTGGGGGTCCACTTATGTGGTTGGTTCATTCATTGTCCCGCTACTGGCCATTGTTGTTAGTCTCTTTCTAGCCATCCAGATGTTGATGCAAACCTGAAAAGATTAGGGAGAGGGATTTCGGATAGATCCGTGAGGTCATGGAAAAAGTATTTTCCTAAGGTTCTCATTCTTAATTGGCTGAGGCCTGGGCAGTGGCACAGAAAGTGGAGGGTGTCCTCGTGTATTTCTTCATCACCGCAGCCTCTACAGAGGTCATCATCTATGAGATGCATTTTCAGTTTGTGGCTTTTTAGTAAGTTGTGTCCAGTAAGAATCCTAACTAAAGTAGAGACAGATTTCCTGTTTCTACGAAGCAGTTTATGGGTTCTGGCTTTGTCACACTCAGGCCACATCCTTTTGGAAGTTTCACAGGTGGGAAGGGAGTTCCACCTGTTTTTGGCAGCGATCAGTGTTTTCTGTCCCACCTGAGATTTGAGGTCGCATAGTGGTGGTTTGACAGACTGGTCTGCTTGGTCAGTGCTGGAGGCAGATCCTTTTCTTGCCAGTTCGTCAGCAATTTCATTGCCCTGTATGCCTCTGTGTCCGGGGACCCAGCAGAGCTTAACATTATGTTGGACGCCAAGAACCTTTAGCTCTTCACGACAACGTTTCACAAGCCGAGATTTTATTTCGACAGCAGAGATAGCTTTTATTGCAGCCTGACTGTCAATAAAGATGGTGATATCATCTGGTGGTATCGCCAGCATTGAGGTCGCTTTGGCTGCCTCTGCTACTGCCAATATTTCGGCTTGGAAGACACTGCTGTGCTCAGGGAGACGAAAGGTGCTGTTTAGCTTAAGTGTTTCTGAAAACACTCCAGCTCCAACGCCTACATCCATTTTTGAACCATCAGTGTAGATGGATATGGTTTCGGGGCCCAATTCGTTCCTCTCCCACTCCTCTCTGCTTGGGAGGATGCAGGAGAATGGTCTTTGAAAGTCATGGTGAGGCATGTAGTCAGAGGATACAGCTGAGCCCAGATATCTGTGTAGAATTTGGGCATGTCCTCCTGAGTTCGATTTCCAGCAGTTGAGCTGGCTGATTCTTAGAGCACTTTTGGCTGCAGATTCTTGCATGTAAAGGTCTAGCGGTAGCAGGTTAAGGATGGTTTCCAGTCCCGCTGTTGGTGTGGTTCTCATTGCGCCAGTAGCGCCCACACATGCTATCCTTTGTACCCTTGTCATATTTTTCAGATGGGTGACTTTATTTGTGGATTGCCACCAGACAAGCCCCCCATATGTTAATATATGTCTCACAATGGCCGTGTACATCCATAGGATGATCTTGGGGTTCGGACCCCAGTTTTTTTCCGAATATTCGGTTACACGTATAGAAAGCGACTGTGGCCTTTTTAATGCGCTCGCGCACATTTAGGTTCCAGTTGAGTTTTCTATCAAGAATGACACCCAGATACTTTGCACTATCGGCTAGTTTGAGGGTAGTCCCATCGATAGCCGGTAGGTCGAATATTGGTATCTTCCTCTTGTTCGTAAAGAGAACGAGTTCCGTTTTCTGGGGGTTGATGCCAAGCCCACATTGTTTTGTCCACTCGTTGAGAGTTTTCAATGCTCGCTCGAGTAGTTCACTAATAGTGGGCAGGAATTTACCTTTAACTAATACCGCTACATCGTCTGCGTAGGCTATGACTTTTACCCCATTTCGCTGTAGCTTTATGAGTATCTCATTGATGACTATGTTCCACAACAGAGGTGAGATAACGCCTCCTTTTGGTGTGCCTCTTGATGCTATTACTTTGAGATGGGTGTCTCCCAGATTCGCATTTATATTTCTGTGGTTGAGCATACTTCCAATAATATGTATTAGAGGTTGGTCCACGTTGTTCTTCGCGAGGTTTCTTTCGACTGCGTTTGTGTTCACATTATTGAAGGCTCCTTCAATGTCGAGAAATGCAGCGAGTGTTTATTCCTTCTCGTGAAGAGAAGTTAGTGCTTTGGACTTTTAAGCGCGGGGTCCCTGGTTCAAATACCGAAAGTGACAACACATAAGTTTTATCATTGCTCAACCTCTTGCGAAAGTCTGCCAAACATTCCAGAGTATCACTGTCATGAGAAGCCTCTCAAATTTGCCGTTTAGATTTGTGGTAAAAATAAAATAAATAAAGGAAGGAGCAGAGTTATGGGCCACTTAGCCTGATATTTTATTTTGGATTTGGTATATAAATAGGTCTTTGCGGTCGTATAACGGTTAGAAGATCTCTGATTTCTTTGGATAGACATAAAGCCTTCCCGCTTAGCTTTATAAAGCTGGCGGAGTTGACTTGGTAACAAACATCCACCAAATCAAGCCAACTCTAGTGGGATTGAGAGTATGCCTGAAGAATTGAAACTCAGCATAAGTCTCCTCAACATCGCCTATACAAGATCCTATCTGCCCTTATATGTGAACGCCTGAAACCGTTTACAAACAACCTGATCGGCAATTCATTTCAATTCACACTTCAGCAGATCCTGAAAAAAAACCCAAGAAGTCCAAATCGATACCCACCATCTATTTATCGAATTAAAGGCTGCATACAACAGCATTTATAGAGACGAGCTATGCAGAGCCATGTCTAGTTTTGGTATACCGCCCAAACTCGTCCGTCTGTATAGGATAACGATGGAGAATTGTCGCTGCTCCACCAGGGTCGGAAACGACCTCACCGGCATATTCGATACCAAAAAAGGATTGAGGCAGGGCTCAATGTGATGTCATAGCCACGTTTGCTTGCATAGAGAAGAAAGCGGCAAAAAAGGGTTTAGCGGTAAATGAGAGAAGGACTAAATATATGCTGTCAACATAAAAGGACACACAACATCGACGAAATGGGCAGATCGTCACCATTGACAGATATAACTTTGAGGTAGTACGGGACTTTGTCTACCTCGGCTCCCCTATAAACTCTGAACACAACTTCTGTTCAGAAAGAAGTTTCTTCGGGCTAAGAAGGTAATTAAGTAATAAAGCCATCACTCGAACTACTAAGAAGATCCTATGAAAAACCCTGAACATCCCAGTCCTCCTCTACGACACGGCGCTGAAGTATTAACCGTATCAAAAGCGAATGAAGAAATCCATGGTCAAAAAACTCCGCATTGGACGTTTAAGATGGCTAGGACATGTAAAACGAATGGACACCAATACTCCGGCTCACAGAGCCAGACGTCGGACGCATTAGAGGAAAACCTCGCCTTAAGTGGCGCCCACAAGTAGAAATTGACCTCAACCAACTTGGAGTGCGCAACTGGTGGCAGTTAGCAAAGGACCGGGCTAATTGGAGAGGCATGTTGGTTGAGGCCCATGTCCATCCCAGACTGTAGCGCCACTTAAGTGATTAAGTAAGTAAGACATAAAATATTGAAAATGTTGTTTCTCAACTTGACTCGTAAGACGGACAAATTTGATTTATTACGTAAAATTATGGGAACAAAGCTTTTAACCAAGCTAGTAAAAGTGTAACTCCGCAAATATAGTCCTATAAATATCAGCAACCTATACACTATTATTGCTAGACAGTAATATTTTAGGCGAGATTTAGGAGAATTACAGAGCAATCAAATGGGGTAATCTTCAAAACTTTTCCCATTTATGGTCATAATCTGATATTTGTTTGGAATTGTAAACATTTGCGCAGAAGCAGGAACGGAGATGTTATTTCTCTACCCCAAAGCAGGATCCAAGAAGACAGGTTTCAATAAACAATGCGGAGAAGTGGTTCAGGCAAAGCATGCAAACTCAATACTGCAAAGAATGCTTACAAAGATCGTAAGGTAAAAGGTGGCGAAAAAGTTGTCAGCCCATGTTCTTTGGCTCTAATTTTTTTCAATAAAGCCGAAACATTTATTTCGTGATTTATGTCTTGTACCACACCTAAAATAATTGCCTTGATATTTTGCGGAATAATAAGAAATAAGAGCCAAAAAAAAGGGGGTGACAAATTTTGCGCCACGTCGTACAGCTCAAAAGAATGACCCCCCTACTATTTTGTATTGTCAATTCCAAAAACATGTTCTGAAACCACTACTTTAGTGGTTGTGACTTAAAAATAAAAAAAATAATTTAAATACGTGAATGGCAGCCATTGTCAAAGAGCATAAAAGGATACAAATAGGCTCCGTTTTCATGAAATGGTTATTTGAAGTTGTGAATTGGATGACATCAAGCTCAAAAAATGATATCGATCTTGAGTTGATACACAGGAAGAAATTGAGGGAGATGGAAAAAAGTCGGTTGTAGTGAAGACTTACTCCATGGGTGGTGTCAGAATTAACTATTCATGGAGTCGCTGTTTTTCTTGAGTACGCTAAATTCGCACAATGTTTTTCGAAATTTGGTGTCACTTATAGCCGAGTATCCATTGAACTTCATTTCAAGCATGGTTTTATGGTTTTTGGTGGGAAATAAACGCATAACCTTCCACTATCTATTAGATGACATTTCCACCACTAGTTGTGTCCCTTTATAGGATTTCGAATGTTACTAGGAAAACAGCTGCATCCTAATTGGTAATTTCTTTCCCAATGTTGGCTTGCAAGACATGCAAAAACTCAGAGAGAAACTTCAAAAATTACAAAAAGTAGGCCTAAAAAAAGTATGCCTCTCCAATTCGCCCTGCCTTTAGCTAACCCCTAGCTAACTGCCCACTTGAAGTTGGTTAAGGTCGGTTTCTACTTGTGCGGCCATTTAAATCGAGGTCTTCCTTTACTGCGTCCGACATCTAGGAAATCAAAGACTCTGCGACCCAGAGTGTATGTGACCATTCGCTCTGTAAGTCGTAGCCATCTTTAACGTCCAGTGGGGAGTTTTTTGAACAGATCTATTACGTAGTGTAATATAGGCTGTGATATCTGAAAATACTGCTTAAGATATCCTCTTTTCCTACATTTGTGTTTAAGTCTCCTAGAACCATTTAAACATTCTTCGGTAGTCGCCCATAAGTTTTGTCAAATAGCTCGTAGAAGCATCCTCTCGCTAAATCATCTTTTTCCTCCGTCGCACAGTGGGGCAGCTCATATGATGGAGTCGGAATAAACTCAAAAAATGAATTGAGTGAGATGAGTACACAAAGTTGTTTTTCCGTTATAATACATTCCAGTGCATTTTTTGCAAAAACAGTTATATTTTTTTCTTGCTTTGTCACTTAGAACGAGCTAATTGAAAGTAACACTTAAATTCTTCTTGCACCGTGTGTATTAACAAGTAGTTCAATTGGCGCGTGTTTGCGTAGCTGTAATTTTTCTTTTAATCTCGTGAAAGTTATAAAATAATATGGAATCGATAGCTTCAAGTATGTACTTACTATGTAGATTTAGTTGTATGCAAAAACTATAAAAGCAATTTTTGTTTTTTTGTTTTTGTATATGCATTCAAATTTCAAAAATATTAAAGATAATTTCGTAAATAGCTAAAGCAAAAGTAGATTTCCACACGTTTCCACACGGAGATATTTATTTGTCAATATAGCTTGACTTCTTGTGTATACAATACAAAATAAAACGGGTGCTCATATGTACACCATTTTTTTTAATTAAGTTTTTCCTAATCCACCACTTCAACAAATGTGGTGTATTGATTCACACATATTCTTAAAAAGTTCTTATTTTCGTGTAGGTTCGCAATCAAATGTTGTATTTTATACAAGGATGGAGTTGTTTAACCTTATGAAGGAATCGGGGCTTCAAACCCTAGAACAAAAATTAAATTTTTTGGAGATACACCTTGAAGCCCACCACAATATAAATGTTAAAGAACTCCAGCATACAATTTCGCAATTTAGAATAAGGTTTAGAGAAAAGTGGTTAAAATCTGCTAGGAATGAAATTCGTTTTAAAAAAGAAAATGAGATTTGGTTGCATACATCAATAGCCTTCAAACTCTTGGATAAAGCAACTCCGCCAAAACAGCGAAGCGGCCGCCCAGAAAAGCCGTTTGAAGAAAGCAGCGATAGAAGCAAACGATTCAAAACAGAAGCAATGCGAAAGGAGCTGTCAACTTCGCAATTAGGATTTGCGACAAAGGTAAATCTACGAGCAGCAGGTCATCCAGTTGCATCAAAATTAGTAGAGGACCTAGTGCGTTCACCTCAGTTCACCATGAGAACAACAACGAACTCGACAGATATCAGGGGAAGAAGCACTGTCAACCGTAGTCGAGGCCAAGCTCACAAGACACCAATATGATGTTATTAAAGCCAAAGACGCTGAAAGATTTCCTTCATACAAAGTTGTTCAAACTGCAAAAAAAAACGTGCTATCCGAAAAGAGAAGACATGATTGTAACAGATACATCAGCTGAAGTGACAGTTCAAGCTTTGATGAATCATACTGTGGAACGTTTGATATTAGCTCAAAAAGATGTAATATTTTCTTTGAAAGATGAGTAATCAAGCAATTTGAGTTTGATTTCAAAGTGGGGCTTTGATGGTAGTTCTGGGCACAGTTCATACAAGAAGAAATAGGTATGTTGGAAAGGATGCTGATGATTCTAGTGTATTTATTAGTTCTGTGGTACCCCTCCAATTGGTTTGTGAGAGCTCAGAAGAAAAAGCTGTAATATGGCAAAATCCTAGACCTTCTTCAACCAGGTACTGCCGTCCAATAAAATTTGTATATACGAATTGTTATATCTGCGGTGCATGTTCCAAGGACTTTAATAATATTGAAGAGCTGCTGTTAAAACCCTACAATCCCAGTGCATTGCTTGTCAGTGCTGCACTGTTGGATTCGAGTTTTTGAGTGCCTTTTGCATGTGGGCTATAAGCTTCCAGTAAAAAGATGGGGAGTTCGTCAAGAGGATAAAGATGTTGTAGCATCAAATAAGGCTCGAATAAAAAAAAGTTCAGAGATCGAATGGGTCTCATTGTTAATCAACCTAAGCCTGGTTTTGGGAACTCCAATGATGGCAACACTGCTAGGCGATTTTTTAGCAACGCAGATGTGGCATCTGAAATCTTGGGTGTCGATAAGACATTGATTGAAAAACTGCATGTTGTACTGGTAGCCATTTCAAGTGGCTATGATATAAATACTGAAAAGTTCAGAGTATTTGCACTGGACACTGCCAAATACTTTGTCAATATTTATCCGTGGTATTATATGCCTCCAACTGTACATAAGCTACTAATCCATGGTCCAGATGTTATTTCTGCTGCTCTTCTGAAGAAGCGCAGGAAGCCAGGAACAAAGACTTCAAAAAATATCGAGAGAGCTTTTCAAGGAAATGTTCCCGGCAAAAATGCAATGAAGATGTTTTTAATTTAATGTTTATAAAATCAGATCCGCTAATAACAAGCTACAGGCAATTGCCTAAAAAACAGGTTAAATCATTTCCTAAAGAAGTTTTCGATTTAATCATTGCTCCTAATGTTTTTTGTTCTGAGAACAGCGATGAAAGTGAGAGTGATTGTCTATCAGATGAATCTGAATTTTAGTAATTTCTTGGTGTGTGTATTTACTTGTTGTAATATTAATTATAATTTGTAATTTAAAAATATGAATAACAAAAACAAATCGGAACTATTTTTTTTTTTTCAATTTAAAAAAAAATCATAAGTTAAACAATAAAAATAACTTTAAAAAGTCAAATATGGTCTTTCTATGCACTAATAAAAGATTATTATATAAAAAAATATTTTTCAGTACAGCTAGCCCATCACATGAATTGTTTCCGGTTTTTGGGGTATCTTGCCCCACTGTGCGTCGGTCGGAGCGTCAGCTCATACAAGGCTTATGTTGGCGAATTTGGCCTTGATGCGAATTGTTACAATGCGTTCGCTAATGTCTTGAAAATATAAGACTTCCTGCCCAAGCCTGGCAAGTCCACATCCGAATAGTCGCTGTTTCTGCTCACTATAACACGGTCCGTAGTAGATGTCACAGTTTTTCTTCCGTTTTTTGCCTGTCTTATCCCATCGTATTTCCTGGATGGCAGTAGTGTCTGCTTTATAGCAGCTTGGCAAATTAACATTGTGACATCGCATTTGACCCACCTTCTACAACTTTATATTTTGATAAATAATGGAATTGGTAGAACAAAAGCCATGTATGTGACTTTATCTTATTTTTAATAAATTGATTAATACGGGTATACAGCAACGTCGGAAAGTCCTCGCAAACGTTTTTAACGCAGTAAATTTTTGACGAGGTAAATGAACTTTCAAAGTTTAATGGGAAAAGCGGAAATTTGGCACACGAATTGGGCAAACCGATGTAATAACCGTCCTAAATTTTTGAAATGCTATTGTTAAATTTAATCCTACACATCCACATATGAAAGCTAAATTAAGCGAATTATCCGAAACCAAAAGAGCAAAAAAGTACAAATTCCTATAGTTAAAAAATTACTAAAATGGGACTTATGTGGACACCAAAGCACGCAGTTTTCGAAGAATTTCATAAAACTTCGTCGTAAAGTTACAATTTTCAGCGCGTTTTAAACTTACAAATCGTTGTATGAATACCTGGACCCTCGTTTTATTAAACGCTGAGTAGTTAATCAGTGACTTACTTTTAATATTCGCGCAAGTATTTCTTATGAAAAAACGGTTATGTTAGTAATTGATTAGCTAATCAGCGATTATTAATACAGGGGTTAATCTTTACTCTGTCTTTCTATTATAGAATGGTCAATGAAATTGTCTCCTCCAAATAGGAGATGATTAAAAAATGCAATTGCATTTAATTTGGTATGGAACTTATTGATATTTTTCTAAAGTTTTCGAATCAATAACATTTTATTTTATAAAAAGTAACTTATGGGCTCACTTTGTTGATGTCCTCCAGAAACCCGTACAGACATGATGACCTACCTTCTTCGTTTTTATTCCCACGTTGGTATTTATTGTGTTTTTGCTGTTCAACATTATCACTATTAGTATCGAAACGAACACACAAATGTTTTGAACAAATTACAATTCAATTTACTTTTTTAGCTTACAACAAAATTTGCAAAACACGCACTTTCACTGAAATGCCATTTATATCGAAAACTTTGAGAACAAATATCGACATTTTTTTTCTTTTACCCGCACTCGTTATGGAATTTCATGAATTTGATTTATTTGTGACACAAAATATTAAAAACCCGACTTGAATTTGCTTTTTTTATCGAAAACTTTTGATTTTGCAAACATTTCCAGCGACACTTTCGAATTTACGCTTTTGGGAAAAATTCACTCACGATTAATCTAAATATCATACTTTTAGACGAGATACCAAGGAATCACTTATTTTAAACGATTTTTTATTAATTTTGAGCTTACAACTTGCAATAATGAAAACAAATTAATTTGCAATTTTTATTGGCATGAACACGTCGACACATTTTTCACTTCCACTCACTCCCACGCAACACTATTGCAAACGACGATCGCGATAATTGAATTTATAAGCGATATTACTAACTTGTACCATTCCCGACTCTATATCTCACTTAAAACAATTGATTAATAAATTATTTAGCAAAACACCGACATTTACTTTCGCGCACTGAATTAATTTCTCCAATCACACTGACGTCTGCACTGCGATGACATTGACAGCTGCCGCTTGAAGAAGCAGGGTGGTCATGAGGTCGTGAGTTGATTTGTTGTGGTAGGTAAGTAACACGTTTGTGGTGCATGGTGTAAACTGAAAATAAAATAAGAAAATTGCAAGGTTGTAATGTAAAATAATGTAAATGTATGTAAATTAATGTGAATTGGTATATATTTGATTGATAGTGATGTGTTTCTTTTGTAAAGGTCCGTCTACAACAAAGGAACACATAAAAAAGGAACGTGTTGAAATGGATTTAATTTATTTATTTTACTTAAGGTAAATATGTCGAACATCTAATGTTGTCGTACATTATAAAGGGCAAAATCTAACAGGAAATAACGATTTGAAGTACTGTTACTGTAATAAATTATTAAACCTTAGAACAAACATATGAGAAGGCTACAATCCGCTATGCGGATCGATTAATACCCTATCCCATCCCATCCTTATAATTATTATCCCCAAAATGTGGTCACTATGGCCATTAAATATTAAAAATGACGTTATCACAACATATTGTTCAGACGGTTTTTCAAAATCTTTTATGGTTCGACAAAAATAACGGTTTTTCTATTGCATATGCCTTGGGGTAGGGTATAAAAATGGTTTTTGTAGAAAAACCAAAGTCGATCCATATACTTTAAGGCATATCTAGCTTAATTATTTCTCTATGTTACAAACTATGTATCAAAAGTAATATACCACTATGGGATAGGGTATAAAAACAACCTTTGGCGATTTTCGTTCGACGTTATGCTTGTATGCTTACCAGACTAGGCATGCGTAAACCCATGTTGTATATGATTTATGAAATGCATATGTAATTTGGCAACGTGAATTCAAGTAAAGTCTTTGTAATTAAAAACGGTTTACAGAGGCGGCGTAATCCCCGATATTGCTAAAAATGTATAAAAATGATCTTGTAGGTTCGCACAAAAACGCTATAACCTACATAGTAGTGTGCAGATTTGGTCAGAAAATCCAGGTCATCAACAAACCTTTGCAGCGTGACTTCGACCATGCTATCAAGCTGCAAAATATGTTGATGGAAAGTATTGTGATGATTTAAAATTAAAGATCATTTGAAGAAAGATTAATCTCGTGAAGCTATTTACAAAGGATTTTCTTCAGAACCTGAAAAGAATAAATTTTACGGGTGTTTTTTAAGAGGTTTAGAATTTTTTTTAAAAAAAAAACACAAAAAATTCATTAGCCTTGACATACCCCCACAAAAAATAATCTAATGGTGTCAAATCGCACGATCTAGGCGGCCAATTGACCGGCCCGAAACGTGAAATTAACTGTTCACCAAACTCGCCTCGCAATTGCGCCATTGTTTCGCGTGCTGTGTGGCATGTGGCACCGTCTTGTTGAAACCACATATCATGCAAGTCAAGAACTTCCATTTCGGGCAAAAAAAAGTTTGTTATCATCGCTCGGTAGCGTTCACCATTGACAGTAACGCTGCGATTCGCATCATCTTTGAAGAAATATGGCTCAATAATGCCGCCGGCCCATAAACCGCACCAAACAGTGGCTTTTTCGGGATGCATTGGTAGCTGTTGCAATGCTTCTGGCTGATCTTCACTCCAAATGCGGCAATTTTGCTTATTTACGTACCCATTCAACCAAAAATGAGCCTCATCGCTGAACACAATTTTTCGATAAAAAAGCGGATCCTCGGCCAGCTTTCCAAGAGCCCATTCACCAAAAATTCGGCGTTGTGGTAGGTCGGCTGGCTTTAGTCCTTGCACCAGCTGTATCTTAAAAGGCTTTACGCCCAAATCCTTCCGCAAATTTTTCCACGTAGTGCTGTAACAAAGGCCTAACTGCTGGGAACGGCGCCGAATCGACATTTCGCGGTCTTCTGTCACACTAGCTGATACGGCCGCAATATTTTCTTCACTACGCACAGTACGTAAACGTGTTGGTGGATTAATGTCCAACAAAGTAAATTTGGTGCGAAATTTGGTCACAATCTTCCGAATAGACTGCTCAGAAGGTCGAGAATGCCGATCATAAAATGGAAGCAGCGCGCGATGAACATTTCGAACCGAGCACGAATTTTGATAGTAAAATTCAATAATTTGCAAGCGTTGTTCATTTGTAAGACGATCCATGGTTAAATTGCAAACCAAACTGAAGCTGTTTGACAGTGACACAAGGTACTAAACACACGTCAGCTGTCAAAACCAGTGTTGCCAAAACCAAACCAGCTAAAAAATCACCCGTTATAAGCAATCGTAAGTGTATGCTACAAAAGAAATAATCAATTGGGGACAAGCAGATCTTTAGAATCACTTTAAGTACTTCAGCAATGAAACAACAATCGAAAGCAGTTGTCCAAGATACCTCCAAGTTTGGCACAATGCATTGGTAGTCAAACCAAATTACTCATAGTAATTTTTCTTAATTACAGATGGAGTTCCTAAAGGGTTAATTCTCTCACCCACTCTATTTATGCTTCATAATAGTAATATTTTTTATCTCTGGGCAACATTTAAAGCCCAGACTTTTAAGTTTAAAATTAGAAAAAATGGCTTTGAGATAGAATATGTACGTTCATTGACTGACGTAACATAGGGCCGAAATTATCACTTCAGGTTGTGACTGATACAACGAGAGAACGGGTATAACAGTTTTGGTCGTTTTTGTAGTATCAACTAGCATCGATTGTCAAGAAAATCGTATCTTAACTCAGCTGCTCAGATTTGGATCTGAAAGAGTTCAATAATTGACCTATAATAGCTTAAATATGGCTTAAAAAAAGGATTACGAGACACCGTTTAATATGCAAGCATCAACCCTGGACGACCTACGAGACAAACAGCTTCTGCTCATAGACCATCTTACAACTACAAGAACAATGCAGTACCAAAACTCTTTTCGAAACCAAAGAAGCAAACAATGGAACGAACTTACAGAGAAACCCAATAAGGTATTTAAGTCGTGCAGACTATTTCTAACAAGGACGAAATCATTGGCCCATTTTTCACAGATAATACCGCACATCATACGAAGTCGGTTTTCTTCCTCTCTATATGGTCCGTACAAATACAAAAACAATGTTCTCAACCAGATCGTTCAAATCGAAATCAGGACACTTTCCTATAGGCCTAAACGCCAAAAGACTGGACCTCTTTAAGAATGACTTCTGTAGAAGCTGCTGGACGAAGAAGAGAAGGAAAGTATTACTCACCTTCTCTGCTCTTGTCCAGCTCTCTCCGATAACAGAAAACTCAATCTGGGAAACTTCTTCTTTGATAAACAAGGTTAGCTGGCTGTAAATGTCAGAAATCTCCTATGCTATGCGCTGAATGTTAAATTAGGCAAACGAATATAGGGAAAGTCGACAGATCCATGTGATACCACAACGGATCTAAGTGCAGCTACTACAACCAAACCTAACATAACCTAACCAGATCGTTAGTACCAAGGGCCCCGATCTTACTCACAATTATTCATGTGTGCTTCTGTACTTCTTGCATGATGGCGGGACCTCCTGTTTTATGCCGAATCGGAACGACTGAGTTTAGATAACCTTTTCATGACAATTGATACTACTCGGATGGATGATTTGTCGGATCTTCAAGAGAGGAGGGCCAGTGAAAAATCATTAAAGTGTTGCCACTTTGGGTAATCGAACCCAGACCTTGCACTAACCACTGAGCCCACTTTGTACCTTACCTATCCTACCTTACGGTTATGTCACGCTAAAAATAAAAACATCATTACCTTATCCAGGTGTATAAAATTAAAGCCCACCACCTTACCAGATGGTCTTACATCTCCCATCACATACTTAAATTAAGCACTTACCACCTCAATAAAACCACCAAGTCAACCTTTTTGTTTCCCGTTGATAGCTATATTCATACTTTACCCGGCTTATTAAAATGTCCTCTACACCGCCCCAAAATTAAGCCCATGTAGTCCCTTTTGTTACACCCAACATTTGAAAAAAGCCCGGATAATAATTTACCCATAATAAATTTCCAAATGACTTGCTCCAACAAAAGCTCCACACCTGAAGGAGGCACTGACCTCCTTAAGCGACACGGTCGTCCCTTTCCTTTCTTGTGCGGGCGCATTAAAATTTTCCATAAATTTTCATGCAAGAAACTTAAATCAATTTCCAGAGTCATAAATTCTCGAGAAAATTTCCATTCCAAATTGAAATTTTATTATGTTCCTGAAGATTATTGCTGTTGGTGTTGTCGGGATCCTATTGGCGGTGAGGTGAGGCGGTGTGGATTCAGGTTATCCCTGTCTACAAGGATATACCGCACAGTGATTTTTTTTTCGCCTGCACCTTGCGTTCCGCCAATTCATTGAGCTGGTATGCATTATGGTTCGATGATGTTGAAGGATGCTCCAATTTTAAGGGAAATACCTATCCGTGGTATTTTTTCTGCTCCCTTTTGCAGTGCCGCCTGTCGCATCCTTTGCATAGCGGGAGAGAAAATGATTTCGTAATTTTGTACGATTTGAGTTGTCGCCGTCCTTTGTGGTGGTGGTGGTGTGTGGTGCTTGTGGTGGTATATTATTGAATTACCGATGCTTTAACTCACTACGGATGACGGGAAACTAGCTATGGAATGCACCCACCCTTGGCGAAGAATTGCTAGGTGTGCTAAAATGTTGGACGTTTGATATCGAATGGAGAGAATCCTATAAATTGTATCTCGTTTCAGACATATTGACAGCTTAAGGTGGGATGTATAAATGTAGCGATCCAATCATGAATTAGGAATACATGATTTGGTGTCGAGAGGAAATTGTTAGAAGTGGATTGTGAATAAGTGGGTCAGAAGAGTTTTGTCTAATGATGTTAGCGTGGTGTTTGACAAATTAAGAGTTTCGCAGATGGGCTATGAAATGCTAATTTTAATCATTACTATGATTTCATTTTGTTGGCAAGTCAAATTTTGTTTAAAATAAATATTGTAGTTAGCGTTTCATAAAGGGTTTTCCTTTATGGGGTCCATTTGTATGGGGTTCGCCAATTTGCTCTCGATATGTATCAGGAGAATTCTTGATTTGCTATCAGTTCATCACTGAGATCAATCTAATGGTGGTGTTATTTGGCTTACTAACGCATTCCTATTTGCCTTGACTGTATGGAAAATAGTCAATCGAATTTTCCATTTTTTTTACAGACCTCGTGGGATAGCAGTTTTGATTATTCCAATACCGACTGAGCTGGGTGGGGTTGATTTTTTTTTCTGACTTTAGTGTAGCTTCGGAACTTTTAGCTCATTATTGCTGTTGTAAGAAGCAATATTGTTCAGCTTGCCCCAGGTCCACCTTGGAAGGCTTTTTGTGGTGAAAGATTCCGGAGTTTACCGCCCCCCTTTGCTTATGAGATGATATATCCTATCCATAATGAACCGAAAAGCAAAGCTCAGAGTATGCCATCTGAGCAGCCGGTAGTTGCATTTTTTTACAATTCCCGAAACAATGACATCAAGCAGCCCCGTTACAGCATACCTGGAGCAGTTCAATATCAGTCAACCAGACAAATGGAGTTCATACTACCAGCGTTTAAAGCTATACCTGCTTGCCAATGAGATACAGGGGGAGCCCCGACAACAAGCAGTTTTCCTGACAGTTTGCGGTTCACAACTGTATGACCTCCTGTGCTCATTGGCAGCTCCAACAGAGGTAAGCACTTTAAAACTTTCTGAGATCGAATCGATTCTTAAAAATCATTTTTCTCCAATTCCGTCTGAAATTGCCGCATTTTACAAATTCTTCAAACGGGACCAACAACCTGATGAGTGTTTTGCTTCCTATGTGGCTGAGCTGCGTAGACTTGCAATAAATTATAACTTTGCAAGTTCTCTCGACCGCATGCTTCGAGATCGAATCGTATGTGGTCTTCGGGATGAAGCAACGAAGTTTCCTTGCAGAAGACAAGCTCACGTTGCAGAAGGTCATCGAGAAAGCATCAACAGCAGAGGCAGCTACAAAGAATCTCCATGAAATTCGTCATCCCGACGATTCAGTACATTTCATCGTAAAGCAGAAATTGCAGAGCAAACGTAATGCTACATCAACAACATCAAACCAGTGTGCTGGTTGCGGCGCTGCACACAACAGAGTTGTTTGCCCCTACCTGGAGACCATATGTTCGAATTGCGGAAAGATGGGACATTTACAACGTGTTTGCCGATCTAAGAAAGCCACATCGTCTAACAAACCGAGAAACAAAAGTCATCACCTTAAGAAAAAATCAACGGTAAACCAAATGTTTCCATTGACCGATCTGAAGAAACGTGTCATTATAACCATCAACAACCGGGAGTGCAACTTCGAAGTGGACTCAGGTTCCAGTTATACCATCATATCGTTATCCACGTGCGAGACAATTTGGCCTGAGAAACAACCAACCGAAGAGAAATTTCGACCATTTTTCCAAAAACGAAATGAAATATGTACGTTAAAAGTATGCTTATTATGGGGAAACAGGACCATCATCCCCAAAGCCGGACAGAAGATCATACTAACAGCCCTTCATGCTGGACATCCAGGCATCGTTCGGATGAAGGCATTAGCCCGCAGCTATGTGTGGTGGCCCAATATTGGAGATGACTGTAAACGAACAGTCAAGATGTGTGAGGCCTGCCAAACATCCCGACCTGAAGAACGACCCACAAATACCAGCCCATGGGAAGTGACGGAACATCCTTGGTCAAGACTTCACATCGACTTCGCTGGACCATTTCAGGGAAAGATATTTTTCCTCGTTGTCGACTCGCATTCGAAATGGCTGGAAGTCCATCATGTAAGTACGACCTCATCTAAATGTGCTATACAGGTTCTACGAATGCTGATTGCAACACATGGCCTTCCTGACAGCATTGTCTCTGACAAAGGCACAGCATTTACGTCAGAAGTTTTTCAGCTATTTTGCAACAACAACCTAATTCGGCACACACGCATTGCTGCGTTCCACCCTTCGTCAAATGGACAAGCCGAACGCATGGTTCAAACGGCAAAGAACTTTCTTAAGAAGATGCCCGAAGGTTCCAACATCCAACTGAACCTCTCACGATTCCTGTTGAGTCAACACATCACTCCCTCAGCAACTACGGGACATTCCCCATCTGCTTTAATGTATAATCGTCAGATCAAAACATATTTTGACAAAATACATCCAAATGCCATTACATTTAAATCGAAAACAGCAGAATTAGAAGGTGGAACGGAAGACGTCGTAAATAAACAGTTTCAACCCAATGACCTTATATGGGCAAGAAATTATTCAAGAGGCTCCAAATGGATTGCTGGTGTGATCAGATCTAAGACGGGTCCTCTGTCATACAGGATTCTTCTTGAAGGTGGACATGTCGTTAAAAGGCATGTTGATCAATTAAGACAACGCGAAAAGTACACCTACGAAGATTTTCCATCAGCTGACCAACAATCGCAGGCGAGCTCTCTAGAAGAACACTCATCACTTGAAAAACAGCTTCTTCAGCCGAAAGCAGCAGACGTTCGAAGATCTAGTCGAGAACGAAAACAAGTAAGATTCTACGGAACAGAAGTAAATATTGCATCGACTAGGCGTTAAGGGGTGTTATGTACCATCACTGGCCTTACTTACTGTCGTATTGGATTCTTCCGCTATCTTCGATTCAACTGAAATACAGCTACGCATCGTACGATCTATGCTCGTGTATACATAATTACAGCTATGGCTCGCATGACACTTGTCTTGCAGCTGCATTAACTTGAGTCACTTTTGTAATAGACATCGCGGCGATCAGAACTCCGTCCTTGTTTAATTAGATTTAGAATAAATAAAGTTGAATTTATAAATACTTGTTGTGTATTTATTACTAGGCAAGCTCAATAGCATACTTTAAGAATTATCACCGATCATGGGTCTTTAAAGTTTTCGCCACTCTCCATTTAAATAAACGACCGGAATAGTTCTGAGTCGATTAAAACATAACCCCGGTATTAATAAACGCTGATTAGCTAATCAATGACTACTGTAGCAGTATCTCATATAAGAAATACACGCGCAAATGTAAAAAGTTAGTCATTGATCAGCTAATCGGCGTTAATTTATACGGGGGTAGGTGTTTTTTTTTTCAAGATACATTCACAATTACACACTGACTAGTCATTGGATCCATTTTTATAAGCATTGACTAGAAAATAGTCACCATGACCCCTTTGGAGTCGCAGGAGTATATATTTTTCCAGAAGTCAAAGCTATCTCGATTGACTAAACCGTTATCCGATTTTTAAGTATATAACCGCCTACAACGGGCTCAGTGGGTCGATGATTTGTGCGATGAACTGCAGCGCAGAAGGTGTGGGTTCAATTCTCAGCAGTAGCAACACCTAAATAATTTTTCACTAGCCCTCCTCTCGGGATGATTTGACAAATCATTCAAGTGACGATTAGTATTAATTGCCATAAAAAGCATAGCCGTTCGGATGATGCATAAAATAGGAGATCCTGCCATCGTGCAAGAAGTACTCACGCACATATGAATGGTTGTGAGAAAAGGCTAGGCCCTGGGTACTAACGAGCTTGTTGCGTCAAAATTTTGTAGTTTTGTATTTGTAACCGCCTACCCAATTTCAATTATATTGGATACATCTTCATTGTAAGGTGTTTCAGCGTTTAAAAAGTATTCCTTGCGAAACCGTTTTTTTAAAAGTCCTTCTTGGCTTGAACGTTGTTAATATGTTTTTACGGATGCATTTACTAGCGTTTCTGCTGCTTTGAAACTCCGCTGACAAAAATCATTCATTTAGCACACTCAAACTCACAGCATGTTGCGGAATAGCATAAACTGCTATGGGTGTACCCAAGTAGTAAATGTGAGTTTTGTGAAGTGTGTACACAGGCAGAAAACTTACGCTTACGGAATTTGGCCCCAGAGGTCGTCCAAATTTATGTAAACAAAAAGTCGGTTAACATGGCTCTGTAACTCCCACCGTTTACCGGAACGTTGTTGCCCGCCTCATTTTCGAAGAAAAATGGTGCAATTGTGCCACCACTCCACAATTCGCACCAAACTGTTACTCTGTGAACGCATCGGCTTCTCAACTATAATATGCGGGTTTTTCGAGCCCCAGATGCGGCAGTTTTGTTTCCTAACGTAGCCGTCGAGATGTATTGTATTGAAAACTTTAATACTTTTTCAATACGTAAAGCGACTTATTTCGTTCCGCGGAGGTATCATATAGACTTTCTGTCAAGATTTCGAGAGGGAAAACAGCTGTCAGTGTCCAAATAGTCCATGATTTAAAAATTAACCACTGCCATTCAAGCATAATGGCAGCCATACTGGTAATGCCGCTCATTTCACCTCCTTAACCTGTTCCATGCCGTCGGTGTCGATATTACCGGAAGTGGCAACTCGGACGTTATTTATGTTTTTTAAACCACCTTCGAATAAATTTGGTTTATTGAAGTTAACATTTAGCATGATTAACAACATGCCGAAACAGGTTTCCACAGTTTTTGTTATGGAAGTATTTCAATTGAATCCCTATTCCGAAAAATGAAATAAAAATTGAAGTTCTTCTGACAAATCACCACAGAATACCTGTAAAAGTTACTGACGCGACGTCTCGTTATAAAGATTTTTGTTTTCACAGACATACGATGTAATGTATCTCTCTTGGGAGCAAGTAAAATGCTCCAACACCCCTTGTTGTGTCACACAGCTCTCAACTGTCTCGCACAGTAATCGAGTTTGGCCTTTCCTTCAATATACTCAGCTGTAACGGTTACTTTCACCCCACTTTTGCTTAGATATCATCTGCCGTATAAATTTTAAACTACATAGTTAATTTTAACGTTTCATTTTGATTTTTTTTTCCAATGACCCTTCCAAAGACCTCATCCTTTAAACCATTCACAACATAATCCTCAATTAAGTTCACCCAGAACACCAAAATCTCTTCATTAGCAATAAAATACCACCCTCTAGCCTCAGCTTCTATATGTACCAACAACGACACTCCTCTTTACAGCAAATGTTATTCCTCTTCCTTTGTGTCGTATGTCCTGTGTCCATGCAGTATATCGCCCAGCCCACTTAAAACAAAATTAGCATTTTAATAGACTTCTAATTCATTAGGGGATCTGCATCAATTTCCACCATCCCCAAAAAGACATGAGTGGAAATCATTATACCCCCCCACTGCATAGAGCGGAGGCGACCATAAATGACGACTCCACAAATGGACAAACGACGACAAAGCACCCTCCTCCCCCCTAGATCCTCATCCCCTGCAAACAATCTCATTTATTCCATTTCACCCTCCACCCTCCAGTCTGGTCATAAGTTTTCGAAAGAAGTGTTTTGTTTATGGAAAAAATTACGGACCATTAAATTAACTACGCAAGGAGCGGCAATTCTTTCAAAGTGTGGATCGTCTCCTGATGGATGAACTGAAACCGACCGGGTCTCCGTTTCTGATGGAGTAAGTAATGAATAAATTTGCTGACGGTGATTTTCTACCACCCCACATCTAGGATTCGGGGGCCAAACTCCATTGAGTGGAACTAATATTTTCAGACCAGTGACGCGCGTTAGATAAATGTCCTTTTTGAGAGACTTTACGAAATTATTTTACAACCACAGAGTATGCAATTTGCAATGCATCGCGTTTGGTGGTACTTCTCTCGAAAGTAGTCACGTTCACTTGGAGTCATTTTCATAAATCTGTTTACAGCTTCTCTCTTCAGGTCGGAACATGAAACCTACCATCCCCTGGGAGTTGACACTCATATATCACAGGATAACACTCATTGCATTCGAAAGCAGCAACATGGAGTGTTGGTTGAATGTGACACTGCTGGCTGGATAGGTGGGAGAAATTACAAAATCGTTGCAATTGCCAACAATCTGAAGGATTCTAAGGATCGCCGAGTATCGTATAAGGTGTGCTTGTAGAATGGCAGTATTGCACGTAAAGTGTTGATGCCGATTACTATCAAGAGACAAAATCAAAATGAGCGCACTCCAACACACACCTTGAATATCGTTTTGGAGTTTTTTTTTTTAGATAGAACAACCGCACATGGTGTCCTGGGGATGAGCGCCACCCACCATTACACCATTTGCAGTAAACAATAAAAAACAACGAGAGTGCCACGACAACCACCTTCGTCGCCTGATTACAGTACTTGATGGGGGTGGTGTGGGAAAGTGTATTTTTGTGTTGGCTGTTATTTTCTTTTTTTTTTTCAGTTTTATTGTGCAATAGAAGAGATAAAACGGTAAAGGGGGCCGCGACAAATTCGTTGAAAATTTCAATCACGAACTTTCCGTTGAGCGCATAATGTAAAATGTTTGGAAAGCGATAAGAGGGGGAAGGTTGCGAACGTGTGTCATCAAATTGTTTGGGGGTGGTTTTTGTTTGTTTGTGCTTAACACGGTTGGGGGCAAAGGCTTGTCGTTAAACGTTAAAGGATATTCAAAAAATAGTTAAATGAAACTGTATCTGAAGTTGCAAGCATGTTTTAAAGGACATATGTAGGGAAATGATTGATTTTAGCAGATCACGTCATTAAATTGACACAAATGCGTGTACTGGTCTTTACAAAACGTTCACCAAATTCTGTTCAATTGTTATAATCATAGGGGACACACGTCCTCATTGATAGGAACTACAAGTTGTATGCTCCGATAACTGGGAATAGTTGAACGAAGACAAACTCACTTGATACGGATCGACATATTTATAAAGCTCCATTGATTCTACTTTACGAGTGCCGCTCTATAGTCCTTTGTGAACCTGGTCCTCAACCGACATGTCTCTCGAATTAGCCTGGTTTTTAGCTAGGTTTGTCAAATCAGTTAAACCGAATTGGCGGTGTTTTTAGATGACCAAATTGCTTCAGTGTTTTGCGATATTGTATGTGCAATGTCCACTCTTCATAAATGTGACAACTTTAACTCTCCAAATCTCTGCTGCGTTCACATATCAACAAAACAAGCAGACTGGACTTGCCTCAGACCGCTCACCCTAAACAAAATCAAACCAAATATTTTTTTATCTCTTTTCGTTACACTTTTTCATTTTATAAAATCCAATATAGTCCCAAAGGAAGTTTCACTTCAATAAACTATAAATGACCTGCAGAGCAAGCTCTAAATGGTTCGTTTAAGAATTTTAACTGGTCAATGTACTTTTTGATAGTGACGTGGATGCTACTGCTGATACGATATCGAACACCATTCTCCATTGCATGAGATAATTTATCTTGCAATGTGTAAAGAGTGTCGAGTTTCGCGTGGTATGATTTGAGCTTTAAGGATGTTTTAGGATGAAAGAGTTTTCGGTCATGTAAAACCAATAATACTAGGAAAACCGAATAGAGTTCAAACATGACAGAAATGGCAAAATTCTTCCATTACCTTAAGTATAGACAAAACAAATTCTATAACCAAAGGGTAATAAAATCCTATGTAAAAAAAAAAAGAAAATTAAGAATCCGACATAACGACATTTCCGTGGTCACTTCTCTAGACAAAGCTAGATTGTGAACAGCATTTATCCAGCCCGTTTTAAAATCCAACTACCGACCACGAATTCGTCTCTTCTTATTGAGGTCATGGAAACGCTAATAAACTGCCAGCCTTTGGAATCTTTAATCACGAAAACTTCTCAATTTACAGCAGTACCGGTTTCACAGCAACAAATAAATGCTATCTTTCGCCAAACTCCATTTTGTCATAATCCAATCCATGTCTTTGCTGGAGACAGTACTCTTACTTCCTTTACCCTAACCCTTGGTAGTTTTCATACTTAACGTTGCGACTCAGAATCGCTCGCTGAGTTAATCTCACTATGCCAGTCTGCCCCTACGTCCGTCCGTCTCTACGTCACCGATTTTTAGAATCTAAATTTTAAGCTAAGATAACGGCAAAAGTTTACAAAGTTTTAAAATCCTCCTACTGCCATCCCAACTTTTCAGAACACGAAGTATATGGCAAAATTAAAAATTTTTGAAAAAGTGTCTAAGCAAGATTTTTAAAAGCTGTGATTACGTTTTTAGCGACGTACACTTTTTTCGTTTTTCCAACAAATGCCCCTATTGTTGAGGCAGAGGCGCGATGTTCAGTGCGATGAACTGCCGCGCAGAAGGTCTGGGTTCAATTCCCAGCCCTAGCAACACCTAAATGAGTTTTCACAGGTCCTACTCTCGTGATGATCTGACAAATCATCAAGAAAAGCTTATCTCAACTTAGCCGTTCGTATTTGGCAGAAAACAGGAGGTCCCGCCATCGTGCAAGAAGTACACACGCACACATGAATGGTTGTGAAAAAGCTAGGTCCTGGGTACTAACGAGCCTGTTGCGCCAATTTGTATTTAATTTAATTGTGACAATTTTGACGGTTAACGAAGCCATCAAGATGAAAATAAGCTTCATCACTGACGATGATTTCGTTCTAAAATCAGCATTCAATTGGTGTTCCAAAATCCATTCAATGAACTCTCTTCGAGCTTTATGGTCAGTATTCTCCAGTTCTTGAGCCAATTAAACTTTGTTAGCATGAAGTTTCGAGTCTTTCGTGAGAATTCGCTGTAGAGAGCTTCTCGAAATGCCCAAATCTTGACTATGGTGTTGAATTGATGTTATGGGACTGACAGCAATACTCTCGCTGCTTCAATGTTTTCTGTTAAACGACTTGTGAAAGATACCCAGAGTATCTTAGATCACTAATTAATCCAGTCTCCCTGAATCCTTAAATTATTGTCTTCGCAGTCGATGGTTTTAAATCACTATGACGGCCATATTTTGCGGACTATAGCTGACAAACCTTCATTATTTATAAAATATTGCTCAACAATTAAAATGGGTTCTTCTTACGTATAGCGCTCCATTTATACTAACCCCCAATTGTCAGCTGTCACATTGTTATCTTTTTTTCCGTTGGCAGAACAGTACTATTAAATGGCGCAAAATTCAAATTTCGAGTGAATTATGGGACAGCCAATATTTATGTCATTTTCTATATTTCTACCATAAAAAGTTTTTACCCACGTTGACATATTTTTATTTCATCACTTCTGATCTGTTTTCAATATAATTACTACGCATTTTGAATATCGTCAGGTACAAGAAAAATAACAATGCAGCTACTCGATATAATACAAAAGCGGACAACAAAACCAATGGGAAACTCAAGCGTAGCGAACTCCACAGTCTCGCTTGATCATTGAAGGAATGTTTTATGCAATACAGTATTTTACCGCTATTTAAATAACTAATGATCAAATGGAGTAGCCCGTTACATTCCGCCCCTTCAACAATTCAGCCGTAATACTCGCTGTACAATGGATGCAATTTTTGGCCTTCTACTGTCTTCAGGAGATTACATTAAATTGAAAATTCTTAGCAAAGAGGTGGGTAGATCGGTGGTGCTTAAACTTTTAAGGGGTGCATATTTTTTTTTTTTTTTGAATCTGTTAAAAAGGTTTTTCTCTTCTTTTTATGATTTTCTTTGCTTGTCTATTTTAATTTTATTAACTTTCGTGCAGATGCGAACGAGGGGGAGCTGATGTTTTCTATCACATATCGGGGGGTGGGTTGTAAATAAGTATGCCTGTCAACCGTTGGGCTTTAAATGTGCAGCAGAGAACGTCTAGCAAGGTTATATATAAAATACAAATATATCTGGCGTTTTCTGAATACAGTAGAAAAAAACGTGTATTCTGTCTTGAAGTGGAGGATGGCCAAAAACTATCAGGCTAAAGGCATTTGAATATAATACTCATCCGAATTAGAAAACGAAAATAAAGTCTATGTAATTGCCACTTACTGTAGTAATTTCGATAAAAAAAAAACACGGAATCATTATTTTTGAAGCACTAGAATTTCAAACGGGTTTAATGGCATCGCATCCTACCTTTCAAAACGACAATACAAAGTTCTGTTTATATGCTCTGTATCGGTCAGTTTTTAGCCAAATCCGAAGTTTCTTTAGGTAGCCATCCTGGTTCTTTGATTTTTTTTGTCTATCAATGTGGACAATACTATATCATGGATCTTTTAATGCTGGTGATCACTCCAAGGTCATTCAAACAACTTTTTCACCAGTTGCCGTAGGCGTCTACCAATAGTCCCTAGGTCCTATTTTATTTGTGACGAGCCCGTACCTAGTGTTCTTTACTTGTGTGATTTGGGTGTTATCTATTTTTTATAAAAAAAAAAATCATTTTCAGTTAAAATGGGATACTGGTCAAGTTTTTTACTACAACTCCATTTGAGGTTCTGTCAAGCTGGATACTGTAAGGCAGACTATATCTATTAACAGTGAGTAGGGACACTTTCGACGATTTTATAATTTGAAGTAAAGCTATGCCTCACATACACGAGAAATAGACGGTAGTAAGAAAGACTTGCAGTGAAAGAGAGAGAGAGAAAAGGAGTAGAACTTTTTCGAATTGTGACACATGGTGTGGTGTAAACCAAATAGCAAAGTAATATATATTTTTAATATTTTTGTTTGTTGCTATTTTTTTGGTTTCCTTATTAAACTGTTGGTTGGAGTACAAGTTAATTATATAATTAACTTGTACTCCAGCATACAATTTTATGAGAAATTTCTTATTTTCATTTTTACAGCAAATAAATCATTTTTTAAAATGAAATTGCGAAGTTTTTAAGGGAATACATGTATGGAAAACAGGATTTAACTTTTTGTTCAAGATTCTCTAAATAAGTTATGAATTGTTTAGAAGGTCGTGTAAATCTCGCACTATTCTTTAAAATCGGTAAAATAATTGGAAACATTTTTAACTCACACTTCTAGTTAAGGCTTTATTTGATTTTTTTCCAAATTATAACCTGCGAACTAGTTAAATGCATTTTCAATACTGACTTCGACGGTTTTATTGTTCGGTTTTGAAAGCGAAATTCGTGATTTCAGCCGAAATGCGAAGCATTCTGGGATATAATTTCACATTCTGAAATTCGGAATTCCGCTAAAATGCTATTTCAAATGACGACCAACCGAGTTATGTGAAATCAAACATTACTTTTTTCCCCTAAAAAAAACTTTTTTCTCTCCTAGAAACGTCAAATTGCTCTGTAATTCGTTTTAGAAAAATAGTTCAGAAAACAAATTTAAATTTATGAAAAAAATGCATAAACTTTAATAATTGATGAACAATTGTATGATGGCCTATTGCTTTTTCTTTTCAAATCGCTTCTGCAAATGTCATATCTTCGGAATAACAATACGGTTGCATAAACTCGCAACGTTGTTTTCCCAGCAATCTTGATTAAAATTTCTTGTTAAGATACATTTAACACAGTTTTCAATATTTCATTAAATATTCATTAATATTATTTTATAAAACGCATTTTTTAGTTGCATTTTTTTAATCTGTCAAAAATGGTCTTCTGAACTTTTTGGATTCTCAAAATTTAGATGAATTGAAGACATGATATAACAGAGGTATTATGTATAAGCAGTTGAACACCAGCACCTAAACTAGCTAAAGTATAAATCCAGGTGAACCTGTTATACTTATCATTTGAATGGCAAGCCTCACCTTCATATTTTTAAAATTATTTGGAAAAATGTGCTCATCTGTCAATTTGTAAGACATTCTAAATGAATTGTTTTTCTAACATAAATACAGATTCTCAACATCTTTCCAGATTATATATATATCTATATCTATATATATAATTATTTAATTTTAAATTTCGCACATGTCCTGATTGTAACACCCTTTTTTGAATTAATAGATGGAATTGAATAACTTTTGACAATTTATTTATTTATTTATTTATATATCTACCAGGTAAAACCTTAACAGATTGATTTAATAACTTAATTATACTTATTATATAATATTACATTCATGCATTAATATGATAAATAAAAATTCAACAAAATTCAATATTAATTTAAGAATATTTGGCTTTTAAAATTTCAAGTGCAATTTGTTTTAAGCAATCGCGATTTAAAGTTAAATCTAGGTCAATTGTTACTACCGAATTGTATAAATTAACGCAACGCGTAATGGTTTCAGCTGATCCATAGTTTGTCCTATGTAAAGGTGAAATAAATAAACTTGGTTCTCTTAGATACCTCAAAGGAGCATTAAAAGGTAACGAAGAAAGCAACTCTTCACAATTTACGTGGTTATTAACCACATCACTAAGGAATACTAATGATAGCATTTTTCTTCGAACAAAAAGGGTTTGGAGATTAATTAGTAAGCAACGAGATCTATATGGTGGTAAATCATCATTTCTGTTAAACCTTCGTAAAGCAAAACGAGTGAACGATTTTTGTATTCTCTCGATTCTGTTAGAGTGAACATCGTAAGCAGGATCCCAAATTACACAACAATATTCCACTAAAGAACGAACTAAAGAACAATAAAGTGCTTTTAGAGTATAAGGATCTTGAAAATCTGTGGTATTTCGTTTGATGAACGCCAACATTGAGTAAGACTTGCAAATAATGTAATCAATGTGCAGTTTAATCAATGTGCAGTATTCCTAAATCTTTAACTTCTGTTACACGTGTTAAAATAACATGATTCGCAGTGTATTGGTATTGTAAAGGGGTTCGCGATCTATATACTGATAATACATTACATTTGGGCAGGTTAAGTTGTAATTGATTTGCCTTACACCAGCGCTCGAGAATAGATATTTCATTTTGAAAAAGAATACAATCCCTATTATTAGATATCTTCATAAATATCTTAATATCATCTGCGTATAAAAGACATTTACTGATTGATAGAAGTGACGGGATTTCGTTAACAAACAAAGTAAACAACAACGGTCCTAGGTGACTACCCTGTGGTACTCCAGAAGTCGCAGTAAATACTTCTGAGTAGAAGTTGTCAACTTTAACCAACAATTTCCTATCTGCTAGATATGAGTTTAACCACTGAAGTATTTTAGAATTAAAACCAAGTTTTGCCAATTTTCGTTTTAAGATATCATGGTTAATTCTGTCAAAAGCCTTTGAAAAATCAGTGTACAGAACATCAACTTGTGCACCACTTTCGATTGTATCCAGGCAAAATTTCGTAAAAATTGTTAAATTTGTGGTTGTTGATCTACTTTTAACAAAACCATGCTGCATTGGTGATATATGCTGCTTAAATCATTATAAATTATTTCTTTTACTATTTTTTCAAAAAGTTTAGGAATACATGAAAGTTTTGTAATGGGTCTGTAATTTTCAATCAGATGCCTTGCGCCTTTTTTTATGATTGGGTGAAATATATGCGATTTTCCATTGATCTAAGAATATTCCAGTTGATAAGGAAGTGTTGAATATTTTTGTTATAGGAACAACTAACGACTTAGCACATTTTTTGAGTACGATCGGATGTAAGGTGTCTAAACCTGGGCTTTTACTAGCGTCAACATTTAACAATGCCTCCAAAATATCGTTTTCCGAAATTTCTAAATGTCCAATATCAGTGATTTGGTTAACATTACAGAAATTCGGTGGGTTTGAAATACTAGACGTCAGAAAGTTTTCTGAAAAATATTTGGCAAAAAGTTCACAAGTGGACTTAGTACCCTGAGATGCTTCTGTCTGATATTTCATTGCACTTGGATACCCAGATACCTTACGTTTTGAATTGTAAAAGGACCAGAATGATTTACTGTTACTTTTAATTGTTGATTCAATAGATATTATATAACTGCGGTATAGAAATCTGTTTAAAAAATCAAACTCTTTCCTTAAACGAAGAAAATTCTGTCTGTCACTAGTAGAATTTGATTTTTTCATTTTTTTAAATGATTTAGATTTAATATTTTTTAAATTTTTGAGACGCGCGTTAAACCATGGCAGTTTGGGAGTTGCTTTCTTTTTTACTATAGGTACAAATATCTTTAGCGTATCAAAGAGAATTTTGAGAAAATGATTGTACATTTCGCCTAGATTTAAGTTTAAAAAGCGATTATGCCAGTTAATTGAATTTAAAGCATTATTTAAGCCTTCAAAATTAGCTCTTTTAAAATTTAATACGGGTATATTGCAATTATTATTTACATTTATATATTCATAGGACTTCAGGTAAATAATTATAGCTTTATGATGAATTGAATTGCGTAATAATGAAAAATCGTCTCTATCTACATAAAATTTATAATCATTTGTTATAAATACGAGATCAAGTATTCGATTTAAATCATTTTTTATATTATTTATTTGAAAGAGCGATAAAGAGCAAATTGAATCAACTACTAACGACTCGATTTCAGTTTTTACATTAAATGGTGTTAATAATTTATCATTTCCTGTCTCTCTCCAATCAATACTTCCTACGTTAAAATCACCTAATACAATTGGATACTGATTAAAGTTTAAATTTTTGCATACATGATCAATATTCATGATATATGGTTCATATGCAGAAAAAGAACTGCCAGATGGAATATATGATAAGATAATAAATACATTTTTATGTGCAATAGCATCAGCAACGTAAACACAAATTTGTTCAATCTCATCAGAATTATTTGGAAGAATGATTTCCTTACTCGACAGTGATGAATGAATCGCCAGCAGTACTCCTCCACCTTTTGTGTAGCCAGTTGATAAAGGCCGATCGTGTCTGTATACAACATAATGTGAGTCCAATAATTCCGATGATAAGAAATAAGAAAGAAAAAATTCAACTTCAGTACGCCTTTAAAAGTACGGGTAGAAAATAAATAAATCAATCTCCCCTCAAGTCTGCCTACGTAATTAGTGTGACCATTATCTATACAATATGGAACCTAAAAAGTGTTGTCAATCAAACTTAAAATTGTTCAATATGACAGAAAAGAAAGTAATAGATATGCAAAAATGTTTAGTTTTTTTTTCTGCAGTGAAACATTTGAAGATCCATAACTAAGTCTTTTTAATCAATAACCAATGACAAAAACAAGAAATAAAACAAACTTTAAAAGTCAAACTTGGTAACCTGGCCAAGTCAATTGATTCCTGAATAGCTGAAGGGAAATACTACTACACTGACAATCACTTCAGCCCGCCTTTAGAAAAGCATTATGGGAAATTTTCATTTATGTATCTTACGCAAAATTGCTAAATTCGATATTGGTCGTTAAATATGTTGTGTTCTTTTTTTATTATAAGTGATTGCTCATAAGCATTAAAATCAATACTTTTTACCTGTTGTCACTTATCTACACTCACTGTAAGTAGATATACTCTGCTGTAAGGTAGCACAAGCGTTGTCATCTACTGTCTTTAGCTGTAATTTTTTTTAACTTTCTCTTACAAAGAGAAAGATATTGTTTTCGTGAAAATTTTCGACCTCGAGATTTTGATTGATTCTAACATTACGATGATAGCGGAGCCTAAAAAAGTGGTTTTTGGAATTCCGTCCGTCGGTCCGTCGGTCCGTCTGTCCGTAATGGTCTCCCCAGCCTAAACGGCTTGGCCGATTTTCTTCATACTTCGTATCCAAGCTCGTTTTGGTCATAATTCTAGGCCACTTTTTTTGTTTGCTTTTAGCCATGTTTATAACGTTACCTGCCATATAAAAATTACACATAACCTCAATTTTCTCGAAAACGGCTCTAACGATTTTGATTAAACTTTATATATACTATAACCATATTAGTTCCAACAAAACTGCATACCCAGTTTTTTCAGGAAAATCCATATAACGGATTTTATCATTTAGGCCATATAAAGAAAATTGTTAATGATATGATCTAACGCCCAACTTGCTGTGAATGAGAAAGTTGCGTACGACCCAGTCGTGCACCCACCACTCGTTTTATATAAAAAATGAAACATTTTGGATTGTGTTTATTTGATGTCATAACTTGTTTCGTAAGTAACTTGTTTTCCATTAAATCGACAAAATGATTTCGGCTAAGAGTCCGCCACCTTAATTGAAGACCATTCGGGCCACATTTAACTTATTTTCCATCACACATCAACTTCGAGCTATGGGTCCTCACGTAGTAGATACTCTCTTTGAAAGCTTCAAGAGCTTCTGAAGTTAGTTGACATACCTTCGTGACTTAAAAAAACCCACAAATATAAGTCTGGAACGGTTAAATCAGGTGATTTCGACGGCCAGTGCAAATCACAAAAGCTAAAGACTAGGCCTCCTGGAAATGAAGCCCTCAGAATTTCGGTTGTGCACGAGCGGTTGATCCATCCTGTTGGAACCACATGTTCTGAAGTCAAAATTCACCAATAGAGGAAGGAGAAAGTCGTTGTACATGGGTCTGTAGTCGTTTGGTCGTGGGTGTTTTGGAAGAAATAAGTCCTGATGACGCCTCTTGCATAAACAGCACACCATGTGGTAGGTAACAGTGCAGATCAATAACGCCAGCGGAATTAAGCCCCGCGTGACCAAATTCCCGAAAAATTCAAAATGGAAAAAAGCCCTACCACAAAAAAGCATTAACACCCGCAGGACTTATTGCCATTTGCAAAGGGATATAGGCTCTGGTGGATCTATTCCCTTTTTTTTTGAGAATTAAGCCCAGCGGTGCTTAATTCCGCTGCGGTTATTGCACTGCACCGTGGTAACATTGTGTAACTGTAGGTTATACGTCGATTTTTCGTGCCCCAGAAGCGATAATTTAGCCAAATTTTATTTCCACAAAGATGGAAATGGCTCTGGTCACTTATGAAGATATTTCATGAAAAATTGTCTCATTCATGGTCGAGGCTTAATCGTAGGTTACTCGCACTTGACGGCTAACAGCTAATTAACTGTCTGCACTGTGAAAGGGTATATCTTACAGGCTTTTACCAACATCCTCCGTAATAGCCGGTTGATGCGTAATTGCATGGCAAGTCGCCTCGCTTTATCGATACTGTGGGGTCCTCTTTGACAGCAGCTGCGATTACCATAGGTGCTCCGGGCTACCCAAACCTGGCAGCATCTAGTGTTATCCCATACTCTTCTAGACGAGTGGCTAAACGAGTCGTAGTGTTTGCCTAGTTGATATCGACAACCGCCAAATCTGTTCGGAAATTCACGCTACGCCAACTCCACCGACGAATTATTCCGCCAAACCATCAAAACAATTATTCCGGGTTCTTTAGGAATTCATGTCTGGTTAACGTTTATTTTGTATCTGTGCAAAAGCCTGTAGTGCGTTGGGCTCCTATGTGCGGGGCCCCTGGTTCAAATCTTGAAAGTGACAAGACCATAGTTTTTTTTCACTCCTCTTGTGAAAGTTGGACAAATTTGCCTTTCGGTTTCAACCTTAAACGGAGGTCAACTGATCTTGGAAAAATAATAATTTCGCACACACAAATGAAGGGAGAAGCTAGGTTTGAGGTCCTGTATGGGTATGCCAGATATTTCAATACATTTTTCTACCTTACAAATGTCAAAGTAAAATTCACATTTGCCGCCATCTGTAATAATTTTACCATTTCCCGATAGTGTTATGACTTTTGCGCCACCTTTTTACAAGCACGGTAACATACAAAAGTCTAACCATCATTATCCTTCCAAATCCTTTAACCGAAAGTCGTTTGAATTTGTTATCATTAGAACCCATATTCTCCCCATTACCACCTGCACTAAGTCGACAATCCCCATGATTCTATTAAACTCCCTACCCATTCACGCGCGATTAATGAAAATTATTTTTGAAAAGAATTTTTCAATTTGCAAAATCCCCCGGCTTATGAAATGCGAACAATCCATCTTCCCGCATTATTCTATTGCCACCCGAAGGACCTTCGACCAAATTGCAGTTTCACCACACACAGCAAATTTACTATTCCACTGGTAATGGGAATCCTTTTCATCCTCCTGTCCAGGTATGTGGTGATGCTTTAAACAAAAAAAAAAGGATATATAAATAAATATCCTTTTATCCTATTTTTGTTCACTATAACCATAGCCAGTGTCGCTTTGGCAAAAGTTCAAGTGCAGTAAATCCTTTTTTCGCTTTTGTTTCGATACAGTGGAGGTATGTGAGTGTGTGTTCTTGCTCTGTCAAACAATGGGGTAAGTCCAGACGGGCGTAAAACTAGAAAAATACTACATCCCCGAGATTTATTCCTGTTTGGTATCGTTTCAAGGTTTTTTTTTTGTGCAACGATCGGCGCAGGGAAAGGACACATCGAATTAGTTACTGTGCGCTGCCAAAAATGTTTCACTTCCGTTTTTCCACTTACAGCGACTTTACATCATAGATGCATTTCCGACTGCTGCACATTGGATGTGCGGTAGAGTCAGTTTAGATGTAACATCAACAACAACTACACCACCACCACCATCACCAGTTTTATGACCATGTCCTTGGATAGAGCACACTGAGCCGCCTCAGCAAGGGCTGGGACGGATAAAATCGCATAGGCGAAGAGCATTTTTGTCTATTCGGGAAGCCTCCACGAGTTGATTTTTACACCCCGGCTGAGTCTGCAGAACGGGAGTGTAATAATATCCCAATGGTATCCTTTTTTGTTTCGTTTAACTGAAGGAAAATGCAGATCGAATCGTGCACTATAAACCGCTATATGCTTACCATAGACCCGACGTGGTGGTTGCAACAATTCAGATTGCAATTTTCCGTTTTGTTTGGCTGTGTTAACAAAACCGTAAAACGAGGACACCCTATGCCCCCAACTCCTGGCTCGCAATGAGAAGCCACACATTCCAGCTACAGTAGGGATATGTGTGTAAATATATCCGATGGTTTTAGCGACACAGTCAGGATTTCGAGAGACTTTCAGATTTTGGATTTTAGCTTTTGGTTGGATTTTTGTTTGGTGATAAGATTCCTGGCGGGCATGTAGTGGAATAACACAACAAAAAAAGAGTCCTTTTGTTTTGGCAGGATGCCTGAAGGTCTGGAAAGTTGATTTGGTGTGTGTATTATTTTTTTTTTGCTTTTGGTTGCTGTCGAATGGTAGAGACATTTTATGATGATGATGCCCAAGGATTGGCGAGGTGGATTATAACTCGAGGCGAATTTCCTGGTGCCATTCAGTAGGTCATGAACAATTTTAATCAGTGACAGTGACAAATTGCCGAGTGTGTGGGTTTATTTGACCATGAAATGTTTTTTTTTTTTTGACGAGTAGATTGGAACTGTTGCTATGCGGTTTTTGAGGTTTAAATGCTTGGAAAAGAAAGGATCTGATAGAATTGCCTGAAGCAGTTAATGGTCGGGAATGAGAAAGGAAAGATGTTAGGTGCAGTGATGTCTCCATGCATGGGTGGTTTGCGGCATATCGGTGAGTTGTCGTATATGACTTACTCCATGGATGGAGTCTGACCTATCGCTGGTTTTATTGTGTTCATATCACATTTGAGAATGGGGTTGGTTTATGGCAGACTTATAATTTAAAAAAAAGTTTAATTTTAATGGAATGGCAATCATCTATTCGAAAAGTGAAAAAGGTCATGCAGCCATTCGCACGAAACACCTTTTTTTGTGGAGCCGTTACAGGATCTCAGATACTAGCACCTGACTAATCAACTAAAATATACCCCTACACTCGTCTAGCACTCACCCCACTAGACTTCCGTTGGGGTTTTTCAAAGAGTATAGAACTGCATAGAGTGCGCATCTCATACAACGAACGTTTACTATGAGGGGTACTGACATTGATACCCCAGTGTTCGCATTGGTCCCATGGCATCAAAAACGTGCATAGTCGACGCATACGAACTAAGAAAATTTCCCTTAGCACCAAATACTTGGCAAAATTTTACCCATACAGAGCCTCAAACCTAGCTTCTCCCTTAATTTGTATCTGCGATTTTATTACTTTTGCAACATAGAGGAGGACCTCCTGTTTAGCGCCGAATTCGAGCTGCAAATTTGAGAAGCTTCTCATGGCAGTGTTACTCTTGGATGTTTGGGCAGACTTTGGTAAGAGATGGAGAAGTGAAAAAAAAAACTTAGGTGTTGTCAATTTTGGGATTCGAACCAAGGAACCTGCCAATAGCAGTCGAAGGCACTAACTACTAGGCCACTAACCGAGAGTTCTATTTGGTTGTAGAAAATTGGTATAGGCCGCAGTTACGACCGACGTAAGTCCATGAAGAGTCTCTACCTGAGACACTGCAGCCTTCCATCCTCTACGATTCCAGGCACGCTGCTTCCAGTTGCCGCGATCAAGCGCTATGGCTTGGTCTTTGAAATGGAGGTTCGGTCTTTCTTGCCTTCTAGATTCTGGGGGCTGAGATTCGAAGATCATCTCACCTGGTGCATAATTGTCCTTTCACTCAACTTGTTTTGGCTTTTTTGGACTACATCCACATCTTGGTACAGCTCATAGAGTTCGCGGTTGTATCTTCTCCTCCATTCGTCCTCCTCGGGCACAGGACCAATAATCCGCCGAAGTATTTTTCTTTCGAATGAGCCCAGTATCAGCTATCCCTTCTTACTTTTTCTCCAGCACTAAACACCTATAGCAGAACTGGCAGGATAAGGGTTTTGTAGAGCACACATTTCGTCCTTCGAGTTAGGAGTTTTGAACCCAGTTGTTTCGCAAAACCGATGTAGCAACGGTTTCCTAGGGTAATTCTCCGACGGATCTCCACTAGGGTGTCATTCGTGGAGTTTATGTTAACTCCGAGGTAGGTGAACTCCTTAACTACCTCGGAATTGTTGCTATCAATAGTGACGTTTTGTCCTAGGCTGTGGACAGATGCTTGGTTGTTTGTTGATAGCATGTACTTAGTCTTGTCATTTACTTCAAGGCCAACGGATTCCGCCTGTTCTTCAATCGTCGTAAACGCTTTTATCACGACATGTTAGGAGCGACCGATGATGTCAATATCGTCTGCATAGCCCAGCAGCTTGACGGAGCTGTTGAAAATAGTGCCTGCCGTGTTAACACCTGCCCTGCGCACTATCTGCTCCAGTACGAGGTTCAAGAAGTCACATGATAGCGTGTATCCTTTCTGAAATCCGGTGCATATTTGGAATAGTCAGGAGGAGCTACTTCCATACTGCACGTTGCAGCGCGTGTTTTCCAGCGTCACGCGATACAGCTGAATCAGTTTTGCTGGGATTCCGAATTCGGCCATCGCCAATAGAACTACTAACGATGTATGCTATCATACGCGGCTTTGAAGTCGATGAATAGGTGGTGAGTTTCGACTTGAAATTCGTTGGTCTTTTCCAGGATTTGCCTCAGTGTGCACTGGTAGTGCGTTGTAGAACGGGTTTAGACGTTCACAAAGTACGTTGGATAATATCTTGGATGCAACATTAAGCAGGTATATGCTAATAGTTCTTGCAAGCAATAGGATCGACTTGTTTGTAGATGGGACATATGTAGCTGATAGTCCAGTCATCGGGCATGTTTTCTTCCACCCATACTTGGTTGATGATTCGGTGCATGTTCCCTACCAAAAATCTCCACCGTATTATAAAAGCTCCGCTGGTAAGCAATCAGAGCCTGCGGCCTTATTGATCTTAAGCTTTTTCATAGCTAGGTCGACTTCTTCTATACTAGGTGGTGGAACTAGTTCTTCATTGCATGGACACGGGTTCTCTTCTTGCCCTATCACTCTCTCTACATGATGCCCATTAATTAGCTGCTGGAAATGCTCCTTAAACACATCTACTATTCCCTGAGCTTCGGTGACTAGGTTTCCTTCGCTGTCTAGAACAACCTGCGTTCTGGTTTTGTAGCCAGCTTCCAGTTGCTTGGTTTTTTTTATAAAACCTCCGGATGTTATTACGATCGTGCGCTGGGATGCTATGTAAGCCCTCTTCTTTCTACAAAGGATCTTCTTTTCACACCTTCTCCCGTCGTGATACTCTTCTCTGGCTGCCCTTCTTTTGCTCTGCAGCGTTTTCTTTTGTGCATCTTCTGTCACCTTTTTTCAGTGCACGCATTCATCATCATACAATGGGCATTCCTTGATGATCTCGCGATACTGGCACCACTGATGTTGGCATCTGTGGTAGATGAGTGCAAAGAAGAGAGTTTCATACTCAGGCGCTCGCAGTTTTGGAGCAAGATGGAGCTTTCTTTTATTTGATAGGACCTGGCAGTTTCTTTTTCCTCTTCGTCCATGCAGTTCCTATACAGAAGTTGTTTGAGTGGAGGCCTATCCTTTCTGCGTGGCTGCCTATTAAACAGTGTCCAGTGATGACACCTATGGTGGCGCTAATGTATAATCTATCGAGCGAAATCAGTCCCTTGGATCTTCTCAAATCTAGTTTTGTCCAAATTCGTCTGGTTTTTTGGCACGTGGTGCCAAGACTCCATCTGAGGTTTGATTTGCTGTTAGCATGTTGCGTTAGTAAGCTTTTGCATGTAGCGATAGGAATAACTAGTGCACCGGTGTCGAAAAAAACTGCTTATTTAGTCACATGTCTGGCGTGGACTAGCACTAAAGGAAAAATCTTGATCTGCGATCACGTTGCTGATTATCCATACATTAGATTTACAAGCGCGAACTAGCGCCAACGCCTACCAGCGTTGGTCGTAACCGCGGCCTTATCTATTGTTCTTTAAAGATTGTGGACTGAATCTCCAATAGGCCGTTATCGAGGAGTTTCGATTTCGTATCGCGTACTCCTGTTGTGTTTTCTTTATTCCAGACGATGTCTATTGTTGAAGAGTTCAACAAATAAAACAAATATAAACGAGCTTGCAAATTATGTGACAGGGACATTTCAACTAAAAATATCTTCAGGCTTAGTATACAAATTTGTTTGCCCAAACCCAAGCAGAATAGATCTAACTTTTTCAATTTTTAAATTCTCACCCGCGGCAATGCGTACAAGCCTCAGAAAAGGTATTACGTCAAAATAGAGGACGCCCCAAAGAAGAACTCATCCGGCATCATGAAACTACCTTCCCTCTCTATAAATTCGCATCTCCAATGTACCATAAAGGTCCAAACTCTAACATTACAGAGTGGGTGGATACGTGCGTGTATTCTCCATAAATCCTCGCAGATGAACGACTGAATTATTAAAAGGATCTACACTCAAATGCCACTCTCAATTTGTCAAGTCAACAATGGCAACGCCCTATTATGCTGCCGGTTCATTCTTGTTACTATACATTTCGGATCACCCCTTACGGCGATTCATACATTTTTTATCACCTCTTCTACAGACTAGCATACCCCATTCCCCTATCTGACGAAGACGAAGAAATCATAAAGCCCCAAAGCTCATACAAACATTTGTGTATACGTATGCGTCGTCCTTCTGCCAGCTTCGCATCCTGGGAGTAAACAAAATTCCATATTTGCATAAATATTAAGATTGGAGTTCTCGTCTCCTAGACCGCCAACACGGTCTCTGGCACCCCCTGACAAAAGATCTCACAACAAATTACCTCGAGTGAAATTACCAGCAAGCCAAGCCCCATTGGCTAGTATGTGGCAACACCACCCCGTTCTGCATTCACTCCAAATTCCAATAATTGAAATCGAGAGGAATCCTGAATTATTTACTACCAGCTGTATCCGGCGACGGATGGGGAAGGGTGAACAACAGGATACCCTTATATGTTAAGAATCTTTACGGAATTCCTAAGAGCGGGCGAAATAGAACTGCAGGGCTGGGGCGGAAATTACTCAAAAGGGTTGCTTCCAAACTGGGAAAGATGCCCGCAATACTATTTGAAAAGATCTCCACCGGGCATTCCTATTTTTCTGTGCATACAAAAATGTTTCATTTGCGTTTCCGCCAACGGGGCATCGCGGTGACTGGCCAACAATAGTACATCAAGGAGTTAGTGTCGTCCTTTGAAATGAATGAGTTTTTTGTGTTTGTCAGTGTGGGATGCTGACTAAGAAATATGCGAGCATAGCAAATCAAGTGATGAAACATAAATTGTATCTAGGGCTTGGAACGTGCCATTTGTATCTTTAAAACTTTAAATCAACTCTTTGGTCAGAGTTAGTTGTCCCAGTTCAATGGAACTTTGCAAAGATGGGGAAATAAGTCTTGAAGGAGGTTGTTTGGAATTTCTCAAGGATTCGAAAATAAAGGAATTATAACTCGATTGGAATGCTCAGCATAAAACTAAATCTTTGCTTTGTATTATCGAGAGGATGCACACAGTCGGAGCACGTTTCGGTGTGATTCTAAAATTGAAAATAAGCTCAAGTGGATTTGAAATGAACCTTTGTGTTTGGCATGTGCAATTGGGCAATGTTTGCCAATATTAGTATCGATTTAATGAAGGGATTTCCTAAGAATATTTTTTAATGCATTTTTTGTATATAAAGAAGTATCGGTTTTTCGTTTCGAATTTTTCGTAAGAAGGTTTTCATTTATTTTCGTTGGCCTAGTAGTTCAAGTTATAATACCGTAAGTAACAACACCTGCGTATTTGTTTTCACATCCCTACCTGTTGTACATGTTGGACAATGTGCAGTGCAATAACCCCCGCGGTATTAAGCCCTGGGGGATTATATTCAATCTTTGAATATCTAATTTCGCACCCATCCTTAATCCAACAGTGAGCCCAAGCAGGGGGGTCCTACTTTGCATACATCCGACTGCGAGTTTGGGTAAATGCAAAGTTTGAATATGTGTGCAGCCCCTCTCCTTGGGCTCACTGTTGGATTTGGGTTGCGTGCGAATTTGGGTGTATGCAAAGTTTTAATGTGTATGCAACACTTAAGCAGGGTGTTGCATACACATTAAATCTTTGAATATCTAATTTCGCACCCATCGTTAATCCAACAGTGAGCCCAAGCAGGGGGGTCCTACTTTGCATACATCCGACTGCGAGTTTGGGTAAATGCAAAGTTTGAATATGTGTGCAGCCCCTCTCCTTGGGCTCACTGTTGGATTTAAGCTACGTGCGAACCCAACTAACAATTTTTCTTCTATAAAGTGTACATTTCCAAATTCAGGAAGAGATTTCTTTCTTTGATCTTGTTTTGTACTTTTGAGGAGTAGTTCAGCATGTTTAATGACTCTTTTAGCTAAATCCTCTGGACTTATAGAAGATAAAATGTTATATCAATTTACCTACTTACTTTACTGGCGCTACAGTCCGGGATGAACCTGGGCCTCAACCAACATGCCTCTCCAATTAGCCCCGTCCTTAGCCGACTGGTTGAGGTCGGTTCATATTTGGACGCGCCAATTAAGGAGGTCTTCCTCCACTGCGTCCGACGTCTGGCTTGGAATCGAAGACTATCCGAGCCGGAGTATTGCTGTCCATTCGTTTTATATGTCCTAACTATCTTAATCGTCCGACGCGGTGTTTGTGACCAGGGGTATGTCGCTGTACAGCTCGTATAGTTCGTGGATGAATCTTCGTCTCAATAGCCCGTCAACGCAAACGGGACCGACGATTTTTCGAAAAAATTTTTCTCTCGAATCGACCAAGGATTTCTTCATCGGCTTTTGACACGGTCCATGCTTCAGCACCGTAGAGCAGGAATGGGATTGTCAGGGTCTTATATAGGATCTCCTTAGTAGTTCTTCTTGCCCAGAAGAAACAGCGGTAGGCAAGAGTAATTCTTCGTTTGATAGCGGAGCAGAGGTAGACAAAGTCCCGTACTACCTCAAAGTTATATCCGTCAATGGTTACGTTCTGTCCAATTCGTCGATGTTGTGTCCTTTCTTATTGACAGCAAATACTTAGTCTAGGTGGTGGGTGTAATAACCGGTATCTATAAGATCAAGAAACAACAAGATCACTTTTGGAACAACTCTTTATTAGCACGTCCGTCACCCATGACCACTTGTTGACCACTGTGTCCATAGGGATGAATCGATACAAGTAAATACAAGTACATAATCGATACTTTTGATTCGATACCTTTGGTTGCGATACCAAGTAGGTATCGTATAAAAGTACTTGCATCGAATGAAATATTGCACTTTGACTTAACACGCAACCTAGTTTCACACATATACTCAATGTTCATGCAATTTTGTATTCCTCTTAGCACAAAACAGAAATCACACAGTTTCCTCACACACATACGAATTCTTGCATTACTTAAACACAAACACCACGCATTTTATCTCTCTTTACGCACACTCTTACAACCTTTATGAATTCGTTTACAAAATGGAATTAACTAAACGCATTCCTAGAGAGCTTTTATCTAAAGTCGTAAATTCTAAAGTCTTAAATCGCTTGTCAGTGGTGAGTTTGGTCGTTTTTGTTCAATCGTTTATTAATAAATTATTAAAAATGAGCCCGCCAACTTCAGAAATATGGTTATATTTTACGAAAAAAAATAAAGTTGACGCGACTTGCAAAAGATGCTTTAAAGAAGTAAAATACTGCGGAAATACTTCCAATTTGCACAAACATTTGAGGAGCCACCATATAATTTTAACAAAACAACACGTATTATCAAAGTAAGTTAATTAATCAGTTTTTTTTTGCATTTTGTATTTATAAATTTATATTATATTAAGGCGACTACAGAAAGAACATTCAGATCCTGATTATTCTGCAAATCAAATGTCCCAAGATGTAGATTCGCCGGCTTCAACGTCATCTGCAGCGATTGCAACAGCAGAAGTATACGCCGAATCTTCTGGAAAAAAACAAAAGTGTCAAGACGAAGAATACAACGCCATTAAGTCTTCATTCAATAGAATTATCTGTCATAGGGGTAACAGATGCAAAATTTGAACAAGTACAACTTTATAACTTTTTTGTTTCTTATTTAGATGGAGGATCAAAGTGTGAAAAACTAACATTGGGTATTTTATTTTTCATATGCAAAGATATGCGTCCCTTCAACGTTGTCGAAGGAGAGGGAATTTTGAGACTTATGAAGGAAGCTGCACCTTTGTATAAAGTTCCTTCTAGCACATATTTAAAAAAAAGGCTTGCTGAAAAATATGAAGTGACGGTATTACAATATAAGACAAAAATTGAAAAAGCTAGTGATTTTTGTGTAACATTGGACATTTGGACAGAGACTATGCAAGAAAAAAGTTTCTAAGGCGTAACATTGCATTTCTTTGAGGGAATTTCGCTTGTAAATTGTAACATAGCTACAAGAGAGCTAAGTGAAAGTCACACAGCCGATTACATCAAACATCTTAAGTGAATGGAAAATCCCGATTGAAAAAATAAGATGTTTTGTAGCAGACATAGTCGCAGCTATAAGGAATTTAGCTTCCGGGAAAAAAACATCTACCATGTTTCCCACATACAATAAACCTGATCGTCGAAGCTGGAATAAAGAATGATTCAATCAAACCTATAATAACGAAGGTATTTTTGTTTCTCGAGTTTTTTTCCCCAATATTTTAATACGAAATTCTGTTTTTTTTTGTTAGATAAGAACCATCGTGAAATGGGTAAAAAATAGCGTTAGGAACTCCGATAAACTTCGTAAGCTTCAAATTATTTCTGGAGTTTCTGAAGGTTCCACGAAAAAACTTTTATTGGATGTGTGCACACGATGGAATTCATGCTATTATATGATAGAAAGATTTTTGGAACTTTCCAAAATTTGTTCTGACCTTCTTCTTGATGATTGTTCCAGCCCTGAAATGCTGAATAGTACAGAAATCGAAATATCCAAGCAATTAGTGAAGTTACTAAAGCCTTTTGAATATGTAACTAAAGAATCCTCGGGTGAAAAGTATACTACTGTCTCTCAAATAATTCCAATGCTGAACTGTTTGGAAAAAGAATTAAAAACATTCTCTTCAAATTATGATAGTGTGAACTGTGTGCATAAAATCGTATACACAGAATTGCATCGCAGATTTCAGAATATCGAATATAATGAAAACGTAGCATTAGCAACGTTGTTGGACCCTAGGTTCAAAAACATACATTTTCGAGACCCCAGTGCTTGTGGAAGAGCCGTCCAAAAGCTAAACGAACTTGTTAAAGCAGATATGTCCATTTCTAGTAGTGACTCAGATATCGACGAAACGCCAGAAGATTTTGATTTTTGGAAGCATCACAAGGCACTCGTAATTAATCAGAAAAGAAATAGGAAATATTCCACAAAATGTATTTTATTCTTCTGAAAAATAAAAACTTGAAAAATTAATGATTGTGTTTTAATCTGGAATTTTCATTCGATTCAAGTAGGTATCGATACTTTTCATCCGATACCTGAGTACTTTCGATACTTTTTTTCGATACCTTGAAGGTATCGTTTCATCCCTATGTGTCCACTGCCCTGCCCGCTAAGTATACGAGAGAGAATAACCAGTGAGCGAGACTACTAGCTCAGAGATGGTCATCGCTGACGAGTCGCCACAGTGGGTATCGATTTGGACTTCTTGGTCCAAATTTTCATTTCACTTAGATCAGGTGGTTGTCAGTTTTCGCTGTCGTTGCCAATATTGAATGGTTCGTTCTGCCTGACAGCGGAATGTTTTTCGTCATCGCCGTTTAACAGTCTGAAGTGGTTCTTCCATATCCTCAGCATCGACTCTGTCTCATCTACTATTTCCTTGTTCATCTCGACAGGATTCTGTTCGATCCTTGTATCTGTGGCTTTGACGTTTTACGCCTTGGTAGAACTGCCTCTGTCAGGGAGCTCGTAGAAGGTATCCTTAGTTATATCAAATTTTTCCTCCGTCGGAGGTTGAGCGCATATAAGGCTTATGTTGCCGAATTTGGATGAGGATTGTTACAATGCGTTCGCTAATGTCTTTGAAACAAAAGACTTCTTGCCAAAGTACAAAGTGGCACTTATAACAAATCCGAAAAGTCGCTGTTTCTGTTCACTATAACATGGTCAATAGTAGATATCTTAGTTTTTCATCCTCTTTTTGCCCTGCCCGTCCCAACATATTTCCTGGGTGGCAGTAGCAGTTCAGGGCTTCCGCTAGTTGTTCGCCTGCACCTCTCCTGTTCAATGTGCTCACATTCCAGGTGCAGATACGAACGTCATTGGCCTTTTTTCGTTTAGCAAGGTTCTCAACAATAAGATCAGTCCTTTCCGAAGCTATTGGTTGCTTCATAACAATGGTTTTTTTCCATGGGTGGGTAGTTAACCCAAAGCACAACCCCCAACCTGGAGTGCCAGTTACAATTTATTAGACACCACTTGGACACGGAGCTATCAGTATCCACTACGGGATTGAGCGCTGCCGTTGACCTTTCGGTTCATCCGCCACCATCTGGGTTCACTTTTTTTTCTATTTCCAGAAATATTCATTTCTTAGTATAATCACATCAACTGAACATAAAAAATTAAATATTTCCCATTTTTGGTGTACATTTTACTGATTGCTATAACTGACGCCTATGATGATTGATATGATGATTTGTAACTATGAAAAATGAATACGTATTACACAATTGATCGAATCTGACAGCACATTTCTTCGTCTTTTAATCAATGGTTTTATAGAACACATTTGAAGTGGTTTGTTACTTAGACTACTCTTGCATCTTGATGAGAACAGCCTAGTGGATGGCGTGGTGGGCTGGCGTGCAAAGAGAACTGAGCTCGAGCCTTATTTATTTGTTTAAATTTAATATATCATACAATAAATAGCACTGCTCACAATAAAATTGTTATAAATAATCATTAATATAAACAACTAAACAAACAAATATGGTGGCTACAGAAATATTTAAAATAAATATATTCCCCCTGTCACTCAGACACATTTTGTTATTTTCGATATTTGTGAGGTTCGGTAAGGAAGTCTTATAGAGTCCCGTAGAGTGCGCCAAATGTGTTTTCCATAAGACTTCATACAGTTAATATTGCTGTAGAGGAAATAGTTTCGAAAGTGTTATAACGAAGCGTAATTTTTATTTGGGGGTATGGGGGATTGGATGTGTGCAAAGGATATTAGCCTAGCAAGGAAAAGGCAATAACAGCCGCGGGACTTATTTCTTTTTCGAAAAGGAATTTATTTCTTCTTTGCTAGTAATTCAGCCACGCATGCACTGCACCGGCAAATATACCCCTATGACGTATGTCATAGGCTATGGAATAAGATTCAAAAATGCCCCCAAACGTTTTTTTTTAATTCCTTAAAGTTTTTTAGATTCTTCCAATCTCCGGCTCCCTAAGGGAGTTACTTGTCTCCTTATAGGGGTATATTTGTTTTGATATTAAGTTTGCAATATAAAGAAATAATTTCTATAGATATACCTTAAAACATATTAAGATTAAGATTAACTCAGAATCACTAGCTGAGTCGATGGAAGCATGTCTGTCTGTCCGTTCGTCAGTACGTACGTCTGTATGTCACTAATTTTAAGGCCTTAAATTTTCTATGTAGGGTATATGTATATCGATTCCCACAGCGGATAATAGCCTTTTCATATGTTTTTTTGCACCAGTTGAAACTTCTTCTCGTTGGCCATTCGGGCTCTCGATTTGGTTGCGACGAGAAAATGGTCACAGTCGAAGTTTGCTCTTGCCAATGTGTGTTCATCGAGGATATTGAGGGAGTGCCTGTCAGCTATGAGCAAATGGCCACTTTGCTCACAACGAATCCGCACCCTTTTATGTCAAGCCTTGGGTGGGAGCTCACGGAGCTGTAATATCCTTATCCTACCCAACGTATTTTCTGAGTCACGGTTATGTCTCGCGAGAACAGATTCAAGTTTTGAAGTATCACCCGAGGTGAATACAGCATCCGTGCGTTCCAAGTGCATACTCGTAAGTCATTGTCCGTGGTCGTTTCAAGTCTGCTTGCTATTTGAGGGGATCTGTTCTCCGTCGCTGTAATATCTCTCATTACCGGCTATTTTTAACTTGGTAAGGTAGTTACCCTGACGATAAAACCCCCAAGGTTTGTTAACATTTGATCACTAAATCCAATAACTATCTACGGATTTTAGTTTGGACATTTTGCCTTCCCTAAGTGAATTCAATCACACGAACTATATCACGTCAAACAGCCAACCAAACATGAAAGGACAGAGGAAAATCTCAACACAAGGCGACAAATAAACGCGTGTGATAAGCTAATTTTGTAAATTTGAATTTGAAATAAGCCCGCTAAAATATTTACGACCCATTGGTCGAAGGGACGACGACCAAGGCAACCGTCTAAATATTCAACAACTCAAGTGTAATAATCCTCAAAAAAAAAACCCGCGAAACTTTTCCTATTTCGTATTTGCCTCCCTACCAACGCCCTCATCACCACCATTACACTGATGTACCATTATCCCTAGCAACGGGAAAATTTATTCCCCCTGTCACTCAGACACATTTAGCTTTGGCAATTGACTTTGGACCACAAAATTTCGACTGTGTGATCCTTAAATTATTGTCAACAACAATCCTCATGTAAATGTGTACAATTTATCCACGCACCGCATAGGGTTTGAATAAATTTCTTGCGCCTACCCTCGGGAAATAACCAACCACCTCTTCGCAAATCGGCATGACAGAGGTATCCTCGCCTCGGGGCTATGCGAGACAGTGGTAAGGATAATTAAATATTTATCAGTTTTTGCCAGTCCATATAGGCAGAAGGTGTGAGCGAGTGGAGGTGGATTCTAAAAGTGGAGAAGCATCTAACAGAACGGTGGATCCCTTTTGGTCTGGTGTTATCGTGCCGAGGAATAACGCTAGTGGTAAAGGATTATTCACAAATATTTTGTTTATTTACCACACAAGGGCAAACAAGGAACAGCCTCCAGAAATATTTCGCTTTTCGCCAGTTTCCGAGTTGGATTCGTCTTTTTTTTTTTTTACTTTCCTCGGTTCTCTCATATAGTAGTAGTCCTGGGATTTACGGTTGACATGGAGCCCCCTGACAGAGGTAGGATTGGGCGTGCTCGCTCCATTTCACTGAGGATTGCGTGAAACGAAGTGATAAATTGGCAGATTGTAATCTCTGTGGTTAAGGGTAATTAGTACATTATGTCTGGCGAACATTTCATACTCAAGGCATGGTGAATGATTTTTAGATCGTATGCGAGAAGTAGGTTAGGTGTGGAGTGGTTTAGTGTAGTGGAATGTTGATTTATGGAGCCACCAATTTAGACATAAAAATACACTTTTTATTGTCGTAATGAGGATGGCAGTTAGAAAGGACTTTTGATGGAAATAAAATTAATTATGCAAGCCAGTTTTAATGGGTCTGGTGGGGGTTATCATTGGTATGGGGGGAATTTACCTTTTCAGGAAGTTTGTGGGATTTATGAAAATTGCGCGTCTATTAACTTGAATGTGATTAAGATTTAGATTTGATAGGTTAGTTGAGTAATGTCAGTTTAGGGCATGGGTTAATTTAGGGTTGCCGTTTCAGGTATGTGGAACAGTTGGAAATGAGGACTTAATTAGTATGTAATTTTATGAAATAAAAAGGGCTTGACGTTTTGCCAAATGTGATGAGTCGAACTAATAAGAAGACATTCATGTTGGGACATTTTTTTTTGTTAATTAGGTTATTAAATAGTTAAGCGCTCTTTTTCTTCTTTCTAAAAAGCCAGTGTTCTTCCTTTTTCTTTGCCTATAGAGCTCAGTGACAGATCTCGTCCTCACAGTATAGCCTTGTCAGCCTCGCTCTTGGCGATCCAAGGGTTTCTTGTTCTATTGTTCTGTTCTAATGGCTTGTAGGCATTGTTGCCATTGAACTTCGACATAAGATGCTGTTGGTAATTAATCGAGCGGTTTAGGGTTATGGGTTTCACAATGGACTTGGCGGTCTCTTGCGATTGCAGTCATTCGACATTTAATTTCAACACAGTATTTCAGGTTTGATGTGGCGTGGGGGATATCCGGATTCTTATCTTGGCTGCAACAAAGTAGTGGTCGAGTCGATGTTAGTCTTACGGAATGTTCGAACATCGAATATACTGAATGCGTACCACTTGTCTATCGCAATGTGATCTGTCCCGTTATGCATGCTGGATATAGTGGAATTTCGTTCCTCAGCGAAGTCAATTAGCCCTATGCCAGGCATGCTATTGTATAGACTGTGTTTTCCGACAATACAGCTGAAGATGTCTACTCTTCTTACCTTTGCGTTATAATCTCCGAGCACGATCTTGACATACATTTTTCATAAATTTTTTGTTTCATTATAAAGTTTGGACTTTGCTATTAAGTGTGAAAAACAATAATATTCAAATGGCCGCATTGCGAAAATTTGCAGCATGCAATTCTTTTGATTTAATTTTTATCCACTTTTTTTCGAATTCGAAGCGGTATCTCGGCCATAACTTGAGTAATGTTAGTTTTTAATGCGCCTAGATTTCGGGGACTATTCGCGTAAATACGGTCGTAGCGTAGCCCTACAGAACAAAATCTAACGGTGTTAAATCGCATGATCTTGGTGGCCAATTGACGTCGCCAAATCTTGAACTAACGTGATCATTAAACTTCTCACGCAATAAAGCCATAATTGGTCGTGCTGTGTGGCTTGTTGTCCCGTCTTGTTGGAACCGCATATCGTCCAAGTCATGATCCTCAATCGCCGGCCAAAAGAAATCGGTTATTATTCGACACTTGCTCACTTGCAGCAGCAATATTTTTAACTAAGCGTGCATAGTACGATGATGCACAGGTCTGGCATCAGTATCTCTTCCACTCTCTTCAAATTTCTTCACAATTTTACCGAATGCTTTCGTAGTCGGTCGATTATGACGGCCATAATCATCGCCTAATGCGCGAAAAGTTGCTAGGAATCACCACTTTTGTAGTAAGTTTTAATAATTGTAACTCGTTGTTCGATTGTCATGGCAAATATTCAACTAATATTATGACACTTTAAATGATAGCTGAGTTTGACAGGTGTCAAATGACAGTGCTACCAACTTGAAATCACCAAATGAATGACCCGGTAGAAGCAGTCTTTCGCTATATCATCTTTTTCCTCCGCCGGAGCGCCAGCGCATAATGGCGAATATGACCATCATGCGGATTGTTACAAAGCATTCGCTAATGTATTGAAAACATAAGACCTCTTGCTTTAGTCTGGCACTTATAACAAAACAACATACGAATATTCGCTGTTTCTGCTCTCTAATACAAGTCCGTAGTAGATGGTACAGTTTTTCGTCCTATTTTTCACGTTCCTTTGTAGCATCTTAGAGCTTCCGTTGTTCCAGTTGTTCGCTTGCACCTCTCCTTTAAAGTATAAAGTTCTCACGTTCCAGGTGCAGATACGAACGTCGCTGTCCGTTTTACATGGACGTCAAAAATAAGATCGGTAATTTCCCGTTCTCTTGGTTACTTCGTAATAATGTTTTTTTTTTCGTGAGTAGGTAGTCAACTCAAGGCTCAACAGCTAGTTCCAATTTATTATATACCCCTAGGACACGGGGCCATCAGTATCTACTACGACATTGAGCGCTGCCGTTGGCCTTTCGGCTCTTCCGAAACCATCTCTGTTCAAGGGGCCTGACTAACCATTTAGATTCCTAAATAACATGTTGTCCGAATATGTCGAAGAAATTCGTTTAGGTTGCTAACTTTGTCCATCTGGGACTGTAGTGTATACGCCATCGTTGATTGTATCTTGAGAATTCTTCTGCTGCGGTATTGGAAAAGGATCCTGCTCACATTGAGAACATATTTATGGTCAAGGTTCAAGTAGGAGAATATAAGAACATAAATTTCAAATCACAGGAACATTAAACCCTATTTGTAAAAGTTATGGCAGTGGATGTCAAGTGTGTGACTGTAAACTAAATAACCGCGAACCTAATATTCTGATTTATTTTCAAGAAATGTATTGATGGGATATTGGTAGTAAACGTCCTAAATTTTTGAAAGGCTATTGTTCAATATGATACTTTACAATAAATCAAAGCTAAATTAACCAAATTTTCAAAAAAGAGCAGAAAATTACAAATTCCTATCGTTAAAATTACAAAAATGGGATTGAACTGATAATTTAAGCACGCAGTTTTCGAAGAGTTCATAAAACGTTCGTCGTAAAGCTACAATTTGTCACCCTAGTGAGGTGGGCTGGGAATGCCACCTTACTTAAAATATGGAATTTCTATATTCTGCCAAAAAAAATGTACCTTTAAGTGAAGTAGAATAGAAGTTAGCACTTTACAAAAGTATTCATGAAACTCATAATTTTAAAAAATGGTAAAAAGATCACAAAATCGCAAAAAAAAATTTTAAATATTGACATACGTTTTTGTGTCACTAGGGCGACGAATTATTAACGCGTTTTAAACTTACAAAACTTTGTATGCATTTTTTTTTAAATTCTGACCTGCCTAAGCAGTAATATACACATCGACCTAAAAGATCTATTGTGCTTGCCGTCAGATGTTTTTTAAGGTTAGTAGCGCTTCTACTTTCCTAATGTAGCTGATAATACTTTCAGCCGAAGATTTCCTCAGTTCTTCGGGACTTAAAAATTCTTTGAAGAAAGATTACCTTCTCATACCGTAAAGGGCCGGGCAAATACATATGATATGCTCGGCTGTTTCGTCTTCTTCTAGACATAGGTTATTTAGGTGATATCGCAGAACGTGATAACCAGTTAGGTAGCCTACTAAGTTTTTGATATCGTGCCTGCGAAGATTTAGTATCTTATTGGCATCTGATTTGAAGGGCTGAATAGCTCTTTTGGCCTATCTTAGGCCTGGGATGTTTCCCCAGTATGAAACACATTTGTTTTGTTCCCAGTTTTTTATGACCAGATTTATGGCTGATTTGGGGATTGCACAAAAGAGTTCAGGTCCAATGAAGGGGGTTTCCGAACCTTTTCTGAATACCTTTACCCTCGTTTTAAAAAATGCTGATAAGCTTATCAGTGATTAACTTTTGACATTTGCGGGAGTAGTTCTTATGAAAAAAAATGTTATGTTAGTAATTGATTAGCTAATCAGCGATTATTAATACAGGGGTTAATCTTTGATCTGTATTGCTATCTAAGAAAGGTCAATGGTAGAAAATAAAATGAACCCATCATTCTAAATAGGATATGATTAAATAAATGCAATTGCTTATGATGTGGTATAGAATTAATCGACATTTTTCTAAAGGTTGTGAATCGATAACATTTTATTTTCTCAAAAAGAATTTATTGGCTCACTTTGTTGATGTCCTCCAAAAACCCGTACAGACATGATGACCTACCTTTTTCGTTTTTATTCCCACGTAAGTATTTGTTGTGTTTTTGCCGTTAAACTATTAATCTCGATCGAAAGCAAAAATGTTTTGAACATATTACTACTAAATTCAATTTTTCAGCTTACAACACAATTTGCAAAACACGCACTTTCACTGAAATGCCATTTGTAGCGAAAACTTTGCGAGGAAATAGCGACATTTTCATACTTTTACGAGCACTCTTTAGGACATTTCCATGGAATTTCATTTATAGGTATGTAAGGCAAAATATTGAAAACCCGGCTTAAAATACTTATTTTAGATAAAACTTTTGATTTTGCCAACTTCACTCGCGATGAATTACACATCATACTTCTAGACGAAATATCTAGTATTCATTTATTTGAAACGATTTTATATAAAATTTCGAGCTTATAACTTGCAATTGTGAAAACAAATTAACTTGACAAATTTTTTTCTTTTGCATGAACACGCCGACATATTTCCCACTTCCATGCACTCCACCATCACTTTGTTACAGATGGCGATCGCGATAATTGAATTCACAGACAATATTACGATCTCCCATAATTCTCGACTTGACATCAAACTTAAAATTTTAGTTATTTATAAAATCGCCGGCATTTAATTTCGCGCAATGAATTAATTTATGCAATCACACTGACGTCTGCTCTGCGATGACATTGAGAGCTGCCACTTAGAAAAGCAGGGTGGTCATGAGTTCATGAGGTGATTTTTTGTGGTAGGTAAGTTGTTACACGTTGTGGTGCATGGTGAAAACTGAAAATAAAATTAGAAAACTGCAAGGTTTTAATGTAAAATAATGTAAATGTATGTAAATTAATGTGAATTGGTATATATTTGGTTGATAGAGATGTGTTTTCTTTTGAAAAGGTGCGTCTACAACAAAGAAACACATTAAAATGTAACGTGTTGAAATAAATTTCATTTATTTATTTTACTCAAGGTACATTTGGCGAATATAACATTATAATGAGCAAAGTCTAACAAAAATTGCAATTTGCAGTACTTTTGCCGTTGTTAATAACAATTAAATTATCATTTAAAACCAAGGTTGATAGAATTTCCATATCAAACCATGGAACAAAGGCATCATTTTTCGATTTTCGTTTGCCGTTACAATAGACTTGGTCTACTTATGGATGTCTATAAGATTCTCCTAGACTAGGCCTTCGTATACAACCATGCTGTAGATATATGATTTATAAAACGCTTCTGGGAGAGAATGTGGTAACTTCGAATAAAGTCTTTAAAATTAAAAACGGTTTTCCTCGATATTGTCGAAAACGTATACAAATAATCTTGTAGGTTTGCACAGACATGCTATAGCGTACGCAGATGATCTAGTGGGGTATAGATCAACATACTTTTGCAATGTGACTTCGATCTCATTAAGAGATATTGCGATGATTCGAAATCAAAGATCAATTTCCAAAAAACCGAAACAATACTGTTTAGAACCACATTTCCTACGGCTTCGAAACTGGAAAAAATTGTGCATCATTGGAAAGCATAGACAGCCGTTATTATTGGTTATTGGTGAGAAGTGAAGTCAAAAATGTAGATAGGGGGGCTTATGCTCTGACAAGAAGACTGTTTCAAAGCAGTCAACTTGATTTATGAGTGAAAGTAATGGGTGATCCATTTCGAGGTTCCCTACTTTTTTAAAGAAAAAAAACACAGAAAATTCAAATTTAATGGAGAATGTTTATTATCATTTGAAAGAGCATTCTTTGGCATTTATTTTTTGAAGATTATGTCCAAATGTTGGCCGTTGCTACGTCGCAGATGGTCCATCCGTTGAGTCCAATTTTCGATCACTCGTTCGAGCATTTCGACTGGTAACTGGCGAATGACACGCGTGATGTTTTCCTCCAAGGCCTGAATCGAAGCGGGCTTGTCGGCATAAGCTTTTGATTTTACATATCCAAACAAAAAATACAAATTTTTGGCGCAACAGGCTCGTTAGTACCCAGGGCCTAGCTTTCTCACAATCATTCATGTGTGCGTGTGTACTTCTTGCACGATGGCGGGACCTCCTGTTTTATGCCGACTCCGAACGGCTAAGTTGAGATAAGCTATTCTTGACAATTGATACTACTCGGATGATTTGTCAGATCATCACGAGAGGAGGGCCAGTGAAAAATCATTTAGGTGTTGCTACGGCTGGGAATCGAACCCAGACCTCCTGCGCGGCAGTTCATCGCACTAACCATCGCGCCACTGAGCCCTCACATATCCCCACAGGAAAAAGTCTAACGGTGTGATATCACCAGATTTTGGTGGCCAATCGACCGGCCCAAAACGTGAAATTATGTGCTCACCGAAATGTTCTCTCAATAAGTCCATTGATTGATGCGATGTGTGGGAAGTGGCGCCGTCTTGCTGAAACCAAATGTCGCCGAGATCACGAGCTTCAATTTCAGGCATCAAATAGTCGGCTATCATGGCACGATAACGGTCGCCATTGACGGTTACGTTCGCCGAATCGACTCTCTACGGTCTTCGTGTACACTCTCAGCTACGGCCGCTATATTTTCTTCACAGCGTGCTGGACGTGGTCTATTCGGTCGAATATTATCCAATAATGAATGCTGGGTCTCAAAATGGTGAGATGGCGAATAGTACGCTCAGTAGGCCGATTATGTTGACCATAAGTTGAGCGAAGTGCACGAAACACATTCCTCACATAACGTGAATTTTCATAATAAAGTTGAACAATTTGTAAACGTTGTTCACGCGTAAGTCTTTTCATTATGAAATGCCAAACAATACTAAACAAAAATAACATGACAGCATGACACGACTCACACGTGATCTGTCAAAAAAGGCTATTGAAAAATTTATCTCTACTTGGATCACCTTGGATCATTGCCCTGATAAGGCAAATCTTTGCTTACGGATGTCCATGTGGTTCAATGTAGCAAAATTCTTCGTGGAAAAGAGGCAGTGTCTCCGATCCAGCATAGGATTGCACCGAACGCTTGACTCCGAGTACATAAAATACTATCGCAAAAAGGTCCTATACGATGGGGCTCAGCTAAATAGAATTGACAATTTCCTTATTGAGGTGATATGAAGACACGTCATAAGGGCGATGGGTAGCCACAAAAGCCTGATCTTCGGGGCTTACTACCCCAATGGCGTATACATGTAGAGCACGTTTATATCAGGCTTTATATTACCAGAGGCATTCGTAAAAATCGACTAGCTAGGGTTTGTTAAAGAAAGGAACGGTACCGCCACCGTAGAGCACGGACAAGCGACTGATCCTCGACGGGTATGTCAACAATGCTCTGGAGCTCCTCCGAATTAACACGGCGATATCCGATCGCGATAAAATGGATGCTGAAAAGCAGCGCATCAAATTTTGATGGCTTAGTAAGGAAAGTGTTTCTGCACTTATGGTTGATTAATTTTTTTAATTTTCTAGATAACTGAGTTATTGCTTAAGGATTTCTATTAAATTCCTTACGTGAAACGTAATTCCTTACCTCGGGAACAAGAGACTTTGCTTAGACTGTCATTTCTATACCCTATCCCATAGGGGTATATTAGTTTTGATACTTAGTTTGTAACATAGAGAAATAATTTAGCTACATATACCTCAAAGTATATGGATCGACTCAGAATCGCTAGCTGAGTCGATTAAGTCATGTCTGTCTGTCCGTCCGTCCGTCCGTCCGTCCGTCTGTACGTCACCGATTTTTAGGCCTTAAATTTTGAGCTAGAATAATGAAATTTGGTATATAGGATCCTCGTCCGTGACAATCTTAATATCTATATTTCGTCTATATAAAGTTTTTTGCCACGCCCACTTTTTGGGGCGCTTTCAATAAAAAAAACTGATTTCGGTCAAATTTTAAATTTTTCGAAAAAAATTTTGATGCAGAATCATTAACATTATTAATATGAACATTTCGTCTACATACCATTGTAACATACGCCCACTTTTTGGGGGCGTTTTTTATAAAAACCATTTTTATACACTACCCCATAACATATGCAGGAGAAAACCTTGTCTTTTGTAGAGCCGTAAAGGTGTTATGTAAGCAGTCTGAAGAATTTGTTGTCACTATATCATTTTTTTCTCTTTTATCCACATCGTGCTTTTAGCCGTGCCCACTTTTTTTTGGGGATTTTAGTTTTATGGATAAGATGGGATAGGGTATTCAACGATCCGCACAGCGGATTGTAGCCTTCTCATATGTTTTGAATTAATTTTCTTTCTACTTGGTACCAATCATCTTTTTGAAGAAAAACACCGGCAGAGAAAAACAAATCTGACACTTTATAGGTTTGGTTAAATTCTAGACACATTCTGGTAGAATAGTAATTCTCTATGCCAATAAAGTTTGTATTGTAGTGAATAAAAAAAGGTTTATTGCATCAATCAATCTGCTGTGACAATAATAACATCAGCGGGCACATCCCTAACTCACTGAAACTATTTTAATAAACCTTCTTATCTAATGAACAGTTTATTAATCTCCTCATCATCCTTTAAACGCACTCATCCCGAAAACTGTTTGCTTAATTAAATTCTACCCCCACCACCCGCCATAATCCCGGACACTAAATATCCTCAAACTCAAACTCATTTGCGCGAAAACCAACTTTCAAATCCGCATATACACTCTAAATTCACCGCGTCATCATCATGCCACACCACAATCAGCACCAGAAGAGGAGTGTGGAGCGACAGAATACCCCTCAAAAATCCGAGAGGCGTTCAAACGGAAACACGCACAACTCTACTAGCAAATGCAAATCCCTTTCAATTTAATCACTTTAATTTAATTACGAGAATAATTTCATTTACTAAGGATCTCCCCCCGCATACACACTGTGTGGTGCATATTATGCAATGTGTACAAATACTATTTCAATAATCCGTTATTTTAATGCAATTATCAGGGGGCTCTTGATATCATCATCATATCCTGTTGTTGTCATCTGCATATTTGTATACCTTCGCTGGCAGGTGAAACAATTGATCTGCCTTGCTCTTCGAGTCCCTTGTGTTGCCGCATGTAATCACAGCATCAGTTGCATGCATTAAAGCGAAACGCGTGTGTGCACACAAACAATCTCCATCTGTATAGATGTGACTGACTTGCACATACTCATACTTGAGTGTATTAATCGAATTTAATAAAATATTCGCATTTCGAATGCAAACGTGCGTTACATGTGTCGACGGCACATCGTAGACGAGCCTGAATACTGCAATCACATCAGCTGGCATCCTGTCTGAATTTTTAATTAAAGTTCCACACACAAGGATCTCCTCTTCGACTTCGATAAGGGAAACACAATCAATCTGATGTCAGTTTGAGGAAAGACAACAAGGATTCAGTGCAACGCAAACGAGAGTCCTGTCGATGGGTCATTATTTAATTTTATTTTAATTTGGTTTACTGTCTGTGCGTCTACTTTCTTCTTCATCTCATCATGTATCCTTTCAATTATATATCCTTTTTGGTTAATCCCCATGGTCCCGAAACCACTTCATGTTCATGAAGTACATCTACTTTCAGGGTTGCGCCCATTCCTCCATCCGTAAAGATGTCCTTATCGTGCGAGACATGCATTCGAAAGATAACAAGATACAGTTTTTATGACAAGTCCCGCTTCACTTAAAGGAATCATATATTCCCCAAGGGGTTAAGGTGGGTGGGTATCGCGAGCGGCATGGCTATGTGTGTTCGTTACACAAAATTTTCTCTTTTACTTTGTGTTTGGGGAATGATGACGATGAGCGAGTTGATCCAAAAATGCATGTCACGTATTAAACATCTCGAAGGATAGTGACAGGATATACACAGAACCCAAAAACAAGTAAACAGGCGGATAGATGGGCAAAAAAGAATAAAAAAAAACACGAAGAAAAACAACCTTTGAAACGGATCAGATGAGTACTCTCGAGCACAACGGTATATGTCTGTGGGTGTTACGGGAAGGGGGCTGTTTACGTACAAGAGTTACCCCTGGAATATTTATCTTTTTTGACGGAGACCTCTCTCCAACCGAGAGCATCCATTTAGTGTCGCATGGATAAAGTTTATGTTTGGTTCATCTAACCCCGTTTCAAGGTTTCGATTTTTTCCATGCTCCTAAGCTGCGTCGATTGATCTCTGGAATGGGCAAACGAGGAGATAGGGTTATAGAGGATTTAGAATTAGGGATACACCCGATTATATTGAGAAGAGTGGGGCTAGAAGGCTATAAAGACATTTTCATGATTTTTCTTATTTTGTGTTTTTTTTTCTATTTCGTATAAGGATGCTGAAGGAGTATACATTATATATGTAGTTTTATATTTAGGATTTGCAATATCTTGCTGAATTTGATGAGCGCTGTTTCATATTTTATTGAAATAGCATTTGTACTTGACAATCCAATATGGTTGTTTACTCTGTTGACATGTAATAACTGTTGTTGGCTACATTGTAGAAATCAAGGTGTGATGTTGGAAATAAATTCGTCCTCTTGCATGCCAAGGATATGATGTAGCTTTTTAAATGGTTATCGCTATTTTTTATACTTTCTCATAGGAAAAAAGTTCGCCTGGGCTTATGTAGCTTAAAAAATGTAGATCGAAATTTTTGATTTTTTGAAAGTTTGGACGACCACGGGGTTATAAGAAATGTCAATTTTTGTTCAAAATTTCCAAAATTTTAAATTTTCTTAAGAACCCGAGGTCACTATAATTTTCGGTTTCGATCAAAATTTTTGACTTTGAAATTTGATGATTTTTTTATATTTTAAATTTTCTAACGACCCCGGGGTCACGATAATTTTTAGTTTGTTATCAAAAACGTTATGTTATTCAAAATTTTTGACGGCCCCGGGGCCATGAAATTTTTTTAGTTTTTGATCAAAATTTTTCAGATTTTAAATTTGTTGACGAAAAAACAAAGGAAAAAATTAAAATTTTCTGACAACCCCAGGGTCACGATAATATTAGTTAATAAAAATTTGTATTTAAAAAAAAAATGTATTACCCCGGTCTGGGATAGGTGGTAGTAGGTTAGGTGGTAGGGGGTAACTGGTAAGTGGTAGCTGGTGGGTTAGGTGGTAGGGGGTAGGTCGTAAGGGGTAGCTGGTTGTGGGTAGTTTGTAGGGGGGTAGGTGTTAGGGGGTAGCTGGTTTTCATGAATTGGATGATATTCACACCAACGACATGTGGTTTTAACACGACGTCGCTGCGTGTTAAACGAGCGATTCGAGATCATTTTCGTCTCACGTGGATGTGATGTGAACCGGCCATCGAGACCAAGCGAATTGACCCCGTAAGACTTTTTCTTGCAGGGTTTTCTGAAGTCGCAATTCTATGCGAACAAAGAGAAGAGAAGACTTTTTTAGCAGTATAGTCAAAAACGCGTATAGGCTGCGTTTTTGACAAGGCGTCTGGCAACGGACTAAGGCTAATTGACTTCGTTATGGAACGAAATCCCACTATAACCAGCAAACGGTTTCATCACCGCGATATTCATAAGGGGACAGATCCAGATCAAAGAAAGGTCAACCAAATTGATCACATTGCGATAGACAAGAGCCACGCATACAGTATTTTGGATGTCCGAACATTCCAAGGGGCTAACATCGACTCGGACCACTACCCTGTTGCAGCCAAGGTAAGGATGCGGATGTCCACCACGCCACAACAAACCAGAAAGACTGGAATCGAAAAAGACCGCCAAGGCCTTCGCGCAACGCGAATCCCTTAACCTCTCGATTCACGCCATACCACCAGCATCTAATGTCGAAGAACAACGGCAACGATGCCAACGGCCGCAAAGAACGAGGCCTATAAGGCTAAGCTGCAGGTGAAGACGAGAGCTGCCATTGAGCTCTATAGGCAGAGAAGAAGGGAAGAACACCAGCTTTTCAGAAAGAAGAAAAAAGAGCAAAAAATCGCGCGATCGAGGATATCGAGGGGAGCCACAAGTTTTACCAAAGTGTAAAACGACAAAGCCAAGGATACAAGGCTGGAACAGAATCCTGTGAAGATGAACAAGGAAATATCGTAGTTGAGACAAAGTCGATGCTAAGAGAATGGAAGAACCACTTGTGCAGACTGTTAAACGGCGATGGCGAACAACATTCCGCTGTCGGGCAGAACGATCCATTCAATATTGGCAACGACAGCGAAAACTGCCAACCACCTGAAGTGAAGGCTGCCGGAAATGATGGCCTTCCCCCGAGCTTTATAAAGCCGGATGAGATGACTTGGTAAGTAACATCCACCAAATCAAGAGTGTGACTGACTGAAGAATTGAATCTCATCATCGTTTGCTCGATTCACAAAAAAGAAGACCCTCGGAACTGCACCAAATACAGAGGCATACGTCCCTTCAACATCGCCTACAATATCCTATCTGCCGTAATGTGTGAACGCCTGAAACCGGTTACAAACAACTTGATCGGCCCTTAACAGTTTGGTTTTAGGCCTGGAAAGTCCACAACTGATCAAATCTTCACACTTCGGCGGATCCTGAAAAAAAAAACCCATGAAGTCCAAATCGATACCTACCACCTATTCAACGATTTCAAAGCCGCATACGAAAGTATTCATAGAGACGAACTATACAGAGCCATGTTTAGTTTTGGTATACCGTCCAAACACTACCGTCTGTGTAGGATGACGATGGAGATATCTCGCTGCTACATCAGGTTCGGAAACGACCTGACCGACACATTCGATGCCAAAAAAGGATTTAGGCAAGGCGATGCGCTGTCACGTAACTTCCTTAATTTGATTCATGAGAGGATGGTGCCAACACCACAATCTTCCAAAAATCGGTTCAAATACCAGCATACGCTGACGATATTGGCATCATCAGCAGGACTCAACGTTATGTCATAGCCAAGTTTGCTAGTATAAAGAAGGAAGTGGCAAAAATGAGTTTATCAGTAATTGAGGGTAAGACAAAGTATATGCTGTCAACACGAAAGGACATACAACTTCGACGAATTGGACAGAACAGATATAACTTTAAGGCAATACGGGACTTTGTCTACCTAGGCTCCGCTAGTTACTCTGACAACAACCGCTGTTTTTTCCGGCTAAGAAGTTAATTTAGCAGTAAAACCCTAACTGGAACTACTAACTAGGTCCTATATAAGACGCTGATCATCGCAGTCCTGCTCTACGTCGCTGAAGCATGGTTCGTGTCAAAAGTGGATAAAGAAATCTCTGGTCGATTTGAGAGGAAAATTCTTCGAAAATTCTTCGGTCCCTTTTGCGTTGATGGGCTATGGAGATGAGGATTCAACCAAGAACTATACGAGCTGTACAGCAACAGGACATGTAGAACGAATGGACACTAATACTCCGGCTCGCAGAATCTTTGATTCCCAACCAGACGTCGGACGCAGTAGAGGAACCCCTCGTCCTAAGTGGCCCGCACAAGTAGAAACCGATCTCAACCAACTTGAAGTGCATAACTGGGGGAGGTTTGTGGTTGAGGCCCAGGTTCATTGCGAACTGTAGCACCATTTAAGTAAGTAAGTAGGCATATAAGAATTAAATTTAACAAGTGAAGACTGATACTGAATTATACTTATTTGTAGTCCTATTATCCTTCTGACACACAAACTAATGGGGAAAAGGATTATTATTATTATTAGTATGATTATTTTGTCCACTTATCACATGCATTAATATCGTTAACGTTCGTTATTCATCTTAACTGTAAGAAAGAAAACTATGAGGAAAGGTAGTATGGAAATGTTCCTTCAAACAGGCATTTCCATTGAAAGTCCATTTTTTCTTAAAAAATTCACGATATTATTGAATTCCCATCCTAGACGATTCAAAATGGAATCAATAAATAAAAGCCATGCGTTCCAAAACCCCTCCCCCCCTCACTCACGATCTATTTGAAAATTTTGGCAATTGGCGAATTTCAGAGAAAGATCTTAGGAAGAGAATTAGCCGGCTTCTCGTTCAAAGCTCAAACCAACCTTTCCCTGATCAGTCTTCACAGCAAAAAAAAGTGCACTCTGAGAAAGCGAAGGCTCTGATTCCAACGTACTCTCACCGAAAACTGGAAAGTGCCAAGCTAAGGCGAGAGTAAGTGGGCAAAGTCTTGCGGGCTGGGTGTGAACCCAAACAAAACGGAACTGGTTCTCTTTACTAACAGGAGATCGATCCCAGCATTTCCGGCACCGTCTTTGGAAGATTCGACTCTCTCAATGTCAGCAAGCGCGAAATATCTAGGGGTGGTACTTGATAGTAAACTGAACTGGAATCTAAACGTTGAAGAAAGAGTAAAAAAAGCAAATATTGCCCTCTATAGCTGCACCAGAATCTGCGGCGAAAAATGGGGCCCATCCCCGAAGGTCACAAAATGGCTATACATAGCCATTGTCAGGCCAACCCTAACATACGGTTGCTTGGTCTGGTGGAATGTCATGAAAAAAGCAAAACATATGACCAAGCTTACGAAAGTTCAAAGGACAGCATGCATACTCACGACAGGAGCCATGCGCACTAGCCACACAGTAGGGTTAGAAACAATCCTAAACATAACACCAATTGACTTACAAATCAATGACACAGCAGCAAAAAGCGCAGCAAGACTCAAAGAAACGGGCAATCTACTCACGAAGTCTTTTGGCCATAGCTCAATATGAAACTCAATGGCATATGCGGATGTAGCATCTGACTACATTATCCCATACCACGATACTAATTACTCTATCAGAATACCAAGCAGAGACGAATGGTCTTCAAACTGTGTTATCTAACATTGAAATAGCAATCTATACCGACGGATCCAAAATGGAAGTCGGAGTGGGCTCTGGTGTCTACTCTGAAAAGTTCGGGCTAGCTACATCCTTGAGATTAGCAAACTAGTATAGTGTATTCCAAGCTGAGATTTCGACATATCACATGAGGATATCTCCATCTACGTGGATAGTCAAGCGGCCATTAAAGCTCTGGCATCCAATATAGTAAAATCACTGGTAGTTGGACGCTGCCGCGAAGAGCTGAAGGCTCTTTGTAGCCAGAACAAAGTCCAAATTATCTGGGTGGAAATGAGAAAGCAGACGAGCTAGCCAGACTAGGATCGTCCAGTTGCATTTCCCTAGCTGATGAAAGGGTCAATCCCCCGCTAGCATCTAAAAAACATGTAATAACCAAGCACACTCAAAAGGCAACCATAACAAGTTGGCAAAATACAATAACTTGTATACACACAAAATCTCTCTGGCCGGAGTTAAGCGGCAGCAAATCAAACAAGCTAATAGCTTTGAATAGAGCATCCATTTCTATAGCGGTGAGAGTGATACCAGGTCACAACCTGTTGGGTAAGCACTCCAATAAGATAAAACTGACTGGTGCGAACCAACTTTGCAGGAAATGCAGCGACCCTGACGTCGAAGAAGAGGTCTCACACCTACTATGCCACTGCCCTGCGATCAGTGGCAGCCGTTTAAAAATACTAGGCAGACTTTACTTCGATGACCTAAGTGACCTTACGACTATCCCAATAGCGCTGATAGTCCGTTTTTGTAGCAGATCAGGATGGAGCAACTACCTCTTTGAGGCTGAGGGAGCAACACAGACCAGCACCGCATAAGTATCACTAGCGAACTTAACCAGGTATCCTCTTTCTCTATTTCAGGGTATTTTCTTCGAAGGGTATCGCTATGGGCCCACGTAGGCCTATGCTAGCTTGACGACTCACCCGAGCGTCAACAGCCCATACCTAACCTAACCTAACCTAACCTAAGGGCGAGAGCATTGACAGCTTTTGCAATTTTCTTGTTTTCGTGAATGACCCCGCACCCATAAACATGTTCCTCTCCGCGGCTAGAACAAGAATTACCACAAACGTGATCGCGAAATAATTAAATTTTCACACATCAATCATTATTTAGTGGATACTTACTAACTTACTTACGTGGCGCTACAGTCCGGGATGAACCTGGGCCGCAACCAACATGCCTCTACAATTAGCACGGTCCTTAGCTAACTGCCTCCAGTTAAGCACTCCAAATTGGTTGAGGTCGGTTTCTACTTGTGCTCGACACTTAAGGCTAGGTCTTCCTCTACTGCGTCCGACGTCTGGCTGGGAATCGAAGACTCTGCGAGCCGGAGTATTGGTGTCCATTCTTTCTACATGTCCTAGCCATCTTAAACGTCCAATGCGGAGTTTTTTGACTAGGGGTATGTCGCTGTACAGCTCGTATAGTTCGTGGTTGAATCTTAGTCTCCATAGCCCGTCAACCCAAACGGGACCGAAGATTTTTCGAAGAATTTTTCTCTCGAATCGACCAAGGATTTCTTCATCCGCTTTTGATACGGTCCATGCTTCAGCGCCGTAGAGCAGGACTGGGATTTTCAGGGTCTTATATAGGATCTCCTTAGTAGCTCGAGTGAGGGCTTCACTACTAAATTGCTTTCTTAGCCCGAAGAAACAGCGATTGGCAAGAGTAATTCTTCGTTTGATTTCTGACGAGATGTTGTTGTCACAGTTAATAGCGGAGCCGAGGTAGACAAAGTCCCGTACTACCTCAAAGTTATATCTGTCAATGGTGACGTTCTTTTCGATTCGTGTTGACAGCATATACTTAGTCTTACCCTCATTTACTGCTAAACCCATTTTTGCCGCTTCCTTCTCTATACTAGCAAACGTGGCTATGACATCACGTTGAGACCTACCAATGATGTCAATATCGTCAGCGTATGCTAGTAGTTGCACCGATTTTTGGAAAATTGTTCCTCTGGTGTTGGCTCGGGAGTTTTGCACAATCCCCTCAAGAATCAAGTTGAAGAATTCACATGACAGCGCATCTTCTTGCCTAAATCCTCTTTTGGTATCGAATGTGTCGGTGAGGTCGTTTCCGACCCTGATGGTGCAGCGAGAATTCTCCATCGTCATCCTACACAAACGGACGAGTTAGGGCGGTATACCAAAACTAGACATGGCTCTGTATAGTTCGTCTCTATAAATGCTGTCGTATGCGGCTTTGAAATCGATAAATAGGTGGTGGGTATCGATTTGGACTTCTTGGGTTTTTTCCAGGATCTGCCGAAGTGTGAAAATTTGATCGATTGTAGACTTTCCTGGCCTAAAACCACACTGATAAGGGCCGATCAGGTTGTTGGTAAACGGTTTCAAACGTTCACATAATACGACAGATAGGATCTTGTAGGCGATGTTGAGTAGACTTATCCCTCTGTAGTTGGCGCAGTTCAGAGGGTCTCCTTTTTTGTGGATCGGGCAAACGATGCTGAGGTTCCATTCTTCAGGCATACTTTCATCCGACCAGATTTGGCTTATGAGTTGGTGGATGTTACTTACCAAGTCATCACCGCCAGCTTTATAAAGCTCAGCGGGAAGGCCGTCATTTCCGGAGGCCTTATTAAGCTTGAGTTTAGATATAGCTATCCTCACTTCACTTAGGTCGGGTGGTTGGCAGTTTTCGCTGTCGTTGCCAATATTGATTGGATCGTTCTGCCTGACAGCGGAATGTTGTTCGTCATCGCCGCTTAACAGTCGCAGAAGTGGTTCTTCCATATCCTCAGCATCGACTGTGTCTCAACTTCGATATTTCCTTGTTCATCTCGACAGGATTCTGTTCGAGCCTTGTAGCCTTGGCTTTGACGTTTTACACTTTGGTATAACTTGCGAACATCGTTCCTGGAGTGGCACCTCTCTATATCCTCCATCGCTCAATGGCAGCTCTCATCTTGACCTGCAGCTTAGCCTTGTAGGCCTCGTTCTTGGCTGCGAGCATCTGTCAGCATTCCTCATCAAACCAGGGGTTTCTTGCTGGTGGCTGCGAGAAACCTAGCACATCTAATGGCTTGTTGGCATCGTTGCCATTGTTCTTCGACATTAGATGCTGGTGGCATGTTGTGAGTCGAGAGGTTAAGGGATACACGTTGCGCGAAGGTCTTGGCAGTCTCTGGCGATTGCAGTCTTTTGACATTAAATTTTTTCACAGTACATCTGTTTTTTTTTGTGGCGTGGTGGATTATTTAGTGGATGGGAAATTAATAAATGTGCGTCCTTAAAAAAAAAGTTAAGTGAATGCAATTGGAAATGACATTTGGTGGTTTTCTGAAAAAAAAACTGTGTTATTTGTGTTAGATGTGTGGGTATATTAAGATTTTCATATGCAAATGCCCAATTGAAGATGTTTACTTCCCCAATATACATCGTGTAAGCTAGTCCTTGTGATCAACTGGAAATTCAGATCATGAGAAAATATGCATTGTTGTTGTTTTCGGTGATATCCCCTTCTTGTCATCCTGAGTAAACCAGCTACCACCTAACAGCTACCCCCAACCAGCTACCCCCATCCAGTTATCTACACCAGCTACCCTCCTGCAGCTCCCATATGTTGCATTCATATGTGATCCAACTATGTTCTTGCATAACCCAGCCAACCAAAGATAAATACACTTTATCCCTCATTGTGACATTGACCTTTAATCTTAAGCTCAACAAGCACTTTTTGTGATCACTCATTCCTCTGCACACATCTCCATTTAAATCGCCTTAAAATGAAAGAATCATCCAATACATGCCAAAAAAAAGGAAAATCAAAACTATTCAAAGAACAAAAACAAGGGTAGGCGACAGCCAAATGAAATGAGAAATCTTCACCCATTTCTTGAATCCATCTAATTACCACTGGTCACTTCCTGGTACCGCACTAGCCCGCCTCGTTTCCACCCTTTTCTATGCAAAGAATGATTTTTACACTCCTCTGAGAGTTCAAACGAAATGAGTTGTCTCGGTGGGCACTTTCAACATCATTTTGAAAACATGCTGCAAAATGAATGAATGTCTTCATAAACATTGTAAACATTTAATTTTTTTAAATTTCTAGGATACTGTTTAGGAAAGAAGGGTCACCCGTAAAATATTTTTTTGCGTATCTAATTCTACGCATATCTATTAATATTCTGTACATGTGACAATTTCTGTAATAAAAATTTACGCATACACTTCACTTTCACAGTGTGTTGTAGATCTAGGGATGTTCATTGTTTTGAGAAACATGTGTCTAAGAAATAACTTAAATTTTCAGAAGCAAATGTTGCAAAGAATTCAAGTCAAACTTTTTATTTCATAGAAAAAAAAAACATGTTTACCAAATTCCATCGAATTCTATCTCTTTCCTCTAGAGAATTGCTAGCTCATACCTGCTTGTTCCTTGGAAGCGAGACGAGTTTTTTTATCTTTATTAACTTCCTCTTGCATGTCGGCTCATACAAAAATAGAGCGTAATACAAGATGAGCCTAGAGAGATCGAACTTACCAGCAATTGTTTTAGCTTTTAAGCTGACTGGAGTGACCAAATTTGCCATACAGCTTGTCTCTGCAGTATGGCGGCGGTACATTCGCTCTGAGTATGACAATTGCGGAAAATGATCTTAATACACAAGAGATCATTGATTTGACCACTTCTCGTTGGCTTGCTCTCAGCAGATCTCAGTTTTGAACCACCCACTGTGCCACCCAACCCATTCACCACTTGCCGTAGTCATATCGGTAGAGTGTTGAGAACTGAAGTCTAATCTCTCATAGCAGATCTCTTAGACAAGAGATTACACAATTCTTGGAAATTTGCAAACTTTTGTTGTAGCAATGTAGGTCATGGTCACGGCCACTCACACTGATTCAGTAGTAAGTGAAAGTTTGTCAAGTGCGGGTCGTGGTTCGGAATCGGTAAAGTTGTCCCCAAATAGTTTTTTTTGTGTTGGTCTCTCTGAGGTGAAATGTGTATTCTGCTTTGGCATGTAAATTTGTAATATTCCAAGTTCAGGCTCAAGGCCATTTTAAGCTAATCCAGCAATTTGTGTGTTTTTTTAGTGCAATCCAGGGAAGTGAAAATGATATCATCATGATAGCTGTGTTAAGGTGTATAGGCTAAAATGTTTATCAAGGCATTTTTTATAATTTTTTTTGTTATCCCTCGCGTGAGTATGTTAATAATCCTTTGGTTGGGGAGCGCGATCGCGATCGTTATTTCGTATTAATATTCTTATTCATGGAACCACAGTTGGTAGTGAAGGAATGACGATTCAGTTAATGGTAAGTGATTTTTTTTCTTTTTTGTTATTGCAATGTGGTATGCATTTTATAAATTTGCATTACATTGGATCTGTTTCCCTTTCTACTGGCACCTGTAAATTTGTATAACCCTCTTACGCGTACCACCCTTTCACCCACCAACCCTCTCACCTTCTCACCATTTCACCCTCTCAGAGCCTAGTCGAGCCGTGTTACTGTTTGGCAACTTTGTTGACCTATTTTTCACCAATATTGCAAAAGACATTGAGTCCGAACATGTTTTTCTTAAAATTCACCTTGCACCACCCAACTCATCAAGAACATTGATGGTTTCAGAATGGAACTCTTCCAGAGACTTGTGTAGAGTCTGGTTTACTTTCTCTTATGCTCTAGTAGATCTTTTGGTGGGTATGCTCCTTTCACCACCCACCCACAGGAATGATCGTTGGAACTAAGTTTACCTGAGTTTTTAAGAGCTTCTAGTGTAGGTTAAGTATATTTGCCTCTACTTTCTTCTAGATCTCCTGGAATTTATAAGAAATGTCGAGAGCAATAGAGATTCCAAAAACATAACTCCTTCGCTCAGATGTTCGAGGAGCCGTGTGAGCGTTTGTGTTTAATGCAACAAGAATTGTTAAGTGTTTTTCAACTATTTGTAGTTGTTTTTCAACTATTTGTAATTGTTTTGCAACTATAGGACTACAGGGCAATTTTGTAAAGAAAGCTTTAGCACAAATTCATTTGTGCATAATATGTGGTCGAGTGAGGATCGCGGTGCGTGAGTCAAATGCGCGGTTAAAAATATTTTTTTATTAAGTTTTTATATTTTTTAGGTTCCATTTTCATTTCAAGTGAAGTTTATTATTATTTTAGAAGTGTTTTAATTTTATTCATATATGATCGGTTAGTGCTAATAAATTTCATTCCGATTTTTTTTTTGTGAAGTCTGCCGACGTGGTCCAATCGCAATCCATTCCGCTATGAGGTGATACATGTCGAAATATGCTTAGGATTTTTTTATCGGTAAGTCTTGTGTTGACTTATTATGAAAGCCAATAATATTTTTAAAATGTCATATGCAATGCATGACCAAATTGGGGACTCTTTTTTTGGATGTACTTACAAATAAAATTGTAGACGAACTGCACTATTCGTATGTTATTCATTGGATAGGTTCTCAGAGGGTTTATTATTAAATTAGTTGCCAAATATGAGAAATAGTATATTTATTTGAAAAAATAGTGGGAATTCAGGAAAAAAAATTGTTTCATCAACATTTTTGACGATCCCGGGGTCACGATAATTTTTAGTTTTTGATCAAAATTTTTAAGATTTTCGAAATTTTTGACGACCCCGGGGTCATTAAAAATTTCAATTTATATTAAAATTCTAAAAAAAAATTCAAATTTTCTGACGACCCCGGGGTCACGATAATTTTTAGTTTTTGTTAAAAATTTTTAAGATTTTCGAAATTTTTGACGAAATACCTCAATTTTTGATCAAAATTTTGAAAAACTCAAATTTTCTGACGACCCCGGGGTTACGATAATTTTTCAAAATTTTAAAGATTTTCGAAATTTTTGACGACCCCGGGGTCATGAAAATCATTAATTTTTATCAAAATTTTAAAAAGTCTCAAATTTACTGACGACCCCGGGGTCACGATAATTTTTTTGTTTTTGATCAAAATTTTAAAGTTTTTTGAAATTTTTGACGACCCCGGGGTCATGAAAAATATCAATTTTTAATCAAAATTTTAAAAAATCTCAAATTTTTTGACGACCCCGGGGTCACGATAATTTTTAGTTTCTGATCAAAATTTTTAAGATTTTCGAAATTTTTGACGACCCCGGGGTCATGAAAAATCCAATTTTTATCAAAATTTTAAAAATCTCAAATTTTCTGACGACCCCGGGGTTACGATAATTTTTCGTTTTTGATCAAAATTTTAAAGATTTTCGAAATTTTTGACGACCCCGGGGTCATAAAAAATTTCAATTTTTGATCAAAATTTTAAAAAATCTCAGATTTTCTGACGACCCCGGGGTCACGATAAATTTTCAAAATTTTAAAGATTTTCGAAATTTTTGAAGACCCTGGGTCATGAAAAATATTAATTTTTATCAAAATTTTAAAAAGTCTCAAATTTTCTGACGCCCCGGGGTCACGATAATTTTTAGTTTTTGATCAAAATTTTTAAGATTTTCGAAATTTTTGACGATAATGGGGTCATGAAAATCTCCAATTTTTATCAAAATTTGAAAAAAAATCTCAAATTATCTGACGACCCCGGGGTCACGATAATTTTTCGTTTTTGATTAAAATTTTTAAGATTTGCGAAATTTTTGACGACCCCGGGGTCATGAAAAATTTCAATTTTTGATCAAAATTTTAAAAAGTCTCACCGGGGTCGCGATAATTTTTCGTTTTTGATCAAAATTTTTAAGATTTTCGAAATTTTTGACGACCCCGGGGTCATGAAAAATTTCAATTTTTGATCAAAATTTTAAAAAATCTCAAATTTTATGACGACCCCGGGGTCATGAAAAATTTAAATTTTTGATCAAAATTTTAAAAAATCTCAAATTTTCTGACGACCCGATAATTTTTCGTTTTTGATTAAAATTTTTAAGATTTTCGAAATTGTTGACGACCCCGGGGTCATGAAAAATTTCAATTTTTGATCAAAATTTTAAAAAATCTCAAATTTTCTGACGACCCCGGGGTCACGATAATTTTTCGTTTTTGATCAAAATTTTTAAGATTTTCGAAATTTTTGACGACCCCGGGGTCATGAAAAATTTCAATTTTGATCAAAATTTTAAAAAATCTCAAATTTTCTGACGACCCCGGGGTCACGATAATTTTTCGTTTTTGATTAAAATTTTTAAAATTTCGAAATTGTTGACGACCCCGGGGTCATGAAAAATTTCAATTTTTGATCAAAATTTTAAAAAATCTCTAATTTTCTGACGACCCCGGGGTCACGATAATTTTTCGTTTTTGATCAAAATTTTTAAGATTTCCGAAATTTTTGACGACCCCGGGGTCATGAAAAATTTCAATTTTGATCAAAATTTTAAAAAATCTCAAATTTTCTGACGACCCCGGGGTCACGATAATTTTTCGTTTTTGATTAAAATTTTTAAGATTTTCGAAATTTTTGACGACCCCGGGGTCATGAAAAATTTCAATTTTTGATCAAAATTTTAAAAAAATCTCAAATTTTCTGACGACCCCGGGGTCACGATAATTTTTCGTTTTTGATTAAAATTTTTAAGATTTTCGAAATTTTTGACGACCCCGGGGTCATGAAAAATTTCAATTTTGATCAAAGTTTTAAAAAATCTCAAATTTTCTGACGACCCCGGGGTCACGATAATTTTTCGTTTTTGATCAAAATTTTTAAGATTTTCGAAATTTTTGACGACCCCGGGGTCATAAAAAATTTCAATTTTGATCAAAATTTTAAAAAATCTCAAATTTTCTGACGACCCCGGGGTCACGATAATTTTTCGTTGTTGATCAAAATTTTTAAGATTTTCGAAATTTTTGACGACCCCGGGGTCATGAAAAATTTCAATTTTTGATCAAAAATTTAAAAAAAATCTCAAATTTTCTGAATTTTTAAGATTTTCGAAATTTTTGACGACCCCGGGGTCATGAAAAATTTCAATTTTTGATCAAAATTTTAAAAAATCTCAAATTTTCTGACCGGGGTCACGATAATTTTTCGTTTTTGATCAAAATTTTTAAGATTTTCGAAATTTTTGACGACCCCGGGGTCATGAAAAATTTCAATTTTGATCAAAATTTTAAAAAATTTCAAATTTTCTGACGACCCCGGGGTCACGATAATGTCTCGTTTTTGATTAAAATTTTTAAGATTTTCGAAATTTTTGACGACCCCGGGGTCATGAAAAATTTCAATTTTGATCAAAATTTTAAAAAATCTCAAATTTTCTGACGACCCCGGGGTCACGATAATTTTTCGTTTTTGATCAAAATTTTTAAGATTTTCGAAATTTTTGACGACCCCGGGGTCATGAAAAATTTCAATTTTTGATCAAAATTTTAAAAAAAATCTCAAATTTTCTGACGACCCCGGGGTCACGATAATTTTCACTTTTTGATCAAAATTTTTAAGATTTTCGAAATTTTTGACGACCCCGGGGTCATGAAAAATTTCCATTTTTGGATCAAAATTTTAAAAAATTTCAAATTTTCTGACGACCCCGGGGTCACGATAATTTTACGTTTTTGATTAAAATTTTTAAGATTTTCGAAATTTTTGACGACCCCGGGGTCATGAAAAATTTCAATTTTGATCAAAGTTTTAAAAAATCTCAAATTTTCTGACGACCCCGGGGTCACGATAATTTTTCGTTTTTGATCAAAATTTCAAAAAATCTCAAATTTTCTGACGACCCCGGGGTCACGATAATGTTTCATTTTTGATTAAAATTTTTAAGATTTTCGAAATTTTTGACGACCCCGGGGTCATGAAAAATTTCAATTTTGATCAAAGTTTTAAAAAATCTCAAATTTTCTGACGACCCCGGGGTCACGATAATTTTTCGTTTTTGATCAAAATTTCAAAAAATCTCAAATTTTCTGACGACCCCGGGGTCACGATAATGTTTCGTTTTTGATTAAAATTTTTAAGATTTTCGAAATTTTTGACGACCCCGGGGTCATGAAAAATTTCAATTTTGATCAAAATTTTAAAAAATCTCAAATTTTCTGACGACCCCGGGGTCACGATAATTTTTCGTTTTTGATCAAAATTTTTAAGATTTTCGAAATTTTTGACGACCCCGGGGTCATGAAAAATTTCAATTTTTGATCAAAATTTTAAAAAAATCTCAAATTTTCTGACGACCCCCGGGGTCACGATAGTTTTTCGTTTTTGATCAAAATTTTTAAGATTTTCGAAATTTTTGACGACCCCGGGGTCATGAAAAATTTCAATTTGGATCAAAATTTTAAAAAATTTCAAATTTTCTGACGACCCCGGGGTCACGATAATTTTTCGTTTTTGATTAAAATTTTTAAGATTTTCGAAATTTTTGACGATCCCGGGGTCATGAAAAATTTCAATTTTGATCAAAATTTTAAAAAATCTCAAATTTTCTGACGACCCCGGGGTCACGATAATTTTTCGTTTTTGATCAAAATTTTAAAAAATCTCAAATTTTCTGACGACCCCGGGGTCACGATAATTTTTCGTTTTTGTTTAAAATTATTAAGATTTTCGAAATTTTTGACGACCCCGGGGTCATGAAAAATTACAATTTTTATCAAAATTTTAAAAATCTCAAATTTTCTGACGACTCCGTGGTTACGATAATTTTTCGTTTTTGATCAAAATTTTTAAGATTTTCGAAATTTTTGACGACCCCGGGGTCATGAAAAATTTCAATTTTGATCAAAATTTTTAAAAATCTCAAATTTTCTGACGACCCCGGGGTCACGATAATTTTTCGTTTTTGATTAAAATTTTTAAGATTTTCGAAATTTTTGACGACCCCGGGGTCATGAAAAATTTCAATTTTGATCAAAATTTTAAAAAATCTCAAATTTTCTGACGACCCCGGGGTCACGATAATTTTTCGTTTTTGATCAAATTTTTGACGACCCCGGGGTCATGAAAAATTTAAATTTTTGATCAAAATTTTAAAAAATCTCAAATTTTCTGACGACCCCGGGGTCACGATAATTTTTCGTTTTTGATTAAAATTTTTAAGATTTTCGAAATTTTTGACGACCCCGGGGTCATGAAAAATTTCAATTTTGATCAAAATTTTAAAAAATCTCAAATTTTCTGACGACCCCGGGGTCACGATAATTTTTCGTTTTTGATCAAAATTTTTTAAGATTTTCGAAATTTTTGACGACCCCGGGGTCATAAAAAATTTCAATTTTGATCAAAATTTTCAAAAATCTCAAATTTTCTGACGACCCCGGGGTCACGATAATTTTTCGTTTTTGATTAAAATTTTTAAGATTTTCGAAATTTTTGACGACCCCGGGGTCATGAAAAATTTCAATTTTTGATCAAAATTTTAAAAAATCCCAAATTTTCTGACGACCCCGGGGTCACGATAATTTTTCGTTTTTGATCAAAATTTTTAAGATTTTCGAAATTTTTGACGACCCCGGGGTCATGAAAAATTTCAATTTTGATCAAAATTTTAAAAAATCTCAAATTTTCTGACGACCCCGGGGTCACGATAATTGTTCGTTTTTGAACAAAATTTTTAAGATTTTCGAAATTTTTTGACGACCCCGGGGTCATGAAAAATTTCAATTTTTGATCAAAATTTTAAAAAATCTCAAATTTTCTGACGACCCCGGGGTCACGATAATTTTTCGTTTTTGATTAAAATTTTTAAGATTTTCGAAATTTTTGACGACCCCGGGGTCATGAAAAATTTCAATTTTGATCAAAATTTTAAAAAATCTCAAATTTTCTGACGACCCCGGGGTCACGATAATTTTTCGTTTTTGACTAAAATTTTTAAGATTTTCGAAATTTTTGACGACCCCGGGGTCATGAAAAATTTCAATTTTGATCAAAATTTTAAAAAAATCTCAAATTTTCTGACGACCCCGGGGTCAGGATAATTTTTCGTTTTTGATCAAAATTTTTAAGATTTTCGAAATTTTTGACGACCCCGGGGTCATGAAAAATTTCAATTTTTGATCAAAATTTTAAAAAATCTCAAATTTTCTGACGACCCCGGGGTCACGATAATTTTCACCTTTTTGTTAAATTTTTTAAGATTTTCGAAATTTTTGACGACCCCGGGGTCATGAAAAATTTCAATTTTGATCAAAATTTTTAAAAAATCTCAAATTTTCTGACGACCCCGGGGTCACGATAATTTTTCGTTTTTGATCAAAATTTTTAAGATTTTCGAAATTTTTGACGACCCCCGGGGTCATGAAAAATTTCAATTTTGATCAAAATTTTAAAAAATCTCAAATTTTCCGACGACCCCGGGGTCACGATAATTTTTCGTTTTTGATTAAAATTTTTAAGATTTTCGAACTTTTTGACGACCCCGGGGTCATGAAAAATTTCAATTTTGATCAAAATTTTAAATA